>JASPKZ010008340.1:600000-1140000 GCA_030220185.1 Diploptera punctata
TAAATCGTCTGCAAAAAGAATAGCATCGAGTCGTTGTGTTTTCCTCCATTCCTTTATTATTTTTACATATATATAATGAAAAGCACCGGTGAAAATTTCCCGGAAGGATCAAACTAAACAGTAATTGTTGGTGGAATATTCCCTATTCCTAAAGATCCAAAAAAGTAAATTAAAATTATAATTTCGGAATATTTGGTTGTTTATAAAACAAAACAAATGTAACTATCACTAAATTAACAGGTCTGTAGTAATGAGATTTTATAAATAGCAGAGTGAGTAGTCCTACATCTCGTTGCACGTTATTTTTAAGCGAATCACAGTTGGAATTACAGTAGCAACTAGCAATTATCTCGTCACAGTTTACATTATTTAACAGCTTGTCCTCTGCAAATAGTGCTGTCTCCCTTGTTACATATTATTCCAGCCACTCATTTTCTGCTCTCTCGCACAAATAACAATTCTGATTTCCACAACAACACAACTAAATAACTCCCTACTACTATCGAACCCGGAGGTTCATGGTCGTACGGATATAACCTCTCCATACATCCCTATTCTGAGCTAATGTTTTGCAATCATTCTCTGTATAATCTACTTCCCTCAAATCATGGTAAATGTTATTCTCCAACCTAATTATTGGTCTACCAACTGGGCGTTTTCCCTCTGGCTTTCCTACAAGAAGCTTCCATGTACGTCTTTCATTCCCCATTCGTCCCACATGTCCAGCCCATCGCAGTCTACGAGACTTAACTGTTCTTATTATATCTGGCTTCCTATAAAGACCATGTAGTTCACTGTTATGCAGTTTTCTCCTTTCATCTGTCTGTTCATCTCTCTTTGGCCCAAGAATTTTCCTAAGAACTTTATTCTCAAATACACGCAATCTTTTCTCCCCCCTTAAAGTAAGAGTCTATGTTTCACATACATATAATATAACTGGTAGAATAGTAGTTTCATATATTTTCAGTTTAACGTTTTTTGAAAGGAGTTGAGAAGTCAAGAATCTCTGTAATGTATAATAACACGCGTTTCTAGAATTGAGCCTATGTTTAATTTCTTTGTGCATCTCATTCGTGTTTGTGATTATTGTTCCTAGGTATTGAATTCAGCCACTTCCTCAAAATGTCCCTCATTTGTCATTAGCTGTCCATTTCCATTATATAATCTATTTCTACATGTGTCCATATATTTAGTTTTATTGATATTTACTTCCAGTCCTAATTCCTTAGTGTTACTCAATAGTGTGTGCGTGTTGTCCTTTAGTATCTCCTCGCTATCTCCCAATAGTACTACATCATCAGCATAAACTAACAGCTTATTAATACCATTGAGTTGTAAGCCTTCCTAATCCTCTAAAGATTTGATTAAACAATTATCAATGCACCGAAAATGACACACGGCTACACATATATACAGAGGCTCATGGTTTCGACGTTCGAGAGTCCAAACCCGACCCGGGTCTCTTTGTTTCTTCAGGACGCGAAACATATTGAGCATATTTTCCTTTCGAACTTTACTGAAAGCCTTACGTTCCGTGACGTACATTCTACAAAATTGTTTTTACCTCATGGAATAGATTTAATACATAATTATTACGTAAGAGTTAAATAATTTATGTTAATATTGTATGAAATACCTTATAATTTAATTAAAATCAATTTCAATTATATTTGCGCAAACTTCTTAGAAGTCATACGACCAAAGATATAAAAAATTAAATTGAATCAATGTGTACAAATATAATTTTAACTTGGAAAAAATAAGTGCCAATTACAATTTTAAAATTTCAAAAAATAAAACTAAAATGTTAGCATTTAAAGGACATGATACCTTAGGAGCAAAAATAGTAATTGATAATAAAATTTTAGAGCAGGTGAACAGTTTTAAATATCTGGGTTTCAATTTATCACGTGTTAAAATTGAAGATATTAATGACAAAATAAATAAATTTAATCTAATGTGTGGCACTATTAAAAGAACCCTTAAAAACACAAGAAAAGAAACAAAAATTAAATTTTATAAAGTAATGGCTGATGTATGGATCAGAATGTTGGACGATCATCAAAAGACAGGAACAAAGATTGGAAGCAGCTGAGATTAGATTTTTAAGAAATATAGCAGGATATACTCTGCTGGATAAGAAAAGAAATGAAGATATAAGAAAGGAACTAAATATTTTCAAACTTACAGACCGAATAATGAAATATAGGAACGACTGGAAAGAACATATTGATAGAATGCCAGAAGGAAGATTTCCAAAATTATTGCTAAATTATAAACCGCACGGAAGGAGAAATGTTGGTCGCCCACACAGAAGATGGTCTGAACAATTTTAACAATTCTAGCTTTCATGAAACCGGAACGAGCCAACAGGCTTAATCCCTGGATGATGATGATGATGTATACAAATGATTTTATTCAGGATTGTTTCTCTAAAAACCCGATATTATACAAAATACAACTATGTTCAATCCCTGTAAGTTACTCATTTCATGTTAAATGAAAGTGGAGAATTGTATGATAACAGCAGCAATTTGTATCTGAGACTTTTTATTGGAGTCCCTGGATGATTGTACTAAAGTTAGAATTAGCCGGACTTCCATGAAAACAGCAGCTTTACTGCTAACTATTTATAAAACACCAGACAAACGCATTTGCGAAACCTTGTTTCCAGAGAATCTTTCAACGACGAGATATAATAAAATACACAGAATAATATATTATACCAACACAAAAACCCTTATTACAAAGATATTCTCCTCCATAAAAGTCAGCACAAAAGAAAAAGAAAGAAAAAAGAGAGAATATTCTCTGAATGCTTTGTTGATATCCTTTATTTAAAATTAATATTAAGACACATTCAATATTCTTTATCATTTTCACTTTGCTAGTTTTATATAATCCTCGTACGCGAGGGTCATTCGTTGTTATGAGCAAAATCCTATGAAATCTCTCCTAAAAACTCCAAGCACGACTAGCCTAAAAGGCACTAGGCCTACCAGCCACATGCTGGCCTCACATCCACATGTGTTAATCACAGAGGTAGACATTCATCGAGACAATGTAGGGGTGACATGTTGTCAGCATTTCGGGTCCCCCGGCCGTTATAGCTACTTACTGTAGCTACCCAAATGCCTCACGATGCTGGGTGGGCACCGGTCCCATACTGGCCGAAATACCATGAACAAAGTCTTCCCCCGTGGAGATTCGAACCAACGCAAGTCCCGTAGCTTCGCCAAGGCTTCTTCCTTAACAACTCGGCTACGGCGTAATTGCTCTGTTTGGTGTTTCTGCTGTTGAATATTCTGGATTGGGTTCGTTTCGTTTAGGTTAGGTAAGGTAAGGTTAGGTTCGGTTAAGTTAGATTAGGTTAGGCGTTTTTTGCGTTTTAGGTGTTTTTGTTGTTTTTTGTTTTTGTGTTTTATGGTGTTTTTGGTGTTTCTGTTGTTGGATGTTGTGGGTTAGTTCGTTTCATTTAGGTTAGGTTAGTTTAGGTTAGGTTAGATTAGATTAGATTAGGTTATGTTAGGTTAGGTATGATTAGGTTGGGTTAGGTTAGGTAAGGTTCGGTTCGGTTAGTTGTTTTTCTGGCGTTTTTGTTGTTTTTTTGGTGTTTTACGAGTTTTTTTTGTATTTTTTGTGTTTTTGGTGTTTTTCTGTGATATTTCGCGTTTTTTGGTATTTTTAGTGTTTTGGTGTCACGCGCCGTATTCGAGCGGTTAAGGTAGGAAGCCTTGGCGCAGAGCTACGGGATTTGAGCTGGTTCGAGTCTCCATGGGGGAAGAAATTTTCTCATGGTATTTCGGCCAGTATGGAACCGGTGCCCACCCAGCATCGTGAGGCAATTGGGTAGCTACAATAAGTAGTGGCTCCAGGTTGAGGAACCAGCTATAACGGCTGGGGGACTCGACATGCTAACCACATGTCACCCCTACACTGGCTGTTGATCATCTACCTCTGTGATTGACACATGTGAAGGGCCAGCAGCCGGCTGGTAAAAGGGCAACCGCTGAAAAGTGGAAAGACCCTAAATCGGAATAGTTTATCAACTATTGAAAATATCTCCAGTTCATTTTTTATTGATTCATTGTGTAATCTATCCATGCGTGTACATCCTTTTACAGATCTTAAAAATCCCATTTCAGTGGCTTGAATGTGTGAGATATTTTTTTGTAAGTACCCAAGATTCAGATCCACATAAAAGAACAGGAACAGCCATAATTTTATAAAACCTGAGCTGAGTTTCACTTCGAGTCTTTCGGAGGGTTCTTCTTATGGTGCCACACATCATTTGATACCGGTTTAATTTATTATGGTATATCTGAACCAAGATAGTTAGAGTGTGCTATCTGTTCTATTATTTCATTAATGATCACTATTTTTGTTCTGACTGGCACTTTGCCCTGAAAAGCCATAATTTTAGTTTTTGAAGCTTAATTTATAAATAAAATGATATCATCTGTTTTGTCTGTTGACACGTAAACACCACACATGATGACTTGGTCTGTAGACGCCTGGAGCCTGACAATTGTCACCTGCAGAATGACGCGCCAGACACTCATTTCATTTACCTCCTCATACAACGCCATTTACAATCCATCGGAATTACTTTCTCTAACTCAAACTTCAAACTGAAATTTTAGTTGTTTTAATGAAATAAGATTCTTAGTCTAAGCTGTTAGTTTATTAGACGATAGCGAGGAGATACCAACACGCACTTTCTATTCAGTAACACCAAGAAATTGGAACTGCAAGTAAACGTCAATATAACTAAATATATGTTCACACACAAATATGTTTGTATTGTAAACCTATGTTTTCCCTTTACAGAGATTTAGGCGCTCTCCTCCTACAGGGAAAAATTTGAACCATACTAATTTAGTTAACACTTGTTTTCGTATAGATGTCATTTTGAGTGGTCCGTGGTCAGCGTTCCGCCTCATACTGACATCTAGGAAACAAAGGTAGTACTAGGACGGGATAATTTGGTAAATTTTGCTTAGAGGCATTTTCATTCAGGCTTAAGGATTTTTTACGAGCCTGAAAAATCTTCAGACTCGGGACCCACGGCTTAAAGTCCCTCCGGAGGACTTGCTCCTTGGATTTTTCCGTCCTAAAAAATCCATCGACCACGGCCGGGTTTGAACCCGCGGCCCTCGGAACCAGAGGCAAGGAGCATAACCACTAGTCCACCGCGGCCGATAAATATACATTATATAATGGAAATGGACAGCTAATGACAAATGAGGGAAACTTTGAGGAAGTGGGTGAATTCAAATACCTAGGAACAATAATTACAAATAGGAATGAGATACACAAAGAAATTAAACATAGGCTCAATTCTGGAAATGCGTGCTATTATGCATTGCAGAGACTTTTGATGTCCCAACTCCTTTCAAAAAACGTTAAACTAAAAACATATAAAACTGTTATTCTACCAGTTATATTATATGGGTGCGAAACATGGACTCTTACTTTAAGGGAGGAAAGGAGATTAAGAGTATTTGAGAATAAAGTTCTTAGGAAAATTTTCAGAGCAAAGAGAGATGAACAGTCAGGTGAATGGAGAAGACTCCATAACAATGAACTACATGGTCTTTATAGGGAACCATATATAATAATAACAGTTAAGTCTCGTAAAGTGCGATGGACAGGACATGTGGCATGAATGGGAAAATGAAAGAGGTGCATGATAGCGTCTTGTAGGAAAACTAGAGGGAAAACGCCCAAGCGACAGACCAAGAATGAGGTGGAAGAATAACATTCACCATCATTTGTGGGAAGTAGATTATACAGAGACGATTGGAAAATATTAGCTCAGAGCTTATGAACCTACGATAGTGCCAGTGAGTTAGTAAATCCACTCAGAATGAAATAAATGTATGTAACGGATATAATAAAAATAGATGTTAAAGCGCAGGTAATCGAGTAAAAACAATCTATAAAATAAGAAATCTGAAACCCGACTGCATTCTGTAGAGTTGATTAATGTTTTCACATTAACATGTTGATTTGTTTAGCTTGCTAAAAGGGTTATTTTGAGCCCTTGAGAGACAGCGCAAGAAGGAAATCCGAGTCGAGTCGTGATTTGTTATTCGCTTTGAGACGTTCTCTCTCTAGAGGGCAACATTATATATCTATTTTGTCTTATCTTGACTCGATAATATTTTACTGTCACATAAGACTGTCTTTTGTTCCTTTTTTGCTACTTCCAGTTCCATTCATTTCCCGATATCAGTCGTAAAATGAATCTAAGAATGGATATGGCCAAATTGAATCATTCAATTCCTTTCTTGACCAACATTCGTTAGCGAAGATTAAGAATAGATCTAGAGTTTGGGTTTTTCCGTTAACTTATTTAATTATGGTGTATTAAATTACTTAAAGTATTTGAATTACTTACTTACTTACTTACTTACTTACTTGCACTATCGAACCCGTAGGTTCATGGCCGCGCGGACATAAGCTCTCCATACATCCCTATCCTGAGCTAATGCTTTCCAATCATTCCCTGTATAATCTACTTCCCTCAAATCATAGTTAATGTTGTTCTCCCACCTCATTCTTGGTCTACCAACTGGGCGTTTTCCTTCTGGCTTTCCTACAAGAAGTTTCCATGCACGTCTTTCATTCCCCATACGCGCAACATGTCCTGCCATCGCAGTCTACGAGACTTAACTGTTCTTATTATATCTGGCTTCCTATAAAGACCATGTAGTTCATTGTTATGTAGTGTTCTCCATTCACCTGTCTGTTCATCTCTCTTTGGTCCAAAAATTTTCCTAAGAACTTTATTCTCAAATACTTGTAATCTCATTTCCTCCCTTAAAGTAAAAGTCCATGTTTCGCATCCATATAATATAACTGGTAGAATAATAGTTTTATATATTTTCAGCTTAACATTTTTTGAAAGGAGTTGGGACATCAAAAGTCTCTGTAATGCATAATAGCACGCATTTCCAGAATTGAGCCTATGTTTAATTTCTTTGTGCATCTCATTCCTATTTGTGATTATTGTTCCTAGGTATCTGAATTCAGCCACTTCCTCAAAATTTCCCTGATTTGTCCTTAGCTGTCCACTTCCATTATATACTGAATTTCTACGTGTGACCATATATTTAGTTTTATTGATATTTACTTCCAGTCCCAATTTCTTAGTATTACTCAATAGTGTGTGCGTGTTGGCCTTTAGTATCTCCTCGCTATCGGGAATAACAACAATAATGAATCATTATCCCAGACAAAACATTACTTTTTGCGTGGTAATACCGCGCCGCGCGATCCTACCAAACTTTTTATAACGTTGACTTTGAAAGTTTTGAGTGATGTGGCAAGAAGTAATAGACTCATAAGTACTAAAACGTATCATTAATAGTAATAACTGGAAGGCGCACAAACGTGCACACGAGTCTATTACCAACATAGAAACCCAAACGAATGATATCTACCCCTCTAAGCTATAATGAATAACATGTACACTCGGAGTGGGGATGGCGACTTTATGGGAGGAGTCATCGGCCTTATAAGGCGAAGACGCGCGTGAAATCTCCCTCACGCTCCTACGTTCTGCAATAGGTAAGTTCTTCAGTAACCGTTCGCGAAGGTGATATTAAAACACGTGGGCGGAAGTAATTCATCAACTCCACTCCGAGTTAGTTAAGTATCAGACATTGTAAGTCTACAATTGTACACACAAAATTGTCCAATAAACTGAAATAATAAGTATATAATATAAACATCCCTGAGTGATCAGATTCTACCCTGAGCGAACCGGCACAGTGACTATATCGACATTCCTTTGCCCGGGTCCATAGAAGACAAAGATTAATCCACCTTTCCTTTGTAAATTACTTAACATATAGTACTGAATGCTAAACAGTATTATAATCGTGGAAGCCAGAAGGAAAAGGGGGATTAACTTGGCTTGAGAAAGCTTTATAATATATATCAACACCAAACATGACTAGTTATACAATCAGTAAAGATAAGTTAACTAAAAAAAGGTAACTTTTAATTAGAGTCATAAGTCAGATAATTGAAATACAAATAATATAACAAAAGTAGATCTTCTTGACCATTGAAAGAAAAGATATAAATGAAATAATATAAATTAACAAACTCGGTCATCAATAATTTAAAAAGTCAATAATAATAATAATAATAATAATAATAATAATAATAATAATAATAATAATAATAATAATAATAATCTTCATACATACACACACACACACACAATCCAGTCCAGCCGAGGGCTAGGGGTTAACAGTCCTGGTTACCCTACCCTGGCTTCTGGGACTGATGAAACCAAACAGCTCCCTCGAGCTACAGTCGAATCCCGGCTCAAGCATTCATTTTTCTTTTCATATAATACTAGCGTGACACCCGGCAGACGTTGTCCTGCCCGAACGTTCAATTCTCATGTCATGGGCGGACGATAAAAATATGTTACTTTTTTACCATAAAATTCAGCAATAATTAGATCATAATTAGATATTATTAAATAAGTTCGCAAGAAAACCTCTTACAGCCTTCTGTTGTGGCTCAAGAAGTGTGAATGATGACGTCACACAGTCATGAACATTAGAATTGTACCCTCCTTTACAGATAAGTTAAGGACCGTCATATAACAATTATATTAGAGTGGAAAAAAAGAAAAAAGAAAAATAAAATAAATTAATGAGAGTCAGTCAAAACAGCATTTTTTTTCCCCGCAGCTAGATTTCATTTCTGACCCACTGTGCACCGGTCCCATACTGGCCCACATTCCATGAGAAAAATGTCTTCCCCATAGAGACTCGAACCAGCGTAAGTCCCGTAGTTCTGCACCAAGACTTCTTGCCTTAACCACTCGGCTACGGCGCGAGACTCTTGGTATCAAGGAAACATAAAAATGGTTATTATGAGTTACCCGTAAGATATAAACATATGCTGACGCGGACTTTTTTGTAGAGCTTTTTGACATATTCAATTCTGTGTACATTAATTTTGTGTATTTCTTATGGTTTAGGCAGCGTAAGCCATTTAAGCGTCCAAAGAGCTACTTTTTTCACGTTTTCCACTACAAAGGGTGTAGGAGTTGAGTATCACAACTCTCTTATAGCCTATGTTCATTCCGGGAATCTCCTGAACATTTTGCAAAAAACCCCATCACAATCGGATCAACGGTATGGCCGCGCATAAAGTACGAACAAACAAACATACAAACAAACATTAATTTTTATATATCAGATATATACAGAGTGATTCAGAAATATGGCTATACGTTTGATCGCATTTTGTGACGAAAATATTATTATTATTAAAGGAAGTATGATGTTATCATTGGAAAGGAAATCCTTCAAATTACAACAATAGAACAAAACAAAACTTATCACTACTTCCGTGCAGCTTGGCAGGTTGATTTTTGTGGGCTAGCGTCGAACGCCTCCACAATTCTCTTCGTTGTTTCTGCATCCGTGCTAATGCGAGGCCTTCCAGGAGGTTTGATTTTCTGCATCCTTCCCGTTTGCAGCAGTCGTTTTCTCCACTTCCCCACAGTCGACGGCTGCAATGCTACGTTAACCCTTAAATTCGTAATGTATCCTTTTGGACACATCAATTGGTTCAATTAATTTAACATTTTAAATAAATCAGAAGGAAACGAACAAAAAGAAATCATTTAAATGTGTGTCTAAGTATACAATGTACCTAATAATAACAGTTATGCAATGTTCCGTTTTCACTGCGGTCCGCCACATTCAAATAACTAACAGAATAAATTTGTGTTTTGCCAATTTAAGGGTTAAACTCACGTCTTGTCCGTCTTGCGGCCTCACGATCATTAGCATACGTTATTGTCCATGCAGCAATTGTAATTTCCTGTTGCATATTCTACGCCATTTTGAATAATGACGTAAGTTCTACACTGTTTTGTTTTATTCCATTGTTGTAATTTGAATAATTTCCTTTCCAACGGTAATTTCATATTTCCTGTAATGGTAATATTTTCATCACATAACGCGATCAAACGTATAGCCGCCATATTTATGATTCACCCGTACATAAGGAGTTTATGGCCCACTCAGCAGATAAATTCTCTATCGTTTATAGCAATTTAAATGTAATTTCATACTTTAAACTTTTTCATTTTCTATAAATTATTTTGAGACATACTGTTCTAAATCTTTGCACTGCTAAAATATAATCTTTAAGATGAGATTTTAGATCGCTAGCCATGACGATCTGGGAGTGGATGAAGGAGATTAAGGGGGTAGGAAGCTTGGGGTAACAACGAAAGCGAAACGCCTGGCCCATATCTGGAGCAGAAGGGAAAGACGACAATGATGTCTGCAAATTTAGGAAGATAAAGAAAGAGAGAGGAAGAGCGATGATAGACAGAGAGCGAGAAGGGAAAGCGGGAGCTCTGAAAATGTCGATATCACGCCAGGCAAGACCACTGGGGAAATGTCTGCCTCTCTCTTCCCCGTGACGGTAAACATATGCACGGTGGGTTGTAATCCCAACCAAGAGAACGGCTCTGTAGATATAATCCAGAAGAAGCATAAGTGGAACAAGGTATAATGTAGTACTAGCAGTTGAGAAGACATCGCTCACAAATCCATGACAAGAATTTCTAATTGCGTCACCGGGGAAAACAATGATGGCTACTAATGTATTCCTCGCGTAAATTAAGGATTGTGCTCCTAAGATGTGACGCGCCACCGAACAAGTTCGTACATCTTAGCACTTTTTTTCAGCCCGGCTAATAAAATAAGTGTTATTCTAAAATATGCCTATAATTAGGAAAAATACAATCAACTTAAAATTAGCAGAAGAGATGTTTTCAAAAGATCGTCAATAGTTTCCAGAAGAAATAAACAGAATTCGCAATAATCATTTGAGTTTGTGTTTACTTGATTAAAATCCATAATTATTAATTAAATAAAAATAGAACTAAGTTTTATTTGATTTTAATATTTATTAAGATATAATTCAGTGACAGCTGTTTCGGTACACTGTACCTTCTTCAGACATGTTAACAAATTATGAATTGTGTTATTATAGTACATATCAACTGATCTAAGCAACAATACAACAATAATTTATTTAAATTTTTTAATTTAACAAAGGTGATTCATTCAAATCAAGTTGAGAATTTAACAGTTTATTACTACTTTTCAATTCATTTATTTCTACAGCCTCCAAAGGTCCAACTTCTTACCCTTATCACAAACATGTAAAATTTCAAATCAATATCATTGTTTCGATCCAAATTTTGAAATGTTACATGTTTGTGATAAGGGTAAGAAGTTGGACCTTTTGGAGGCTGTAGAAATAAATAAATTGAAAAGTAGTAATAAACTGTTAAATTCTTAACTTGATTTGAATGAATCGCCTTTGTTAAATTTAAAAATTAAAAAAAATTATTGTTGTATTGTTGCTTAGATCAGTTGATATGTACTATAATAACACAATTCATAATTTGTTAACATGTCTGAAGAAGACGCTTGTTCTGGGGGTAAAGGCGGCCGTCACGCAGGGCTGACATCAAGCGCCGATTGTCTAGAAAAAGTGGGAGCCTTAACCTCCTACTACCCCAAGGGCCTCCGGGCCTGTTGTGGGATCATTTTACTTTACTAAATATATTAGTAGATTCTCTAGGCCAGTAAATATCCAAATATGGTAACGGACTCTTCTGGGTTCAGGGACCAGAAGGGTCGACGACCGTGCAATATATTCAATAAATGATGGAACTCAACAATACCACGTCGCGTCGGTTGGGAACAGCATGTGCAGAGAATGGAAGAAACAAGATTGCCTATGATAGTATATCATTATAAACCAAAGGGAATAAGGGATGTAGAGAAGGCCTAGGAAGAGATGGAAGGAACCATTGTGAATTCGGAACAGGCGAATCGCCTAAACCTTGAAGTGAAAATTGTTTTTTTTTTTTTTTTTTCAGATTCAATAAGCGTTATCAAGTATGTAGATGGGTTTATGGAAATATTCATTCTTGATTCAATGAGGTCAAAATATTGTTGACGTGTCTGGGAAAACAACTGAACATTCATTCTTTAGACTTGGCAATTATTCGTTAGTAAAGACAAATTATCCCCAAGATAGTACACAACTGCAAAGTCACACATCTTACTGCCTTTTGCTTCTTAATAATAGATCAGATGAAAAAGTGTCTTTTAGATAGCAGCGTGTTCTGGGATTTACCCGGGGAGGTACAACAAAAAGCTTACTTCTTCTCACATAGCACCAAGCCATTTAGTCTCTAATGGGTTTGCATATTTCTTCCTCCCCCATTTCTTATTTTCGTCTTCTTCTCTCTCATTGTTAATGTTTATCCCACCAGTTACTCTGCCTTATCTTCCTTCTGTTCTTCTTCATTCCTTTTTTATTCTTCTTCACCATTTTAGTCAATTTTGTTCTAACGTTATTGTAATAGGTCTGTACTTTAATATCCGTGTATTCATTAACACATGTGGACGAGAGGCCAGCAGCCGGCTGGTAGTCCAAGGACCTTCTAGGCCTGTAGCGCTAGGAGTTTGAGTATCCTATATTCCATTGCTTTATTATTATTTAATGATTAATATAAAATTATGCAATATTCACCGGAAAGGTCCGTCTCCTCAATTTAATTAATTATTTAACTGTAGCGCTTTCAGGACTTGCCCCATCATCGGCAGGAATCAAAACTGGTGTTTCACTGAAGATCTGGTAGAGGGAGTTACATGTATTGGGTTCGTTTTCGTTTATCAGGTTGTCGTGAGCTGCTTTCATGATTTCCATCTCTTCGAGTACGTTTATCTTCGCTGGATTATTTTCTCTGTGCATCCAGCGAAGAAAAATGTACTCGAAGAGATGGAAATCATAAAAGCAGCTCACAACAACGACAACCTGATAAACGAAAACGAACCCAATACACGCAACCCCCTCTACCAGAACTTCAGTGAAACACCAGTTTTGAATCCTGCTGATGATGGGACAAGTCCCGAAAGCGCTACAGTTAAATAATTAATTAAGTTGAGGAGACGGACTTTTCTGGTGAATATTCCATAATTTTATATTAATGTTGAATAATACCTCAACGGAACACATCATGAATAAAGTTGATTATTTTATGAACTAATTTAACTACCTCAGTGGCATTATAGAACCCGTAGGTTCATGGCCGCGCGGAGATAAGCTCTCCATGCACCCCTATCCTGAGCTAATGTTTTACAATCATCCCCTGTACAATCTACTTCCCTCAAATCATACTTAATGTTATTCTCCCACTCCATTGTTGGTCTACCAACTGGACGTTTTCCCTCTTTTCCCCTACAAGAAGCTTCCATGCACCTCATTCTTTTCCCATTCGTACCATATGTCCTGCCCATCGCAGTCTACGAGACTTAACTTTCTTATTATATCTGGCTTCCTATAAAGACCATGTAGTTCATTGTTATGTAGTCTTCTCCATTCACCTGTCTGTTCATCTCTCTTCGGCCCAAAAATGTTCCTAAGTACTTTATTCTCAAATACTCGTAATCTCCTTTCCTCCCTTAAAGTAAAGTCCATGTTTCGCACCCATATAATATAACTGGTAGAATAATAGTTTTATATGTTTTCAGTTTAACGTTTTTTGAAAGGAGTTGGGACATCAAGAGTCTCTGCAATGCATAATAGCACGCATTTCCAGAATTGAACCTATGTTTAATTTTTTTGTGCATCTCATTCCTATTTGTGATTATTGTTCCTAGGCATTTGAATTCAGCGACTTCCTCAAAATTTCCCTCATTTGTCATTAGCTGTTCATTTCCATTATATAATGTATTTCTATATAATAATAATAATAATAATAATACTAATAATAATAATAACAGTTCTATTTTACCTGGCGGGGTTAAGGCCTTGTCAACAAAGCCAGAAAAAATACAAAAAATTAACATATAACTAAATTACAATAAACAAAATAGTTACATGGTACAGGTCTGTCTACAATAGAATTATTATTTAGAATAAATTTTTATTTACTCTAGATTTAACGGATGAAATATAAAAATACAAGATAGATAAAATTGGAAAAAACAATATTAATGACTGAATAAATTTAGTTGTGTTGAAAAAAATATTTATTTAACAATATGTAGCCTATTTGTATAAGCGTGACTTAAAAGTGTCAAGTGTACAGCAACCCCCTGATATCTTGAGGAAGGGAATCCCAGGAGCGGGCAGAGGCTGCTGTGAAAGAAGTAGAATAGGAGGTAGTGCTGTGTGGAAACATTTTAATTTTTCTCGCCTGAATCATTTTAACTGGCTGGAATCGAACAAGTGACTAACAAGACCTACACTGAGACCACAAAGAACAGAACCGCGATTGTTAAAATGTCATCGTTCGACTTGAGAAGTGATGGAAAATAAAACAAGAGAAATGAAAGTTACAACTCGGATGTAAATTTATTGTCTCGTGTGAAGGGAAACCCCCCCTCAATCATTCCACATACATAGCCCTTCATTAGTTTCATCTCTCTAGCGACAAATTTCATTTTCAGAATTGAATCAGCTGCGTCTTTCTCTCTGTTAGTAAAATGATATATCAATTTCTATTATTCCCTTATTTAATTATACACTGAATTCTAGACATTTCTAAATCAACAAGCACCGGTTACCACTAATGTTAGAGCATTTTGTAACAAAAATATTTATTAATTTTCATTCTCATTTCATTAAATGAGATGCACAAAGAAATTAAACATATGTTCAATTCTGGAAATGTGTGCTATAATGCATTGCAAATACTCTTGTCAAAACGTCTCTCAAAAAACGTTAAACTGAAAATATACAAAACTTATATTCTCCGAGTTCTATTATATGGTTGCGAAACAAGGACTCTTACTTCAATGGAGGAGTAAATGTTACGAGTATTTAAGAATACAGTTGTTAGGAAAACTTTTAGAGCGAAGGAAAAAGATCAGACAAGCGAATGGAGAAGACTACATAACAGTGAACTACATTATCTTTATAGGAAACCACGAGGGTGTGTGTGGGTGTTTTTTTCTAATTTGTTTTCTAGCATTATTTTAAATGTACAGAATGAGACTTTGTTATTTATTTATGTATTTATTTATTTATTTATTTATTTATTTATTTATTTATTTATTTATTTATTTATTTATTTATTTATACACATGGTGTTTTCATGGATGAGTGTAGATTAGATATGTATTATTGTGATGTAGTGTGGACATAGAGTTTAATTATATATAGCATATATTTTTTTTTGATACAGGTGTATTTGTAGGTATTTGTTTATATTATGATTATTTTTATTTATTTTTTTAGTGATGGAAAAATAATGCACGTACGGCCAAGCAGGCCCGCGCGCAATGTAAATGCATATGTATTTTCTTTCTTCTGAAAAAGGCAATAAATTCCATTATCATATCATTATAGGAAACCTCATATAATAAGAACAGTTAAGTCTGGTACACCGCAATGTGTAGGACATGTGGCATGAATTGGGAATAAAAGAGAGACATGGAAGCTTCTTATAGGAAAACCAGAGGGAAAATGCCTAGTTGGTAGACGAACGTTGAGATGAGAGAATAATATTTACCATGATTTGAGGGAAGTGGTTTATACAGGGGATAATTGGAAACATTGGCATACGATAGGGATGTGTGGAGAGCTTATTTCCGCGCGGCCATGAACCTACGGGTTCGAGAGTGCCAGTGAATTAGTTATCCTCTTCTTTGAATTTCTTCTTTATTTTATGGAATTACTAACTAGAATTGGATTGGCTATCGGTTTAACTCCATATTTCACACTGTTGTCTGAGTTACAGGTCCTAAATGAATACTCGCCTATATATTTATAAATGTCCACCGCTGTGGTCTCGAGGTAGTGTGCTGCCTTGTCACGCAGCGGGCACGGGTTCGATCCCCGGTCGGGGCAGTTTTTCTGGGTGGGGTTCTTATCGGGGTTTTTCCTCACCTGTAAGACAAATGTCAGGAAAACTTTAAGGCCCAAACGGTCCCCGAAATCATATGGCCATCATCCTTATCATTATCATCATCATCATCATCCTTCACCGGTGAGCAAGGGAACGGGAAGCTACCACACCTACACAATTCCCTAGTAAAGCTGCGAGCATAGCATGAAAGTGCTATGATTGCAGTGAAGGACCAGCTTTCGGGCAGAATTACTATGGATGGATATTTATAAATATAAAAGAGTATCTTATTGATGACAAGTAAATATCGTAAATTAGGCTATAGGAAAAGTGATGCTGAAAAATAGTTAATTTTCGAAATTTATAGATAAACATATTGACGCATCACATTTCTAACAGTGCCTAACGTTTCTGTACTGTGCTCTGTGACGGTAAAACTGACGAAGATAGTCTTGATCTTTCCACCGATGTTTTGGTCTTTCTTGTCCCTATGTCCAGTTGGAGTATTCTGGAATGCAGCTACAAACAGTTGGAGTATACATCACCGTACACAACAAGTAGCGGAAACTCAACCTGCAGAAGATGGAAGATAACTTCCGAAAGTGCTCCAGTTAATTTTATACACAATATTTTAACAAAGTTGAGGACGACGGCACCTGCCAACAGGTACAATTTAATTTTTAACTTTCATCATATTTAACATAAGTAATGCCACGAGTGATTTCCAAATTATCGATAAATTCACGACTCACCAAGTGAGCCGTGAATTTATGAACAGAATTTTGAAATCCAGAGTCGCATTTGTTAGGACTATTTAACGAATAAAATTAAGCTGTTTACTCACAAATCATTATTTAACTATAATTATTTTAGAATATTTATATATTTAATGTAAACGGCGATGTTTGAAAACAAATGAGAAGCGATAGGTACGCTTCATCTGCTTCTTTTGTTTATCACTGCAACCAGATCACTATTTATTGCCAAAGGTACGCAATATTGTAAGAATGTTCTCTAGTGCAGAAAAAATGAAACACATCAAACTGTATATTAATTCATTTCTGATGTCGTATGATGTAAATACGACAATTATATTTTTCTGGATTGTTACCTGGGAAAAAATACATTTAAGAAAGTGCAAACAGTGGTTTCTTTTTTTGGTGGTATAATCAATTGCTACAAATGTTTTTAAATTAACTCCCGCATGCGGCATCTGTTGACATTCATACACTATGTATACAATCTGGTAGCCGTATTTCTTACATGCTCAGTCACTGCAAAATAATGGCCAGACCTGTTCAGAATATTAAAAAGGAGGAGCTTTCTTTAATATGGTAAATTTAACACTGATAAATATTTCGTGAAACACGACTCTCATTGGTTGTAAAACAGAAATCATTGAAACGTGATTGGTCATTGACTCCCATTTAGGGCATGAGTTAAATAGTCAATGTGTAAGCAAAGAGAAAGAAAATGTAATTACATACAAATGCTAGGCTCAGTTATATTATATTAGGAGAATATAATAATATTATATAAAATCCGGGCTGTAGCGATAGTCACTGTATATGTACATAATGTGTGTTCAGTGGTTTTATGGAATCCCTCACATATCATTGTGAAACTGACAGGTGATCAGGTATCGATCCAACAATATCACATCCCTTGGGGGAGTCTTGGGTTACACCAGGACTTTCAAACCTTTATGTCACGTAGCAACACACTTATGCAATGTCACTAAATCTTTATCCACTCAAACAAACTTTACCTTTTTAAAATATAACTGGTATCTTACTGCTTTTTTTTCTCCACTTTTCACTCATTTTGACGTTTATTATTGTAGTAAAGCCAACAATTTCACTTATTATGCTTTCTAACTAACTCACTGACACTATGAGCCCGTATGTACATGGCCACGTGTACATAAGCTCTCTATACATCCCTAACTGAGCTAATGTTTTCCAATAATTCATGTACAATCTACTTCCATGAACCTACGGGTTCCATAGTTCCAATGAGTGATTGAATTAATGCGATAATAGTAACAGGATATTTAATAATTTAAACTGATTGGTTATTTATAATTATATAGTCCAATCAAATTTGATTTTTTTTTTTTTGCAAATGCCTCAGGTTGTCTTTGGACATTCCTGGTGTTCTCTCCTGGCATGGCGTACTTGTAACCCACTTCTGAGGTTGGGGCGCCTGGAAGGCGGGGTTACGTTGCCCCGATGATATGATGGGTGATGATGATAGTGGTGCGCCAGGAGAGTCCCTAATCCTAAGCTTAACCTAAGATGAATATGAATGATGATGATTGCGATGACCATATGATTTCGGGGACCGTTTGGGCCTTAGAGTTTTCCTGACATTTGTCTTACAGGTGAGGGAAAACCCCGATAAAAACCTCACCCAGAAAAACTGTCCCGACCGGGGATCGCTGCGTGACAAGGCAGCACGCTACCTCGAGACCACAGCAGTGGACATATTTGAAATATTTAATGTTTAATCTTCTGACAATAATGAAATTGCGTAATTTCTCACGTATATTTTAATTCCAAGTTTTGTGGCGACAATGAAATTACGTTGGATTTTTTTGTTTGTTTTGGCATTTTCCAACAAAATGGAAAGATTATGAAAGGTAACTATGCTCAAGATTTTTAAGCCATGAAAAAAAAAGTTAAACCACTCTAACCGTGTTTGAATCCACAAACATCGAAACCCATTGTTGTAACAACAGTGAATTTACGAAATTTGTCAAGTTTATTTCAACTTTAAGTTTTGTGGTGACAACAATGAAATTACGCAAATTCTCATGTTTATTCGATTTGTTGTTTGTTTTGACGTCTTCCAACAAGATGGGGCTCCCGCACATTATGAAAGGAAACTGTGCTGAGGATTTTTAAGGCATCAAAAAATCTATCTAACCGGGTTTGAACCCGAACCTCGAAACCAGAGATGCGCATGTGGAAATTTACTGATTACCACACAAACGTATTGAGTTTGTGTTTTGCAACAAATTGCATTACAATAAATTTGTTAGTTTCTCTTCTATAACAGTTTGTTATTGGCAATGTTAGTCTATATTGTTATGTTAAGTTTTTATCTTCTTCTTATTCTTCATCTTCACTTCACGGGCTAGGCAAATTGCCTGTTCCGCCTCACAGTTATTCTATCCATCTTTTCACTGGCCTTCCTACATTCCTTGAACCTCTTGGCTTGTAGTTAATTGCTGATGTTGACAATCTTTATCTTTTTGCGTTGGCAATCTTGTCACATTCATTCTTTCTACATGTCTAAACCATTTATCTCTATATTCCTTGATTTTAACATTCAGTCTGTTCTTATATATTCATTCATTATCCGATCCAAACTTGTGCAGCCTTTTGTTCTTCTATTGTATTGTATTGTAAGCCTATGTTTTCCCTTTACAGAGATTTAGGCGCTCTCCCCCTACAGGGATGAATTTGAACCATACTAATTTACTTACACTTGTTTTCGTATAGATGTCATTTTTTAGTGGTCCGTGGTCAGCGTTCCGCCTCATACTGACATCTAGGAAACCAAGGTAGTACTAGGACGGGAAAATTCGGTAAATTTTGCTTAGAGGCCTTTTCATTCAGGCTTAAGGATTTTTTACGAGCCTGAAAATCTTCAGACTCGGGACCCACGGCTTAAAGTCCCTCCCGGAGGACTTGCTCCTTGGATTTTTCCGTCCTAAAAATCCATCGACCACGGCCGGGTTTGAACCCGCGACCCTCGGGACCAGAGGCAAGGAGCATAACCACTAGTCCACCGCGGAAGGAAGTTAATTTCTACGCTTTGTATTTTCTACTTTTTGGTCATTCCCCAAGTTTCACTCCCATAAAGTAATGCAGGAACTGGGAATGTTTTATAAAACTTCAATCTAGTATCTCTTTTTGTTTTGTTCTTTAATGTTTTATGTATAGTTCAACATATGTTTTGAAATTTCGACAGTTTCATATTTATGTATCTTTCAGTTTTTGTGTCGATAGTAAAATTGCAACCCAAATAATTAAAATCTGTTACTTGCTCCAGAGGTTTTTTGTATTATTACCTAAAAATTTAATAAATTACAAATTACAAAAAAACACTCGTTGCAAACTAATTTTTCTATTTGTATGTCGGCCATGCATAGTGTCGGTGAAAAAAAGCTACATTCACAAGAAAATGGAGTACGAGGTTTCCATCTTAAAACTTGCTGACTTACTTTAAAGAATATGCAGGCTCAGAGTTTCAAAGTAATCCTAACAAGTTTAAGTTGGTATATTAGCTGAGTGCTAGCATGAATATTTAAACAAGGCGGCTCCGTCTCTCACCACTCGAGTCCCGAGATCGAGTCTTGACCATTCCATAATTATGAGTTTCGTGTGAAATAAACGGAGTCTGGACAAGTTTATCTGGGAGTTTCTCAAGTTTCCCCTTGCCACAAATATAATTCTATCATTTCTTCTTCTTCTTCTTCTTCTTCTTCCTTTCCAGGATTAGGTCAATGTGACCTGTTCCTGTCTCAAGTCCATCGTATCCTTGGCCGTCTCAAAGATCTTTTTTCCATGTGGTTTGTAGGTGTTGATCTTTTTGGGTAATCTTATATTGTCCATTCTGTCTAAATGATCTTTCCATTGGTATTTGTGCTCTTCTAGTTTATCGACTATTGAAAATATCTCCAGTTCATTTCTTATTGATTCATTGTGTAATCTATCCATGCGTGTACATCCTTTTACAGACCTTAAAAATTTCATTTCGGTGGCTTGAATGTGTGAGATATCTTTTTTGTAAGTACCCAAGATTCAGATCCATATAAAAGAACAGGAACAGCCATAATTTTATAAAACCTGAGCTGAGTTTCTCTTCGAGTCTTTCGGAGGGTTCTTCTTATGGTGCCACACATCATTTGATATCGGTTTAATTTATTATGTATATCCCAATCATAGCTATATGTTATATCTGAACCAAGATAGTTAAAGTGTGCTATCTATTCTATTATTTCATTATTGATCACTATTTTTGCTCTGACTGGCAGTTTGCCCTGAAAAGCCATAATTTTAGTTTTTGAAGTTGAGACTTTGAGATTATAATAGAGTCCTAATTGATTCAACATGTAAATGGCTCTTTGTAAATCATCCTCTGACTTCTGTATAATTACCAGATCGTCTGCATACATTAAAATATTCATATACATTTCCTTATTAATTTGTATTCCTATTGGACTTGATTTTTCCATTTTCGTATAACCTCGTCAAAATATATATTAAACAATGCAGGTGATAATGTACACCCTTGTCGAACTCCTTGATTTATTAAAATTTCTTGTCTGGAATAATTATCTAAATTAAGGATAATTTTCGTGCCATTATAAAGACCCACCCAAGTAAAAAAAATAGATCACTCAGAAGTCTCAAGTTCGAATACCATTTCTCCACTCTCATTTCATTTCATCCACCCCACAGAATAGGAGTGTGTCATCTCATCTCATCCCCTGACCAGGCCCTATGTTGAGGACGACACTCGTTTCAATAGCACAGTTTCGTAAACACGTTTAATACTTTAATTTTTCCTCTGCATCAGAGTTTAGCCGATCCCATATTAGCCTGGATCCATTTATTTAGGCGTTGGAAGGGAAGTGAACCTGTTGGTCCTGTACCAAAGATTTACGGCACTTGAAAGAACCTCAAGCCTGAGACCTATGAGTAAGATTTCTAGACGTTTACGTCCAAAAAATTACCTAATATGTAAAAAGGGTCAATTAATGAAATATGATTTAACCTGTCAAATTATATTCTGGCGCTAATGGCGGCTGTTAGGAGGGCACCCTGGGGGTCCGTTTCTCGGGCCCCAGCTGTGCTCTCAACAGCAACAGGGCGCGTCCCCGGGTGGCGGATAGGGGAACGGTCGGTGATTTGCATTGCATTCCTCCCGGCTAGGTCCAGACTCGAGCGACCTGACGCACTACATAGAATAGAATAGAATAGAATATGGAATTTATTGCCTTTTTTTTCAGAATAAAGAAAATACATATGCATTTACATTGCGCACGGGCCTGCTTGGCCGTACGTGCATTATTTTTCCATGAATAAAAAATAAAACTAATAATATAAACAAATACCTACAAACACACCTGTATCAAAAAACAATAACAGGCTACTACATAGCTCGTGCTGCACCCACTTCAGCAGCCAAACGCGTCCCCTTGGTGGCGTAGTGGGGGGATCTGCTAGTCAGTCCTCCCTTCCTAGTCCGATGGACTCGCGGACCATAAGTGGGGTCAACAGGGGGAAGATGAGCGACCTGTTGTCAAAGCTCACATATCCTGGCCCACAGCGGGATCAGCTGCCGCCGTGGCGAGGTGGTGGGAGACTGGAGATCAGAAGCTCCTTTCTCTTGGTTCAATGAACCGAGGACCTCTGTGGGGGCACCATGAGCGATGAGCACCCGGGATGCCTACATTGCTCAGTGGGCTGGACTCACAGCAGCGGCATGACTAGGCCTAGTCTTGCGAACGGGCTGTTTGGGACAATACGGGCCGTCCGTAAAGTAAGCTGGGAATTACCACCAGGTCAGTAAGCTCGGAAAAGGAGGAAGCGCGGTCTTTTGGGTGTAGGATTAGCGCCGATTCCGTGACCAAGTGACCCAAGGACAATCTGTGAGGTCGTCAGGAGTTGAGCGACCTGACGTACTAATGATCAGGCTGGACCCACTTCAGCAACAAAACACCTCCGCAGATGGTGCAATGGGGAAAGGTCGGTGGATCTGTTAGACAGTCCTCCCGGCTAAGTCCAAGGGACTCGTGAACCATTAGTGGGGTCGACAGGAGTTGAGCGCCTTGTCGTACTATTGCTCACCTGTTGGAGCTTGCGAGCTCCGTGCTGGCCCACAACTGCAACAGGACACGTCCCTGGGGGAGACCAGAGCACGGCTCGGACCAGTGCAGAGGGGAGCAACTGTACTGGTTCTCGGATAAGCCTACGGGTCGTGGACAAACTGTGGGGTCACCAGGAGATGAGCACCTGGATGTACTAAAGTCTCACACTGCGGGGCTTGAGGATTCAAGCCCTAGCCGGTCTCACAACGGCTGCAAGATGCGTCCCCGGAGGTAGGTCGGTGGATCTGCGACAGCAGTCCTCCTGGCTAGGCTCGAGGAGCCCGTGGACCAACTGTGGGGTCGTCAGGAATGAGCGACCTGACGTACTATGTAGCTCAGCAATTTCCCTGAAGTTGCGACTCCAAAACCTTCTCCCTGAGGTGTTGGTTTTAGGCCGAGAACTCTTGAATGTGGACGCGAATAGATAGGGAGGACAAGATACTGGGACTTGGGAGTATGGTCTTCGACCGAGGTATCCCAAGGGGTGGAGGCATGGGCCCAGATGTTAGGAGGGCTGACATATCGTGCCGATTATCGACAAAGTTGCTTGCTTTAACCTCCTACTATTCCAATGATCACCTAAGGTATGTAAAGTGATCCCACTACAGGCCTCAGGAGGCCCTTGGGGTAGTAGGAGGTTAAGTTTCCCACTTTTTCTGGACAATCGGGACTTGAGATCACCTAAGGTCTGTAGTGAACTCGCAAGGGAACTGTCGACCATTGCATGGCGAAACCTGCCTTCATATTTCTCCCAGAGAAACGTGATGTACCAAGACAGTGTCCAAAAACTGATCTGCCTTTTTGACTACAAGATACAGAAATCGAAAACAGAATCCAGCAATGGCAAACCACTGTGGGCAGTAATTGGACTCCCTGCTTGATTTAAAGCGGAGTGCACTGAGAATCAGCCAATAATCATTACTGTATACACACCTAAGCTAGTATAACTTAAAAAGAAATATAAAAAATCCTAATTCAAGTGAATGGAATCCTCCTAAATGAGGGGAAAAATTCATAATAATGAAGATAGAAATAAACTGCGGCACGTAGTGTCGGTTATCCAATCTATGTATTACTTCCCTATAGTTTAAATGAGAGATTTGCCGCTGGATTTTAGTGCCTTGCAGTTAAAAATGGCAAATAATGTTTTGGACATGGCCTTGGTACATCACATCGCTTCTCTGGAAGAAATTTCAAGTAAAGCATCGGCAAGCAATGGTTGTCAGTTTATTATTGCACGATAGTGCGTTCTGTCGTGCTTACAGCAATGGCGACCATGATTCAAAGTTCAATTTCCTAAATGTCGGCGTTTCCATCCTATAAATAACTAAATAACTACACTGTAAGATTACAAATTACCTACCTAGGGCGGGAACTAAAACCACTGCCCTTTATGTACACTACGTACAATATATACACAAAAATATATCCAAAATGTAGTGTTAATATACATTATACGAAACAAATCACTATTTTAAATGAAACAATATAAAACAATAAATTCTTATTTACCGCCATTTTACGCCTGATTTGTGTCAAGGCCTGCTGTAATTTCAACTATATTATGCGTCTATGGTACATACATTGGCCAGACTCCTGACGTCAGTCAGTTGTTTATCCATCCATCCATAGTAATTCTGCCCGAGGTCAGGTCTTTCACTGCAATCATAGCATTTTAATGCTATGCTTTGCAGCTTTACTAGGGAATTATAGATGTGGGAGCTTCCCGCTACTTTCCACACCGGTGAAGAATGATGATGATAATGATAAGGATGATGATAATGGTCGGATGATTTTCTGGGACCGTTGGGCCCTAAGCTTCCTGACATTTGTCTTACAGATCAGGAAAAACCCCGAAAAAAAACCTCACCCAGAAGCCTGTCCCGACCAGGAATCGAACCCGAACCCACTGCGTGAGAAGGCAGCACGCTACCTCGAGGCCACAGCGGTGGACAGTTGTTTATAATGAACGTAAATATTTCCAACAAATGTGTTATTTTAGTATTATTTATTATTTTGAAAACACCATCGTGCAGAAAATAATGTACAATAAACGTTTTTGAAGTGTTTTACAGGATCTCAGAAATTAAAAACCTTTCTATTGCTCCGTTTTTAATGATTTCCTCGCTTCTGTAAAAACCACTTTCCGAACCTCGCATTGTAATGTATTATTGACTTACTTTATAACAAATGCTACTGTACTCAAGTCTTCCACATTTGGAGTGTTTTGTTTTTTAAACAAACAACAGACAATCGTTATAAGATGTTTTCAAAAGGGATTTTTTCCGCGTATTTCCACTCGATATCATTTGATTCACAGTGACATTTTGCGAAATGTCACCTGTCACTTCTAACAAAACAAACTGTCAACAAAGCCAAAAGGAAGGACACGTTAGGACGGCAACACACACCCTACCTTACATACACAATTCACTGGAACGATAACATTTCAAAATATTTTGTCTCTGCCCCTTAATTGTCCGCTCCTCTTCTCCTGTTATTGAATTGAAAACACTACAAATTCGTGTTCAATTGCAATTATTCTCATTGTTTTAGCATTTTGTTGTCAAACGTTTGTAAAATCAAATTTCAAAGTTAAAATTATTGAATAAATCTCAGCTGCTGGTTGCTTCTATGGTTTACTGTAGGGCATTTGTTCTGAATTAGCGATCCTATTGCAATCTTGTAATATGTTTTTGGGCAGTCTTTGTTGTACTTACTTACTTACTCACTGGCACTATCGAACCCGTAGGTTCATGGCCGCGCGGACATAAGCTCTCCATACATCCATATCCTGAGCTAATGCTTTCCAATCATTCCCTGTATAATCTACTTCCCTCAAATCATAGTTAATGTTGTTCTCTCACCTCATTCTTGGTCTATCAACTGGGCGTTTTCCTTCTGGCTTTCCTACAAGAAGTTTCCATGCACGTCTTTCATTCCCCATACGCGCAACATGTCCTGCCCATCGCAGTCTACGAGACTTAACTCTTCTTATTATATCTGGCTTCCTATAAAGACCATGTAGTTCACTGTTATGCAATCTTCTCCATTCACATGTCTGTTCATCTCTCTTTGGTCCAAAAATTTTCGTAAGTACTTTATTCTCAAATATTTGTAATCTCCTTTCCTCCCTTAAAGTAAGAGTCCATGTTTCGCAGCCATATAATATAACTGGTAGAATAACAGTTTTATATATTTTCAGCTTAACGTTTTTTGAAAGGAGTTGGGACATCAAAAGTCTCTGCAATGCATAATAGCACGCATTTCCAGAATTGAGCCCATGTGTTGTATAAATCTGTAATATTGCAAGTCTGGAAATAGCAATATTTGTTGCGCAATAGTGCGTTTTGTCGTACTTACAGCAATGGTGACCATGATTAAAAGTTCAACATCCTACGTTTCGAATTTAAAGTAAAATGATCCCACAACAGGCCCGGAGGCCCTTGGGGTAGTAGGAGGTTAAGGCTCCCACTTTTTCTAGACAATCGACACTTTAAGTCAGCCGGGTTGTTAGCCCTGCGTGACGGCCGCCTTTACCCCCAGAACAAGCGTCTGGTACTCATTTCCGTTAGAGGCTGAGTCGACCCCAGGGCCATAGTGCCGCCAGAGGATTTTGGTCAGTTTAAAAATCCTGACCCCAACGGGACTTGAACCCTCGACACTCCGGCTTATAGCTCAGTGCCTTAACCACTACGCTACGGCGTGCCCCAATTTACCAACCTAAATAACAATACTGTAAAATTACATATTACAAACACGCCTGGATACATAAAAACAAGATCTAAGTAGGATAACGGCGGCAGAAATTAAATTTTTGAGATCTGTTAAAGGGTGCACCAAGGAAGACAGAATCAAGAACAGAAATAAGACAGGAACTTGAAATAATTGCAATAGCTGATAAAATAGATACATATAGACAAAAATGGAAGCAACACATAGATAGAATGAATGAAGATAGATATCCAAAACAAATAACAAAATACAAACCTAAAGGCACCCGAGATGTGGGCAGACCTAGAAAGAGATGGGCTGAAGTCGGAACGGGTCAACAGACCTAATCCTTGAATGCAGATGATGATGATGACAAACACGCGTGCGGGAACTAAAACCACTGCCCTCTATGTATACTATATACCAATGTATATACAAAAAATCTCCAAAAGGCAGTGTTAATACATTATATGAAACAAATCACTGCATTTTAAATTAACTGAACTTTATCTGAAAAAATACAAAACAATAAATACGTACTTGTCGCCATTTTATCATTAAATTGTTGACAAGGCCTCCTGTTGTTTCAACTAATAAACATTGGCCACACTGTTAACGTTAGTCAGTTGTTTATAATGACCGCAATTATTTCCAACAAATATGTTACTATTTTACTATTATTTATTATTTTGAAAACACCATTGTGTAAAAAATAATGTACAACGCACGTTTGTGGAAGCGCTTTAAACATTTCCTCGCTTCTGTAAAAACCACTTCCCAACCTCTCATCGTAATATACTGCTGTGAATACATTCACTGTCTCTCACGTGTAGTAAAGTAATGGGCCAGTGTGGGACCGGTGTCCACCCAGCATCATGCGGCATTTGGGTACAACGGGTAGCGGCTCGAGGTTGAAAAAAACCAGCTATGACGGCTGGGGGATCCGACATGCTGACTACATGTCATTCCTACACTGGCTGGATGATCGTCTACCTCTGTGATTGACACATGTGGATGTGAGGCCAGCAGTTGGATAGCAGGCCAAGGACTGTCTAGACATGTCGCGCCATGTATTTTTTATTCTAAGTATACAAACTTTAGCCCCAATTTGAATTTACTTAATATAGCAATTATAATATGTATATTTTTTTTTAGAATTTTAAATATAAGCTTATTGTAATGAGACACATAAATTAAATAATGATTATAAGGGATCAGTTAGTCCGCCGCTGTGGTCTCGAGGTAGCGTGCTGCCTTGTCACGCAGCGGGCCCGGGTTTGATTCCCGGTCGGAGCAGTTTTTCTGGGTGAGGTTTTAATCGGTTTTTTTCCTCACCTGTAATACAAATGTCAGGAAAACTTTAAGGCACAAACGGTCCCCGAAATCATATGGCCATCATCATTATCATCATCATCATCCTGCACCGGTGTGGAAATAAACGCGAAGCTACCACACCTACAATTCCCTAGTAAAGCTGCAAGCATAGCATGAAGGACCTGTCTTCGGGCAGAATTACTATGGATGGATGGAGGGATCAATTTATCCTAATTTTGGCAAATTTATATTCTTCTTCATCTTCTTTTCTATAGACATATGTCTGTTATTTACACAGTATGTCAATCATAATTAAATCTCATTTCATCTCTTGAGGGGTCTGCCCAATTCTCTTTTTCTTGTAGGATGTAGGTACTTGGCTGCTTTAATAAGCCTCGTATGGTCAGCTCTGTCCACGTGGACATTCCATTCCCTTTTCCTTGTTGTAATAAATGTCTCAACATCTATGATATTGCATTCCTCCCTCACATCCTGGTTCCAAGTCTTGTTTTGTTTCCTGTGGTTCTTAAAGTATCCATGTCTGCTGTTCTCATGAGTTGTTTCGTTTGACTCTTGTATCCGCGTCATATATCATTGGCCGTACCCATGTTTTATACACTTTTACTTCACTTTCTGTGTTTAAATATTTGTTTTTCATAAGTAATGCCACCAGTGATTTCCAATTTATCTAGAGAATTTGGAAATCAAGAGTGGCATTTGTTAGGACTATTTAACCAATAAAATTAAGCTGTTTACTCACAAATCATTATTTAAATATAGTTATTTTATTTATATACAGAATTTTAATGTTTACACATCTTTCTGTGCCTAAAGATTTATTTTTCTTCTCCACTCGTCTCTCTCCATCCAATCCATGTCCTCCAGTCCTCTTGATCTCATTCCAGTTCTTACTTCCTGCATCCACGAGTTTCGAGGTCTTCCTCTCCTCCTTCTTCCAGGTGGACACCATTCCAATGTTTTCCTGGGTAATCTTTCTTCTTCCATTCGTCGTACGTGCCCATACCAATTTAATTTCTCATACCGTATATAAGCTACTATTGAATAACCAATATTCATTTTTTCTCTTATGACAGTATTTCTTACTTTGTCTAATTTTGAACATCTTGCTGCTCTCCTCAAGAAATCCATTTCCATCGACATAAGTTTTTGTTCTAAGTTTTTGTTGAATTTCCAAACTTCAGCTCCATATGTGACAGTACTTCTCACTATTGAATTATATATTTGTAACTTATTTTTCCTGGTTATATGTCTGTTCCATAAGACTCCATTCATCATTGCTGTTATTGCTCTACCTTTATTTATTCTGTTCTTAATATCACTTTCTTGTTTATCCTCTTTATCTAATTTTACTCCCAGATACTCAAATTCTTCACATTCTAGTTATTTTTTTAATGTAAACGGCAATGTTTGAAAACAAATGAGAAATGTTTGGTTATGTTTCATTTGTTCATCACTGTAACTTGATTATACTATTGATTGCCAAATAGGATCGCAATATTGTAAGAATGCACCCTAGCCGAGAAAAAATGAAACATATCAAACTGTATATTATAACCAACATTATAGGTTATTAATTCATTTTTTTCGGAAACTTAGTAAAATCAGTATTTAGAAACAAAATTATTGAACACACAATAATCAAATGTGTAGGTGGAAGGAATCTATTCATTATTCAACGTATTTGTTAGAGAGTCAGTCACTGCAAAATAATGCTCTGACCTGTTCAGAATATTAAAAAGGAAGAGCTTTCTTTATTTTGGTAATAAAAATTAGATAATTATCGAGGTTAAATACGACTGATTGGTTGTAAAACAAAATTCATTGAAACGTGATTGGTCATTGTCTCCCATTTGGGGCATGATAATCTCGATTCTTTGAAAACCTGCAATCTTGCTACATCAATCAACCTACGAGAGCCAGAAATATATGTTCCAAGATACTTAAAATCCATAACGTCTTGTATAATTTCCCCATTAACTTCAAATATACATTTTAGATAGATAGATCATCGGTTGATTAATGTCTTTGACATCGTCCGATTCCCAATAGCCAATTTTGTCGGTCCATCCAATCTCCTGGTTGTAGATATTTCTCCTTCATATATAAACATATTCCCTGACTCCAGGAGGTTTTAGGTCTTCCTCTGCCTCGACTTCCCTCAGGTTTCCATTCCAAAACACATTTTGGTAGTCGATCCCCTTCCATTCGCTGGACATGTCCGTACCATCTTAATTGCTGAGTTTTAATATAATCTAAAATAGTGTCTTCAATCTTCATTTTCTCCCTTATAACAAGCTATGGAAACGAACTCTGCTAATTGGAACATGGAACGTACAAGGCATAAGGAATAAAATGGAGCAGGTCCTTAAACAGGTGGAGGATTTGAAGCAGGACATAATCGTACTGACAGAAACAAAGAATAAAGGAAAAGGAATAGAAACTTTAGGATCGTATGTTCATATTTACAGTGGTGTTAAAAAGAATGAAAGGGCTAAAAGAGGGGTTTCAGTACTTATCAAGAAGAAATATAAGAGATATATCACAAACTGGGAAGCAATAAATAAAAACATAATTAAAATTAATATATCTATTTTTGGTATAAAATGCTCTATATTAGGAATATATGGAATTAGTGAGGACGGAAATTATTTAATAAATGATAGACTTTATAGTACATTAAATTCTATTATGGATGTGATCGGGACCTCAAGAGAAATTACATTAGCTGGCGATTTTAACAGCAGAATCGGCAAAGAGATAGATAATGAATTTACATTTTAATGGGTTAACTCTTTTGTATGGTAGCGAAGTATGGACGTTGAAACAGAAGGATATACAGAGACTTAGATCTGCTGAAATGAGATACCTTCGGAGGACTGCAGGATACACACTACTAGATGAAGACATCTTAGAAGAATTACACATGGAACATTTAGAAAACAAAATTTCTGATTATAAATCAAGATGGATGCAACATGTTCATCGAATGGAAGATCACAGAATACCCAAACAAATGTTAAGATATCAACCTGCAGGAAGAAGAAGACCAGGACGTCCACTCAAAAGACTTTTGGATGGTGTGTCTCTTGAGGCCGAAACAGGTCAACAAATGGCTTACTTATTTACTCACTGGCACTATCGAACCCGTAGGTTCATGGCCGCACGGACATAAGCTCCCCATACATCCCTATCCTGAGCTAATGTTTTCCAATCATTCCCTGTATAATCTACTTCCCTCAAATCATAGTTAATGTTATTCTCCCACCTCATTCTTGGTCTACCAACTGGGCGTTTTCCCTCTGGCTTTCCTACAATAAGCTTCCATGCAAGTCTCTCATTCCCCATACGTGCAACATGTCCTGCCCATCGCAGTCTACGAGACTTAACTGTTCTTATTATATCTGGCTTCCTATAAAGACCATGTAGTTCATTGTTATGTAGTCTTCTCCATTCATCTGTCTGTTCATCTCTCTTTGGTCCAAAAATTTTCCTAAGTACTTTATTCTCAAATACTCGTAATCTCCTTTCCTCCGTTAAAGTAAGAGTCCATGTTTCGCACCCATATAATATAACTGGTAGAATAATAGTTTTATATATTTTCAGTTTAACGTTTTTTGAAAGGAGTTGGGACATCAAGAGTCTCTGCAATGCATAATAGCACGCATTTCCAGAATTGAGCCTATGTTTAATTTATTTGTGCATCTCATTCCTATTTGTGATTATTGTTCCTAGGTATTTGAATTCAGCCACTTCCTCAAAATTTCCCTCATTTGTCATTAGCTGTCCATTTCCATTACCTATATATGGCCTAAATTCGTGAATGTACTATTATGATGATGATGGGTTAAAATGTATATTCTGAGATATTGAATAAAATTAAATGGGGACATTACTAAATCTAGTGTTTTTTTAAGGTACGAGTTTGCATGCACATTTTCAAGTAATTATAAAACATACCATACTCATTTTTGTAATGCACGACACCGTTATAGCTACGCGCTATGAATAGTTGATACAAAAGAATCAGAGAAGAGGATGTGAGACACTAGACGAATCTAGTAACGTCCTGGAAATAGTCCTGAGCGTCTTTGTTTTCGTAAACAAAGGGAATACACGGCTGCAGCGCAAGTCCATCCTCTTTAACACAAGTAGAGAAGGCACGTATACAGGCTGTATTGAACGTTGCCGTGTAGCCCCTGGCGCTAGGCAGCACTCTCTCCCCGGTTATTCACAATAGGCCTACTCCTGCCGCAAAAATAATCCTACTCTAGCGTAATTCCTAACTCGTACGTTATGTCACGCATTCAATCCTTTTATTCTTTCTTTCTTCTTACCATTCTATCGTTCTTTCCTTATCCCATGTTTAATATTATTTACGTTTACTTTAGACATTTTAATATATCTGTCATTTGTTCATTTCTTATCGTCTAAATATAAATAAAAATCCTCAACTCGTGTCCAACTCAGGGTCGGTTCGAGGGGTGAGATGAGATGAAGCCCCTTATATAGAGGTCTGTGCCGGCCGACCACGCCTGACGCACCGTAACAGGTGCAGTTGAACGAAATGAAACGAAATGGATGAGTATGGAGAAATTGTCGAATGATATTATGGCAGGGGAAAACGGGAGAAACCCCGAGAAAAACCTGCCCAAGCACCGTTTCGTCCATCATGAAACCCACATAAAGTGACCGAGACTCGATCTCGGGACCCCAGAGGCGAGCGTCTAACCGCTTGCGCTACGGAGCCTATCGTTGTATATTTCTTCTCCTTTCTTCATTTACCTTCTCTTCTTGCTTCATAATTTTTTATTATATTTTTTTTTTATTATTACACTTTTTTCTTTCTTGTTTTTTTTCTTTATTTCTTTTTAATATTACTTTTCACTTTACTATTTATTTAGCCTGATTTGTAAATTTTATTAATCCCTTCATACAAAGATTTTCAAGGTCTTCCATTTTTATCCTGAATTGTAAACATTACTTATAATGGAAATGGACAGCTAATGACAAATGGGGGAAATTGAGGAAGTGGCTGAATTCAAATACCTAGGAACAATAATCACAAATAGGAATGAGATGCACAAAGAAATTAAACATAGGCTCAATTCTGGAAATGCGTGCTATTATGTATTGCAGAGACTCTTGATGTTCCAACTCCTTTCAAAAAACATTAAACTGAAAATATATAAAACTATTATTCTACCAGTTATACTATATGGGTGCGAAACATGGACTCTTACTTTAAGGGAGGAAAGGAGATTACGAGTATTTGAGAATAAAGTTCTTAGGAAAAATTTTGAACTAAAGAGAGATGAACAGACAGGTGAATGGAGAAGACTAGATAATAATGAGCTACATAATATGTATAGGAAGCCAATAGAGTGAGTGAGTGAGTGAGTGAGTCAGTCAGTCAGTCAGTTAGTCAGTCAGTTAGTTAGTTAGTAAAACAATGAAGATACATTGCTATGTTGGTTAGCCAGAGAATTTGAATTCGAGAAGCGAATCTTAAATTGTTACAATGTGAGCCGATAAAGTACTTGCTCTGCGAGAAATAAATGTAATTGTGAATTATGTTAAATTGTTTAAAGAAGAGAGTAATTTGGCTTTAACTTAACAAGAGGAAGATGAACTATTGCGGCGGCCATTTCCATCTGCTGGGTCGTGATGTGGAATCCCTTCTACTTAACAACTTAATTCCAGTTGACGGCGCGAGGGATCTTTCTTGTAATTCTCGCATCATTAAGTCTACAGTGACGTCACATTTAAAATATTATTTTTGCGCTCTGTCATACTTACAGCAATGGCGACTAAGATTGAAAGTTCAATTTCCTACATTTCGGGGTTGCAATCTATAAATAACTAAATCACTATACTGTATTATTACAAATTACCTACCTCGTGCGGGAACTAAAAGCACTGACCTTTATGTATACTATATACAATGTGTCCACCGCTGTGGTCTCGAGGTAGCGTGCTACCTTGTCACGCAGCGGGCCCGGGTTCGATCCCCGGTCGGGGCAGTTTTTCTGGGTGAGGTTTTTATCGGGGTTTTTCCTCACTTGTAAGACAATTGTCAGGAAAACTTTAAGGCCCAAACGTTGCCCGAAATCATATGGCCATCATCATCCTTATCATTATCATCATCATCCTTCACCGGTGTGGAAAGCAACGGGAAGCTACCACACCTACAATTCCACAGTAAATCTGCAAGCATAGCATGAAAATGGTATGATTGCAGTGAAGGACCTGCCTTCGCGCAGAATTACTATGGATGGATGTACAATGTATATACAAAAATCTATCCAAAAGACAGTGTTAATATACATTATACGAAACAAATCACTGCATTTGAAATTAACTGAACTTTATTTTAAACAATATAAAACAATAAATTTGTACTTTCCGCCACTTTGTGGCTGATTGGTGTCCCTGCTGTAGTCTCAACTGAATTATTTTCGGCATTTACCGTATAAACATTGGGCACACCGTCAACGTTAGCCAGTTGTTTATAATGAACGCAAATATTTCCAACAAATATGTTATTATTTTACTATTATTTATTATTTTGAAAACACCATCGCGCAAAAAATAATGTACAACGCACGCTTATGAAGTGTTTTACAGAATCTCGGAAATTAAAATACTGGCTATCGCTCGGTTTTTAATAATTTCCTCACTTCTGTAAAAACCACTTCCCAACCTCCATTATTAAACTACAATGTGGCAAAATAAAAGAAAACGACGTAAAATATGTCACGTCAAGAAACATTATTTTATGTGATTTATATAAAACCGAGCTAAGAAGCTTGTAAGTTCTCCATTTGTTAACCTGCAACCTTATACATAGAAGTTAGACTTTCTAGCAAAATCAAATTAGCACAAGGCGAAGAGGAGAAAAATGTAAAGAGGAAAAGCAACTCCCGATTATGGATTTAAAGAGAAAATTAAAAAGAGAGCTTCGAGATAATTGGTAAAGTCTAACATAAAGGCACAATCCGAGATTACATTAAAATTGTCTTACATAATGAAAAGAGTATTTGCTATAATAAGAATCATAACAAAACTTAACAAACTCTGTTTTTATATTCTCTATAAGCGCTAACTCTATCCATAACATTAAAAAAATTAGATTACTTTTCAAAGGTCATAAGTTATACAGAGTGATTCAGAAATATGGCTATACGTTTGATCGCATTTTGTGACGAAAATATTATTACAAGAAATATTATGTTATCATTGGAAAGGGAATCTTTCAAATTACAACAATAGAACAAAACAAAACAAATCACTGCTCACGTGTAGCTTAGCGGGCTGATTTTTGTGGGCTAGCGTCGAACTACTCCACAATTCTCTTCGTTGTTTCTGCATCCGTGCTAATGCGAGGCCTTCCAGGAGGTTTGATTTTCTGCATCCTTCCCGTTTCCAGCAGTCGTTTTCTCCACTTCCCCACAGTCGACGGCTGCAATGCTACGTTAAACTCACGTCTTGCGGTCTCACGATCATTAGCATACGTTATTGCCCATGCAGTAATTGTAATTTGCTGTTGCATATTCTACGCCATTTTGACTAATGACGTAAGTTCTACACTGTTTTGTTTTATTCCATTGTTGTAATTTGAATAATTGCCTTTCCAACGGTAATTTCATATTTCCTGTAATGGTAATATTTTCATCACACAACGCGATCAAACGTATAGCCGCCATATTTATGATTCACCTCGTAGAAAGCTCAACATTCGTTTTATTGGCGACGGAGTTGAATCAGGCGGTACCAAGCTCCCACACTCAAATACTGGTGCCGGGCAATCTGACTACTTTTTTCCTTACTCAAAGAAATACTTGGTTCGAATTCCAATACTGGACCCATTTGAAAGAAACACTATTTCATTAATAATAATAATAATAATAATAATAATAATAATAATAATAATAATAATATGAGGGAAGTAGATTATACAGGGAATGATTGGAAAGCATTAGCTCAGGATAGGGATGTATGGAGAGCTTATGTCCGTGCGGCCATGAACCTACGGGTTCGATAGTGCCAGTGAGTAAGTAAGTAAGTAATAATAATAATAATGTTTTATTTATTCTGGCAGAGTTAAGGCCATAAGGCCTTCTCTTCCACTCAACCAGCACAAATACAAATAAATATTCGACAAATATAGATATACACTATACTAATTATAAACAATTAAAGATACATTAAATGTAGCAATGTAAATGTCATGTACAAACAACATTTTATACGATAATAACAATAATAATACTTACGATAATAATAATAATAATAATAATAATAATAATAATAATAATAATAATAATATAAAAATGATAAATTATACGAGAAACACCAATTAATATATGTACCTTACACTGGGTAATAATGAAGTCGAGGTTAGAGCAAATATAAATTTAGATTTCTTTTAAAAGATCGCAATGTCCGGCAGCCCCTTATTTCTTGTGATAGGGAATTCCAGTTGCGAGAAGTGGAGATGGTATATGACATGGAGTGATGTGATGTCCTATGTTGCGGTATATTAAGCAAGAGACTATGTTGTGATCTTGTGTTTAAGTTATGGTTTGAGGAAACGGGATGATAAATAATTGGGAATCGAGGTATGTAGGATCTTAAATAAGAGAATTAGACAGTGCGATTTTCTTCTCTCTTTTAGAAGTAGCCATGACAATTCGTGGAATAATGGAGAAATGTGATCGTATTTTCGAACATAAAATATGAATCCGATACACATATTATGGACACGCTGCAGTTTGTCCGTCACTTATGCCAGTTAGTAGAACGTCACAGTAGTCAAAATGCGGCATCACTAAAGTTTGGATTAAAATTATTTTAAGAGCTGTAGGAAGAACATTTTTGAGACGCTTTAGGGAATGCATTATGGAGAAGATCCTTTTATATGTTTGTTTTACTTGCACATGCCAATTTAAATTAGAATCTAAGTAAAGTCCCAAGTTTTTAACGACGTCGGTATAAGGAATTTGTTCATTATCTAATATGACAGCCGGCATATTGCCATTCTTTATGGGATTGTACCATTTCAAATTACTAAGACTATACTTTATCCGTTCTTAGAGTGACCCTAACATAAACAAACACCAATTGCATCCTTCCACCATTCACGTCACAATTACTGTCACGTTGACAGAGAGCACGTGTCAAGTATATAAGACGTGAGCATTGAATGGATTGGTAACAAGAAAGCTGGTAAGATTTTTCACTGAACTTGTGAAATACATTTACAATAAGTGTTATTTGGCCACTAGCTGGTAAAAGGTTTGCCAGGCTTTGTGTTTTATAAATTTATATGGCGACACAGCAACAGTCAGCCATTTTGTTGCATCAGAATCGACTGAAGCATGACTCAAATGTATCACCCATTTGTAATAAACTTTTTTTAAATTGTAATTATTGTTAAAGTATATTTTAGAATATACATCCATAGTAATTCTGCCCGAAGGCAGGTCTTTCACTGCAATCATAGCATTTTCATGCTATGCTTGCAGCTTTACTGTGGAATTGTAGGTGTGGTAGCTTCCCGTTGCTTTCCACACCGGTGAAGGGTGATGATGATGATAATGATAGGAATGATGATAATGGCCATATGATTTCAGGGACCGTTTGGGCCTTAAAGTTTTCCTGACATTTGTCTTACAGGTGAGGAAAACCCCCGATAAAAACCTCACCCAGAAAACTACCCCGACCGGAGATCGAACCCGGGCCCGCTGTGTGATAAGGCAGCCGAGACCACAGCGGTGGACTTTTAGAATATTTTCTATGTTTTGAATATTATTATTATTATTATTATTATTATTATTATTATTATTATTATTATTATTATTATTATTATTATTTTAGTCCCGCGCCGTAGCCGAGCGGTTAAGGAAGCCTTGGCGCAGAGCTACGGGACTTGCGCTGGTTCGAGTCTCCATGGGGGAAGAAATTTTCTCATAGTATTTCGGCCAGTATGGGACCGGTGCCCACCCAGCATCGTGAGGCAATTGGGTAGCTACAATAAGTAGCGGCTCCAGGTTGAGGAACCCGCTATAACGGCTGGGGGACTCGACATGCTAACCACATGTCACCCCTACACTGGCTGTTGATCATCTACCTCTGTGATTGACACATGTGGATGTGAAGGGCCAGCAGCCGGCTGGTAAAAGGGCAACCGCTGAAAAGTGGAAACACCCTCAATCGGAATCTTATTTTTTTCATTCACAAAGAATAATAAGTTCATTCAGAGGACATTTTAAATTTAATGAAGGGAACTACTTTTTCGCGTACTTATTGCTTCTGCAACGTACGTCAGTGTCCATAACCAATGAAAAGCGAGCAGGTCACGTGGTTTTGTTTTGGTGAGGATCACTTTAAGAGCGGATAGGCTTTAAATAAATCCATAGCGCGACAGGCCTAGAAGGCCCCTGGCCTGTAATTCAGTCTCTGGAAAATACGCCGGTGGAATCAATGAGCCACGCAGCCTGTAGTCCCGATCTGGACCCGATTTTTTTGTTATCCCCAACTTTAACAATGGACACCGATGTCCCATCCAGAAAATGCAATTGCTGCCTACTTCAAGGTGCTGGGCGCACCATCTAAGAATGGGTGACGTGGATACTTCTAGGCGTGGTGTAAGAGGATGCAATTGTAAATAGAAAACGCTGGAGAATACTTTGAAAATATGTAATAGGTATGGAAACTCTATCATCATCCATTTGATGTTTCAAATCTTACCTATACCTACCTCTTCTGACCTAAGTTTCAGTTGAAATGTAAACAAACCAGATGTATGACTGCATTTTCATTGGTCGAATAATGATTTTATCTTTAAGCGTGTAAGGAATCGTAGTCCGCTCTCTAAAGGAAATAAAAATAATAAAAATATATTATCTAGCACATGTATATTTAAGTTACGTGGGAGAATCTTAAAATATGTAATTACAATTTTAGTACATTAAATAAGCATTAATTTATTCTTACGCATGCGCAATGTAGAGTAAGTTGGAATTTCAGTTGTTTTAAAATGGTTGCTTATGTACAATTATAAGACATTTCAAAGCAAAGCGTTTGGAAAGCAGAGAAAAACAAATGATTTTGAATATTTTCAAACAGTTTGGGGAAAATTATTCCACATTAAACTTTTAGGATGTGGTGAAAATAACAGCAGAATTTACAGGTGAGTCAGCATAGAGCATAAATTCTGCTCGTAATGAAATTGTAAATAAAGGATATGTACCGACTTGTTGGAAAAATCGTAAACGTTTGATTAGGTAGTTCCATATATAATTTTTCTCACAAATAAACAATAAATGTAGGAAGTTGCTAATTATTGGCACCATCTTACCTTGTATTCAATCTTATTTCCCACGAAATACGATGTTGCCTAAGAACAATGTTTCTACCGATGAGAGTTCAGTCATATGGCGGGTAAAAGTATTTACAGTACAACTGGAATTATAGTGACTCTCCTAACGAAATAGTATATTACTTGGCTCGGCACCGGTTTTCGTCTTCTCCTTTATTTTTATAATCATTGTAATTTCTCACAGAATACATTTACACAACACATCGCTCATTTGCGAGAAGACTGACAACATTGTTTTTCAGGACATGCATTTAAACGTTTGAAATCAATATAGGATTTTATTCGCAGACGACGAGGCTATTTTTAGTTGATGAGAAGATAATCTCCAGAGAGCTGCAAAAGTAGGCACGGAATATAAAGCAGTATCAATCGCATTTCGAGGAAAAAATCATCTCAGATGCAAAATTGTGATAAATAATAATATCATTGAACAAGTGAAATCCTACAATTATTTGGGTTTTAATGTATCAAACCGCCAAAAAGAAGATATAAATATAAAAATACTCTAAAGAATAACTGGGGGCACGCCGTAGCGTAGTGGCTAAGGCACTGCGCTACAAGCCGGAAGGTCGAGGGTTCAAGTCCCGTTGGGGTCAGGATTTTTAAACTGACCCAAACCTTCTGGCGGCACTTTGGCCCTGAGGTCGACTCAGCCTCTAACGGAAATGAGTACCAGACGCTTATTCTGGGGTAAAGGCGACCTTCACGCAGGGCTGACAACCCGGCTGACATAAAGTGCCGATTGTCTAGAAAAAGTGGGAGCCTTAACCTCCTACTACCCCAAGGGCCTCCGGGCCTGTTGTGGGATCACTTTTAGGATACTCAACTGAAGTTTTATAAAGTCATGGCCGTTCCTACTATTATCTATGGCAGTGACTCATTCAGATAGGAAAAACATAGAGGCAGCGGAGATGAAATTTTAAGGCCAACAATCTTATGGACCAGAAAAGAAGTTCTGAGATAAAAGAATAATTAAATATTTTTAAATTGAAAACAAAGACAAAATTGTTACGAAGATCTACTAAGAATGCCAGATGATAGACCTTCTAAATGATTTTAAACTAGAGACCCACAGGATCTAGAAGTGAAGGAAGACCATTTGCTAGATGGAGAGACCAAATCTCTTTAAGTCGGAACGTTGATGATGATGATGAAATCAATATAACTTTGCCATAACTGTACCAACCCGCTGCATACAATCGCTTATGTCGTTCTTCCAGGATATAGAGCCGAGTTTTGTCTTTCATGTAGCACCAATAGCTCATAATCGGTAAATGTTTAATAAATTGAACTCATTTCTATACACAATGCAAACACGTGGTCTGCCGAAACGGCGCGTAGAACGAAAATCAATATTAATATGTTTCTATCCAATTTGAAATCCGAAGCACCAAAAGCGCAGTGAGTTGTAAGATTGACTTACCGGAACTTCTGCTGGATTGTGTCCCGACGCTTCCTCCTGGACTTGACGCCTCGAGCGGGCTGGACGGCTCCGAGCCCGACTGGGAGACTGCCTCCTGCTTCACACTGCAACAAGCAACCCCAAGTGATCTTCACGGTTTCATGTTTAAAAGAATTGGCTTAAAGTAATGAAACTTAACAGCTCATAGAAACATCTTATTGATAGGTGCTGTACATAGATTTCTGGTTATAGATTTATTTAGCCTGGTGGAGTTAAGGCCATGTGGCCTTCTCTTCCACTCACCAGGACAAACATATGTTACATATAAATACAAAAAATTACAATAATAGTCATACTAAACTATTAATTATCTGTCAAATTGAATAATAAAGTAAAGTGATCCCACAACAGACCCGGAGGCCCTTGGGGTAGTAGGAGGTTAGGGCTCCCACTTTTTCTAGACAATCGGCACTTTATGTCAGCCGGATTGTCAGCCCTGCGTGACGGCCGCCTTTACCCCCAGAACAAGCGTCTGGTACTCATTTCCGTTAGAGGCTGAGTCGACCCCAGGGCCATAGTGCCGCCAGAGGGTTTGGGTCAGTTTAAAAATCCTGACCCCAACGGGACTTGAACCCTCGACCCTCCGGCTTGTAGCTCAGTGCCTTAACCACTACGCTACGGCGTGCCCCCGTCAAATTGAATAATAATGAAAATAATGTCTAATAATACAATAAAATTAAAATTAAATTAATGATAGAATGAATACAGAAAGGAATAACGGCTCGAATCTACTATACATAAAAAGAAAAGAAAGAAAAAATACAAAGAAAGTAATAAACTACAATGAATTAATCTATCGGTTATTATACAAGACATTAGGTAAATATATTAACAGATCTTTAAAATATTTTTATTAAATAATGAAAAAACAAATTATTAATTTTTAAAAAGTAATATTACTGAGTTGTTTCTGTTAGTAATTTTATTTTCAATTTGTTTCTGAAAGATGGTAAAGTTTGGCAGTCTCTGACATAGGGTGGAAGTGAATTCCATGTTCTAGCAAGAGAAATTGTAAAAGATTTCGTGTGTGATGAGGAGGGATATAAAGGACACTGTGCTCAAGGGATCGGGTACGGTATCTAAGTTATGTGTACCAGAGAGTCTAGTGAAGCGGTGTGATAAATAATAAGGTAATGATGTGTGTAATATATAATAGAGAAAGCATAGCGAATGGATGGTTCTACGATCTTGTAGATGGAGCCATTCCTCAAGTAGAAAGCAATATAATTGTATTCATTATGCACTTTAATAGCATGTAACATTCATAATTAAAATTAATGAATTTCAGAAAATAATATCAATACATAGGCTACATTAGATCATCAATGTGCATTTAGAAGAAACAGGTCTACAACAGATCAGATTTTTAGCATAAGACAGATTTTAGAAAAGAAATGGGAATATAATGGTATTGTACATCAACTATATGTAGACTTCAAAAAAGCATATGATTCAACTAAGAGGGAGAAGTTATATAGTATCCTGCTGGAGTTCGGAATTCCTAAAAAGTTAGTTAGACTTATACGAATGTGTCTAAATGGCACAAAGAGTAGGGTGCGTGTAGGCAAACAGTTTTCGGACACTTTTGAAATATCCTCTACTATCTAATTTTGTACTAGAGCATGCCATCAAATCTTTAGAGGATGAGGAAGGCTTACAACTCAATGGTATTAATAAGCTGTTAGTTTATGCTGATGATGTAGTGCTATTGGCCGATAGCGAGGAGATACTAAAGGACAACACGGACACACTATTGAGTAACACTAAGGAATTTGGACTGGAAGTAAATATCAATAGAACTAAATATATGTTCACACGTAGAAATACATTATGTAATGGAAATGGACAGCTAATGACAAATGAGGGAAATTTTGAGGAAGTGGTTGAATTCAAATACCTAGGAACAATAATCACAAATAGGAATGAGATGCACAAAGAAATTAAACATAGGCTCAATTCTGGAAATGCGTGCTATTATGCATTGCAGATTCAAAAAAGTTAAACTGAAAATATATATAAAACTATTATTCTACCAGTTATATTATATGGGTGCGAAACATGGACTCTTACTTTAAGGGAGGAAATGAGATTACGAGTTTTTGAGAATTAAGTTCTTAGGAAAACTTTTGAACCAAAGAGAGATGAACAGACAGCTGAATGGAGAAGACTACATAACAATGAACTACATGGTCTTTATAGGAAGCCAGATATAATAAGAACAGTTAAGTCCGACACGAGTTTTAATTAGAAAAGAGTATTATTTTACGTTTCGATTAAACATTAGAGGGATTGATTCAGTCGCATCTGTATTTCCAGTTCAAAGTGTTGTGTGGTAAGTCGGGAAGATCCTAGAATCCCCGCTATTTCTGTGATCACTGCAATATTGCGAGTTGAATCCAGACTGTTGGTCTCTGATCTCCTAGAATCCTGCTGCACTGCCCTGACCACTGATGAAAATAGCTGTGACTGCAGGAGAGAATGTTTGTAACCACACGGGAAATAACCACACGCTCTCCACCATTATCACAGCCCAACTTATCTTATTTAGGTCAGCTATTCTTTCAAAGTAACATCTGTAGATATAAACTATATTGCTTCACAACTACACCTTCTTCTTCCTTTCCAATGCGACCTGTTCCGGTCTCAAGTCCATCGTTTCCTTGGCCGTCCCAAAGATCTTTTTCCATGTGGTTTGTAGGCGTTGATGTTTTTGGGTAATCTTGTATTGTCCATTCTGTATAAGTGTTCTTTCCATTGGTATTTGCGCTCTTCTAGTTTATCGAGTATTGAAAATATATCCAGTTCATTTCTTATTGATTCATTGTGTAATCTATCCATGCGTGTACATCCTTTTACGGATCTTAAAACATTTAAAGAACAATACACACTAGTAAAGAATACATCTTTCGAAAAGGATGTTTCTCCATGAATGCTATTAAGATATAAGTAAATTATTCTGGTCCGCGCCGCGACGTGCCGAGTGGTTAAGGCAGGATTCCTTGGCGCAGAGTTACGGGACTTGCGCTGGTTCGGATCTCCATGGGGAAAAAAATTCTTCATGGAATTTCGGCCAGTATGGGACGGGTACCCACCCAGCATCGTGAGAGCAATAACAGCAATGATGAATGGAGTCTTATGGAAGAGACATGTAACCAGGAAAAATAAGTTACAAATATATAATTCAATAGTGAGAAGTACTGTCACATATGGAGCTGAAGTTTGCAAATTCAACAAAAACTTAGAACAAAAACTTATGTCGATGGAAATGGATTTCTTGAGGAGAGCAGCAAGATGTTCAAAATTAGACAAAATAACAAATACTGTCATAAGAGAAAAAATGAATATTGGTTATTCAATAGTAGATTATGTACGGTATAAGCAATTAAATTGGTATGGGCACGTACGACGAATTCGGGGGCACGCCGTAGCGTAGTGGTTAAGGCACAGAGCTACAAGCCGGAGGGTCGAGGGTTCAAGTCCCGTTGGGGTCAGGATTTTTAAACTGACCCAAAACCCTCTGGCGGCACTATGGCCCTGGGGTCGACTCAGCCTCTAACTGAAATGAGTACCAGACGCTTGTTCGGGGTAAAGGCGGCGGTCACGCAGGGCTGACAACCCGGCTGACATAAAGTGCCGATTGTCTAGAAAAAGTGGGAGCCTTAACCTCCCACTACCCCAAGGGCCTCCTGAGGCCTGTAGTGGGATCACTTTACTTTACTTTACATACGACGAATGCAAGAAGAAAGATTGCCCAATAAAACATTGGAATGGTGTCCACCTGGAAGAAGGAGGAGAGGAAGACCTCTAAACTCGTGGATGCAGGAAATAAGAACTGGAATGAGAGCAAGAGGACTGGAGGACATGGATTGGATGGAGAGAGACGAGTGGAGAAGAAAAATAAAACTTTAGGCACAGAAAGACGTGTAAACATTAAAATTCTGTATATAAATAAAATAATAATAACAATAATAATAATAATAATAATAATAATAATAATTGGATTTGCAATCCCTTCGAATAGTCAACAATTTTAGAATCCACATTAAGCGTAAATGAAAAAAGGGCAGCTTCGCGCAATTTTCACTAGTTTTTAGTTATGGAAAACATATAAATCTTTATCATTAATTGGTTTTTGGTTAAGTTTAAAAGAGTTGCCAGTGTTGGCGAATAAAGTCATAACGGCTTTATTACCCTTTTCATCCACATATTTGTGTAAAAAGTCGTTATGTACATTTGCCTGCTTAAGAAATAAATACAGAAACAGACTTTGTGCTGAAAGTGATTTGAGACTTTATTTAACTTGTGTGGTTCCTGACTTGTGCCATGGCGCCACCTTCTCACTCAATTCCAAGGAGTAATTACAATGACTATTTAAACTCATGCCCCAAATGGGAGTCAATGACCAATCACATTTCAATGAATTTTGATTTACAACCAATCACAGTCGTGTTTCACCTCGAATTTATCAAGAGAAGTTCATCATATTAAAGAAAGTTTCTTCTTTATAACATTCTGGATAGGTCATAGCATTATTTTGCAGTGACCGACTGTAAGAAATACAGCTAACAATTTATATATATAGTGCATGAATGTCAACACATAGTGCATGCGGGAGTTAATATAAAATATTTGTAACAATTGATTATACCACAAAAAAAAAAGAAACCACTGCTTGCACTTTCTTAAACTAATTATTTTCCAGAAAATGGCGTTGCAGAAAAATATAATTGACATATTTACATCATAGTACATCAGAAATTAATTAATACCTATAACGTTGGTTATTAATTTCTCCACTAGGGTGTATTCTCACAATATTGCGATCCTTTGGCAATAAATAATATGATCTGGTTGCAGTGATGAACAAAAGAAGCAAATGAAGCGTAGCAGTCGTACGAATTATTTTCCAGTAAATGACATTGGAGAAAAATATAATTGACATGTTTACATCATAGGACATCGAAAATGAATTAATACCTATAATGTTCGTTATAAATGTCTCCACTAGAGTGCATTCTTACAACATTGCGTTCCTTTGGCAATAAATAATATGATCTGGTTGCAGTGATGAACAAATGAAGCGTATCAATCGTTTCTCATTTGTTTTCAAACATAGCCGTTTACATTAAATATTCAATATTTTAAAATAACTGTATTTAAATAATGATTTGTGAGTAAACAGCTTAATTTTGTTCGTTAAATAGTCCTAACAAATGCCACTCTTGATTTCCAAATTCTCTAGATAAATTGGAAATCACTCGTGGCGTTACTTATGATAAATTGTATTTATTATTACAACACGTTGTGTAACTTTTAAGCCGTAACTAGAGTAACTTTAGGTTTCAACTGTTAAGGGTTAAGTTAATTTAAGGTTATTAAACCTTTTGCTTGGAATTAAATGTTATGTATCAATACTAATAAAATTCATTGTTAAAACCGTTGGGGTGGAGAGTCATAAAATAAAATTAGTTAAAATATACCTTCTTAAGTAAAATCCGTCGTCCTCAACTTTTAAAATATGTAATATTTATGTCTGTAGGCCTTTCAGGACATCCGTTCCATCTTCAGCAGTTCATTCTTCGCTACAGCATCAAACATCATACTGGATACTGCAGCGAAGAATGAACTGCTGAATATGGGACTGATGTCCTGAAAGGCCTACAGGCATAAATATTGCATATTTTTAAAGTTGAGGACGGATTTTACCTAAGAAGGTATTTTAACTTATTTTATGTTATACTGTATGTATATTTAATCGGCCGCGGTGGACTAGTGGTTATGCTCCTTGCCTCTGGTCCCGAGGGTCGCGAGTTCAAACCCGGCCGGGGTCGATAGATTTTTTAGGGCGGAAAAATCCAAGCAGCAAGTCCTCCGGGAGGGATTTTTAAGCTGTGGGTCCCGAGTCTGAATATTTTCAGGCTCGTAAAAAATCCTTAAGCCTGAATGAAAAGGCCTCTAAGCAAAATTTACCGAATTTTCCCGTCCTAGTACTACCTTGATTTCCTAGATGTCAGTATCAGGCGGAACGCTGACCACGTACCACTCAAAAATGGCACACTATACGAAAACAAGTGTAACTAAATTAGTGTGGTTCAAATTCTTCCCTGTAGGGGGAGAGCACCTAAATCTCTGTAAAGGGAAAACATAGGCTTACAAACACAAAAAAAAAAAAAAAAATGTATATTTAAAAGTCAGTGGTTCATCCAACTCAGATCGTTGTGGAAAGGGTTCGCGAGTCGAAAGAGGTTGGGAACCGCTGATATTATCAATGCTTTACAATCAATTTATAATGATTTAAAACGTTTAAACTCGCTTGTAACCAGCAATTAGAGTAATCATTATTATATAAATCAATTACTTTATAGGCTTATATGAGCGAAACCACATTGCATGGTAATTAGATGATAAAACCGCCCTTGTCACAAGCTACAAGGTCACGACAACCTGTGCCACTGCAATTAAGATATAAATTATTCCCGCAGAAACAATATTAGCATCACTGGGAATTGTTATTATCGCATCAGATATGATTCATGGATATATTCCGTTCAGGTGTTACAGTATTAAAAATTATAAAATTGTGCACTTTTATTCAGTCTCCTGAACTGTTAAAACAATTAAAGCATTGTCATATATATCGGGATACGAATATGTCTAAGTGCCACAAAGAGTAGGGTGCGTGTAGGCAAACAGTTATCGAATACTTTTGAAATTCACATTGGGTTGAAAGCAAGGAGATGCAATATCTTCTCTGCTATGCAATTTTTTATTAGAGCACGCCATTAAAACTTTGGAGAATGAAGAAGGTCTACAAATGGTAAAGAGGCTAACGAAGTATAAAATAAAAGATATATTCCTGCCTGTAACGCTCGGGGTATTAATAAGCTGTTAGTTTATGCTGATGATGTACTATTGGCCGATAGCGAGGAGATACTAAAGGACAACACGCACAAACTATTGAGTAACACTAAGAAATTAGGACTAGAAGTAAATATCAATAAAACTAAATATATGGTAACACGTAGAAATACATTATATAATGGAAATGGACAGCTAATGACAAATGAGGGAAATTTTGACGAAGTGGCTGAATTCAAATACCTAGGAACAATAATTACAAACAGGAATGAGATGCACAAAGAAATTAAACATAGGCTCAATTCTGGAAATGCGTGCTATTATGCATTACAGGGACTCTTGTCGTCGCAACTTCTCTAAAAAAGCACTAAACTAAAAATATATGAAACTGTTATACTCCTATAATAAATGCATGCGAAACATGGAAGGGACTATAAGATTACGAGTATTTCAGAATAAAGTTCTTAGGGCCTGATCGCTTTTCATTGGTTATGGACACCGACGTACGATGTAGAAGCAATAAGTATGCGAAAAAATAGTTCCCTGTATTAAAATAAAAACGTGTCCTCTGAATATACTTGTTATTCTTCGTGAATGAAAGTAATAATAATCAAAACATAGAAAACATTCTAAAATACGCCTAATCAATAATTACAACTTAAAATACTTTATTACATACGTATGTTGATTTCAGTCATGCTTCAGTGGATTCTGATGTAACAAAATGGCTGAATGGTGTCGAGTCTTCTTTTGCCGTGTCGCCAGCTAAATATTTAAAACACAAATCTGGCAAAACTTTCACTAGTGGTCAAATACAGTTATTTTAAATTATTTTACAAGTTCAGTGAAAATCTCACCAGCTTTCTTGTAATCTACCACATTCAATATCACATGTCTTATATACTTCACACGAGCTCCCGTGTAAATGTGACAGTAATTGTGGCACGAATCGCCGAAGGATACAATTGGTATTTGTTTATGTTAGGATCACTCTCAGAGCGGTTAAAGTATAGCATGGATTTTTTTTTCAGTTTTATTCATTTGCTAAAACCGAATGAACATACAGTATGATAAAAAAATGCAATTTTCTTCCAACATTTCATATTATATCGAGCAACAATAGGTAAATAGGTTGGCCTATATTATATTTAATGATGGAAGAGTTGGATGTAGAACCCATTCTTCACCATATACAAAACTACCAGAACAACTGGAAAGCCCATCTTCAACGAATGCCATTGCATAGAATTCCAAAAGCAATGCTTCGTTACGGCCCCTAAGGCAAAAGATCGCTGGGACGTCCAAAAAAGCGCCACATGGAAAATTCTTTCTTGAAACCGTAACGGGCCACATGGCCTAATACTTCCATGGATGATATTTAAAGAATCTCTTTTAACAGAGATTCACAGCTGGTCGTGAAAGGTCCGACATATTTTGGTCAAAAGCGTTATATTTCACACATATACAAAACCAGAACTATATTTCGCTTCTGAAGGAAGTCATACTTAGAGTTTTTACGCTCTGAAAAAGCCCATCGAACAATTTCAGCTCGAATCTCGAAACTAGAAGTGATTATGGTAAACACTAGTTCACAGGGACTCACATATATATATATATATATATATATATATATATATATACAGGATGTGAGGAGTATAAGTGCCGTCCTTTTCACAGACATCGGGGATGGTCTACAGAATAAAAAAATGTCAATTCAATACAGGGTTTTAAACTTGATAGTTTTCTTGGAAAAAAAATAAATACGTTTGTATTTTATTTGCATAATACGAAGGAAGAAGGGAAACATATTGTAGCTCTAGTGTACAATTAATTTACTCGTGTGAATCGCGCGTTAGAACTTAAAATATGCGAGATCAAGAGTCGGCCCATTCTTTCTGTCTCTAAGTGTACTTACTGTAATTGTTAAGCAGTTAATAACTTTGTGTTATTGGGAAAGTGTTTGTAAACAATCCTTTCTTTTAATCTAATTCTAAAAGACAAAAATGTTTTTTGTGAGTTATCCGTAAAAGATAGACATGTGCTGTCTTGAACTTTTTTGAAGATTTTTTTCGAGATATTCAATTATGGTGTATTTGTTATGGTTTAGAGAAAATAAGCAATTCAGAAATCGAAAACAGTCTTTCCAGTGCACCGATCCACTTTTTTTTTTATTTTTCTTGCTCCGGTCCTATAGTACATACGTTATATAATTATCTTGTACATAATAATATTTAATTAGTTAAATCTAGAGTAAATCAAAATACATTATAAATATTAATTGTATTGTATTTATAACATGTAATTGTTTATGTATATTGTAATTTAGATGTAAGACTATTTTTTGTATTTTTTTAAAAACGTGGTTGAGTGGCAGACAAGGTCTTAAGGCCTTAACTCTGCCAGGTAAAATAAAGCTATTATTATTATTATTATTATTATTATTATTATTATTATTATTATTATTATTATTATTATTATTATTATTGCTATTATTATTGCTATTATTATTACTATTTTTATTATTATTATTATTATTATCAATATCATTATCATTATCATCATCATCATCGTCATTATCATTATTATGATTATTATTATTATTATTAATTTTCCCAAAGAAATTATCTAAATGCTGGTAAAAACACCATTAAATTCGGTCAAATAGTTTTTGAGTTCATAAAAGAAGATTCGCAGATGTTCATTTTTATATAATTCATCAAATAATAATATAAATTACCAACCTTGTGTTCAATTGAAGACAAAAACAGCTCTTGCGTCCATTCCACACGCCTTAAAACACTCTATGCACTCTTCAATAACAATCACAATTCTTAAATATGAGATTTATACACGACAGAAGCCAAGGTACGCCTACAGTGTTGCAAATTAACAAAACACAATCGCTATGTAGCGTTGCTTGTGTCATCTCGACGCAATTCTGACAATATGAACAGATCGTCAATTAACATGGAAACGAAATATTTTAAAAACTTTGAAGTTTAAAATAAAATATATACTCTATGTAATTGCTCAGAGATGTTTTAATATTATTTTTGAATAGCTTAATTTTTCAAAATTGTCTGAAAATGTTTATTTATTATGTAGCTTTGATAGTTTTCGTGTAAATATTAAAAATAATACAATATGTAGATTTGAGTGAAATATTACACAGGCCATTGAGCAACTTATTGATTTTTCCGGAGACAGAGAATGACCAGTTCATTGTTGCCACATCTACATTATTTCTCAGACCATGTTTTATAAACAGATTTCGCAAGTTAATTAGCCATTTTTTCAAACTTATAAATATAAACCAAACATAACATAAAATTAACTGAACATTTTGTAAAATCTATAATAATAATAATAATAATAATAATAATAATATTTATTTAAAATAAATAAATATAAATAATAATAATAATAATATTTATAATAATATTTATAATAATAATAATAATAATAATAATAATAATAATAAGTGGCAAGTTGACCAAGAGGACAAACCGAAGAAAAAAACTGGAACAATTTGGACAGATGATAGAAAACAAGCTCATAGCAAAAGAATGAAAGAAATTTGGGCTCAAAGGAAACGCCTCTAAGTACTTTGCGTAGTCCTACATGGGCTCATCCGCAATAAAAAAAATATGTATAATTATTAATAAATAAATTATAATTATTTTTTAAACAATAATAATTATAATTATAACAATAATAATAATAATAATAATAATAATAATAAACAATCCATCCATAGTAATTCTGCCCGAGGGCAGGTCTTTCATTGCAATCATAGCATTTTCATGCTATGCTTGCAGCTTTACTAGGGAATTGTAGGTGTGGTAGCTTCCCGTTGCTTTCCACACCGGTGAAGGCTGATGATGATAATGATAAAGATGATGATGATGATGATGTCCGGATGATTTTCGGAGACCATTGGGCCCTAAGCTACCTGACATTTGCCTTGCAGGTGAGGAAAACCCCCGAAAAAACTCACCCTGGAGTCTGTGCCTACCGGGAATCGAACCCTAATAAACAATAAGATGATAAAAATACTGTACTATTTAAGAATAAAGTTCTTAGACAAATTTTAGGACAAAAGAGTGATGAAGAGACGGGCGAATGGAGAAGCCTATGTAACAGTGATCAGCATGATCTTTATAGGAAACCAGATACAGTTCAATCTCGCGCAGGACACGTGGTACGAATGCGGAAAGAAAGGGAGGCATTGAAGCTTCTTATAGGAAACCAGAGTGAAAACGTCCATTCGGTAGACCAAGAATGAAGTGTGAGAATAACATTAACCATGATTTGAGGGAACTAGATTATACAGGGGATGATTGGAAAACATTAGCTCAGGATAGCGATTATAGAGAGCTCATGTCCGTGTGGCCATGAACGTAAGGGTTCCATAGTGCCAGTGAGTTAGTTAGTTTAAACGACATAATTTTATACAGTTAAGTCTCAATGAAAGAGGAGTATGGACGCTTCTTGTAGGAAAACCAGAGGAAAAACAGCCAGTTCGTAGACCAAGAATGAGGTGGGAGAATAACATTAACCATGATTTGAGGGAAGTAGATTATACAGGAGATGATTGGAAAACATTAGCTCAGGATAGGGATGTATGGAGAGCTCATGTCCGCGCGGCCATGAACCTCCGGGTTTTATCGTGATAGTGAGTTAGATAGTTTAAACGACATAGTTTTATACAGTCAAGTATCGTAAACTTCGATGAGCAGGTCATGTGACACAAATGAGGAATAGAAGAGAGGCATGAAACAATTTGTAGGAAACTAGAGGGTAGGCAGTTAATATTAACATTGATATCAGGGAAGTAGAATATACAGGATAGGGATGTATGGAGAGCCTATGTCCGCGAGGATATGATATCCCGGTTCGATTAGTACGGTGAGAATGTAGGCAAGTTAATGTACACAAGATTATTCGATGATCTGGCGCTCCATGTGTTGTCTCTTTCGTTTGAAAACGTTTAAAAAATGCAAGTTTTATGTTGTACATATGCCGTTCTTGCGCTACAGTCACCTCAATTCACATTCAATTTTAGGCCATTTATCACATTTTTTTTTTTTTGGAATTAATCAACATGCATATTTTCCTCGTGTAATTATTCGCATGTTGCTATAATATTTTGTGCGTTTTTCAATTTTTAAATTCAATAAACGTAGGCAGTCTATTGGAATGGTATACGCTACCATGAGATTGAAAATAAACTTTAAATATATTATGTTAGTATGGAGAAATCACGTATTGCGAATCTGTAATAGTTATAGCTGATCGCAGCTATTCAGCACAACTATTAACTTTAAAGCCAAGAAATATTCAAAAAAATACAAAAATTCGATCGAATCGACATTTCATAGACAAGAATAAAATAAAAAATAAAGTTTGAATGAGATTTTTTTGTTATTTTTTAAGTTTAAGACACGTATACAGATAGTTTTACCGGCTTAACTGTTTTTACAACTGTTATAAGTGGTTATTTGAACAATTGTAACTGCTATGATGACGTCATACAGGTCGTCTAATTTATCAAACATCAGATTTATACTCGGCAGGCGCCTGGTTTATCCAATGTACGTCTACAGGGTTGCAAATTAACAAAACACAATCGCTCAGTGTCACCTTGCATCACCTTGACGCAGTTCTGACAGTGCAAAGGGGTTGTCAATTAACATGGAAACGAAATATTTTAAAAACTTTGAAGTTTAAAATAAAATATATACTCTATGTAATTACTCAGAGATGTTTTAATATTATTTTTGAATAGCTTAATTTTTCAAAATTATCTGAAAATGTTTATTTATTATGCAACTTTGATAGTTTTCGTGTAAATATTAAAAATAATGTGGTATGCAGAATTGATAGAAAATTATGAAGGCCATTGAGCTGCTTATTGATTTTTCCGGAGACCAGTACATTGTTGCCACATCTACATTATTTCTCAGACCATGTATTGTATGCAGATTTTGCAAGTTAATTAGTCATTTTTTAAAACTTTATAAATATAAACCAAACATAACATAAAATTAACTTAAAATTTGGAAAATCTATAATAATAATAATAATAATAATAATAATAATATTAATAATAATAACTCGCTGGAACTATCGAACCCGTAGGTTCATGGCCGCGCGGACATATGCTCTCCATACATCCCTATCCTAAGCCAATGTTTTCCAATCATTTCCTGTATAATCTTACTTACTTACTTACTACTTACTCACTGGCACTACCGAACCCGTAGGTTCATGGCCGCGCCGACATAAGCTCTCCATACATCCCTATCCTGAGCTAATTCTTTCCAATCATTCCCTGTATAATCTACTTCTCTCAAATCATAGTTAATGTTATTCTCCCACCTCATTCTTGGTCTACCAACTGGGCGTTTTCCCTCTGGCTTTCCTACAAGAAGTTTCCATGCAAGTCTTTCACTCCCCATACGTGCAACATGTCCTGCCCATCGCAGTCTACGAGACTTAACTGTTCTTATTATATCTGGCTTCCTATAAAGATCATGTAGTTCATTGTTATGTAGTCTTCTCCATTCACCTGTCTGTTCATCTCCCTTTGGTCCAAAAATTGTCCTAAGTACTTTATTCTCAAATACTTGTAATCTCCTTTCCTCCCTTAAAGTAAGGGTCCATGTTTCGCACCCATATAATATAACTGGTAAATAATAGTTTTATATATTTTCAGTTTAATGTTTTTTGAAAGGAGTTGGGACATCAAGAGTCTCTGCAATGCATAATAGCACGCATTTCCAGAAATGAGCCTATGTTTAATTTCTTTGTGCATCTCATTCCTATTTGTGATTATTGTTCCTAGGTATTTGAATTCAGCCACTTCCTCAAAATTTCCCTCATTTGTCATTAGCTGCCCATTTCCATTATATACTGAATTTGTACGTGTGACCATATATTTAGTTTTATTGATATTTACTTCCAGTCCTAATTTCTTAGTGTTATTCAATAGTGTGTGCGTGTTGGTCTTTAGTATCTCCTCGCTATCGGCCAACAATACTACATCATCAGCATAAACTAACATCTTATTAATACCATTGAGTTGTAAGCCTTCCTCATTCTCTAAAGATTTAATGGCATGCTCTAATACAAAATTAAATAGTAGAGGAGATAGTCCTGTATAATCTACTTCCCTCAAATCACAGTTAATGTTATTCTCCCACCTCATTCTTGGTCTACCAACTGGGCGTTTTCCCTCTGGTTTTCCTACAAGAAGCTTCCATGCATGTCTTTCATTGCCCATACGTGCCACATGTCCTGCCCATCGCAGTCTACGAGACTTAACTGTTCTTATTATATCTGGCTTCCTATAAAGACCATGTAGTTCATTGTTATGTAGCAAGTTTTACGTTGTACATATGCCGTTCTTGCGCTAAAGCCAACTCAATTTACATTCAAATTTAAGTCATTCATCGCAACTTTTTGGGAATTAATCAACATGCATGTTTTCCTTGTTCGCATGTTGCTATAATATTTTGTGCGTTTTCAATTAACCTGGGTGGGGCATCCGCTACCATGAGGGTGTTAAACATACAGTAAAACTTGCTCAAAGCGGAATCACATGGAACCATTTTTTTTCCACATTGGACAAAATTCCGCATTATAAAAAACTGAAACTTTTTAATAGGCCTAATCTCAGATTATAGAGTACCTTTTTATGTACCTTGGATTAATATTGTAGTTCCGCTGAAGTACAGTATGTATGAGCGGTAACGCGCGAAGAAAACACAGTCTCTTAGGCGCGTGACCTTAAATTAAAGTATGCAGTTTCGGTTTCCGCTCACTAACTACACTTTCGTCTACATTATTTTGATTCCCCGCAAATTTCATTCCACACTATATTGTCGCATCCAGCCAACCTGAAGATGCGTTGAAAGCGTTATTCCCTAGGGATTTAGCAAGAGTTTGACTTTGGAGCATCGGTCCGGAATTTGGAGATTTATCTTCAATCACCTTCAGTTTTCGTTTAATAAGAATGATACATACGTTTTAGCCATATTTAATCCGTAAATTCAGAAAGCTGATTTTAAAACTGACCCAAACCCTCTGGCGGCACTATGGCCCTGGCGTCTACTCAGCCTCTAACGGAAATGAGTACCAGACGCTTGTTCTGGGGGTAAAGGCGGCCGTCACGCAGGGCTGACAACCCGGCTGACATAAAGTGCCGATTGTCTAGAAAAAGTGGGAGCCCTAACCTCCTACTACCCCAAGGGCCTCCGAGTCTGTTGTGGGATCACTTTACTTTACCTGTAAAATATCGGTCTCAGAACTTAAACTAATTTTAAATTTTACAGTGCAATGGTCATTTCCAAGACATGTATCTGCATTTCGCATAACGGATTTGCAGTGCGGCCGAAATACAATTTCAGGTAGAGGTAGAATCTGTAATTAACCCGGCGGTAGGAATAATTCCTTATTGTTTTTTTTTTTGCCTAACGGGAATTTAATGAAGTGGAAACTAATTTATTTTTCTCTATCATTCCACTTTGTAAATATTTTTTCATGAATTGTGTAGAAATATGCTTCCGTTTCCGCGTTGGACAGATTCCGTTTTATGCAAAAAATGCACGTAAAATTACTATTATTTCGCCAGGACCAATAAATTTGTTCGCATTGGACAGATTTCCGTATTATCCACGTTCCGCATTAAACTAGTTTTACTGCATTATGTTAGTATGGAGAAATCACGTATTGTGAATCTATAATAGTTATTATTGATCGCAGCTATTCAGCACAACTATTAACTTTAAAGCCAAGAAATATTTTAAAAAATACAAAAATTCGGTCGAATCGACATTACATTGACAAAAATAAAATAAAAAATAAAGTTTGAATGAGATATTTTTTGTTATTTTTTAAGTTTAAGACACATATACAGATAGTTTTTACGGTTTAACTGTTTTTATAACTGTTATAAGAGGTTATTTGAACAGTTGTAACTGCTATGATGACGTCATTCAGGTCTTCATATTTATGAAATATAAGATTTATTCTCGGCAGGCGCTTGGTTTATCCAATGTACGTCTACAGTGTTGCAAATTAACAAAACACAATCGCTTTGTGTCACCTTGCGTCACCTTGACGCAGTTCTGACATTACAACTGGGTCATCAATTAACATGGGTACGTAATATTTTAAAAACTTTGAAGTTTAAAATAAAATATATACTCTATGTAATTGCTCAGGGATGCTTTAATATTATTTTTGAATAGCTTAATTTTTCAAAATTGTCTGAAAATGTATCTTTATTATGTAACTTTGATAGTTTTTGTGTAAATATTAAAAATAATGTAACATGCAGATTTGATAGAAATATTACCCAAGCCATTGAGCAACTTATTGATTTTTCCGGAGATGGAGAATGACCAGTACATTGTTGCCACATCTACATTATTTCTCAGACCATGTTTTATAAACAGATTTCGCAAGTTAATTAGCCATTTTTTAAAACTTTATAAATATAAACCAAATATATCATAAAATTAACTTAAAAATTTGGAAAATCTATAATAATAATATTAATAATAATAATAATAATAATAATAATAATAATAATAAACTGGCACTATCCAACCCGTAGGTTCATGGCCACGCGGACATAAGCTCTCCATACATTCCTATCCTGAGCCAATGTTTTCCAATCATTCTCTGTATAATCTACTTCCCTCAAATAATAGTTAATGTCATTCCTGATCTACCAACTGCGTTTTCCTTCTTGTTTTCCTACAAGAAGCTTCCATGCTCGTCTTCCATTCCCCATTAGTGCCACATGTCCTGCCCATCGCAGTCTACGAGACTTAACTGTTCTCATTATATCTGGCTTCCTATAAAAACCATGTAATTCATTGTTATGCAGTCTTCTCCATTTACCTGTCTTTTCATCTCTCTTTGGTCCAAAAATGTTCCTAAAAACTCTATTCTCAAATACTCGTAATCTCCTTTCCTCCTTTAAAGTAAGAGTCCATGTTTCGCATCCATATAATATAACTGGTAGAATAATAGTTTTATATATTTTCAGTTTACCGTTTTTTGAAAGGAGTTGGGATAACAAGCGTGCCTGTAATGCATAATAGCACGCATTTCCAGAATTGAGCCATGTTTAATTTCCTTGTGCATCTCATTCCTGTTATAATAATAATAATAATAATAATAATAATAATAATAATAATAATAATAATAGTCTTCTTCTTCTTCCGAATGTAGTATTGGGTGATGATGCCCGTTCTGCGACTACAAAAACTGATCTTTCCATCGGTTGAATAATAATAGTAATAAGAATAATAATATAATAATAATAGTTTATTAATAGGTAAATTATAATTATTTTATAAATAATCCATCCATAGTAATTCTGCCCGAGGGTAGGTCTTTCACTAGCATCGTAGCATTTTCATGCTATGCCTTGCAGCTTTACTAGGGAATTATAGGTGTGGTAGTTTTCCGTTGCTTTCCACACCGATGAAGGATGATGGTGATAAGGTTAATTTTCGGGGACCGTTGGATCCTAAGCTCTCCGACATTTGTCTTATAGGTGAGCCAAAACCCCCCAAAAAAAGCTTACCCAAGAGCCTGTCCCGACCGGGAATCGAACCAGGGCCCGCTGCGTGACAAGGAAGAACGTTACCTTGAGACCACAGCGGTGGTTTATAATTAATAATAATAATAATAATAATAATAATAATAATAATAATAATAATAATAATAATAATAATAATAAAGAAGATAATAAACAATAATATGAAGAAAATACTGTACCGTGCTATTTCAAAATAAAGGTCTTACCAAAATTTAAGGACAAAAAAAGAGGTGAACAGACGGGCGAATGGAGAAGGCTACATAACAGTGATCTATATTGTAAACCAGATATAATAAGAACAGTTAAGTCTCGTAGACTGCGATGCGAAGGACATGTGGCACGAATGGGGAATGAAAGAGGAGCATGAAAGCTTCTTCTACGAAAACAAGAGTGAAAACGGTCATTCGGTAGATTAAGAATGAGGTGGGAGAATAACAAAAACCATGATTTGAGGGAAGGGGATGATTGGAAAACATTAGCCCAGGATAGGGATGTATGGAGAGCTATGTCCGTGTGGTTGTGAACCTACGGGTTCCATAGTGCCAGTGAGTTAGTTAGTTTAAAGGACATGGTTTTATACAGTCAAGTATCGTAGACTTCGGTGAGCAGGTCATGTGACACAAATGAGGAATGAAACAGAGGCATGGACACTCATTGTAGGAAGGGTAGGCCAAGAGTGAGATGGGGGAGTTAATGTTAAGATTGATATCAGGGAAGTAGTATATACAGGGAATGGTTAGAAAACATATCAGGATAGGGATGTATGGAGAACCTATGTCCGCGAGGCTCTGATTCCCGGTTTCGATAGCGACATTAAGCTAGGTGAGAAAGTTGGCACGTTATTGTACACACGATTTTTGGATGATCTGGCTCTCCATGAATTGTCTCTTTCGTTTGAAAACGTTAAAAAAAAATAATTTTTAAGTTGTACGTATGCCGTTCTTGCGCTAAAGCCACCTCAATTCACATTCAATTTTAAGGCGTTTATCGCATTAATAAACATACATGTTTTCCTAATTAATTATTCGCATGTTTTTTGCTATAAAACTATTTTTTGTGTTTTTTTCCTTTTTTTTTTTCAATTTTTTACATTTAATTAACCCTTGGGTTTACTTTGAATGGCTGTTCCGTTTATTGCGTTATACTTGATAAGATAAAATACAATCGATCCCTATTTTTAAACTAAAATAAAAACTGAATGTTTATAAATAACTGATTTATTTATACTTTCTGATAATTTTTCGTTATTTAAAAGATGTCGGATTAATCAAAATCAGTGGTGTCCATCCTCAAACTGACAAATGGCAAGTAACAACCCTTGTAAGCCCCACGGCATAACTATCGCGTGCTGTTAACAATTTATTATTTTAAAAACATGAAATATTAACATCTAATGTTAATTATGTTTTTTGAAGGAATAAAAATGGCTTTTAATTAAAGAAGTCAATTTATTTATTCTCTATTTAAATTGTATTATTATATACAGTTTTGGAATTTATCTTCAAATATTATATATAGAGGGAGCGTGTCCACTACTTAAAACAGCCTATAAACAAAATCGGTGTATCTTATAAATCATCGTTTTCCCAACCTTGTTTTGTGCGAACGAACCCATGGGGTTTCGCCCAATATTTCAAGTGGTTCACCAAAACTTTTCCGTAATGGCGGGTTTCGAGGTTAGGTCTATTATTGTTTCCTTCATTTCTGCAGCATTGCAATATTAATAAATATAATAACAATTATTATTATTGTATTATTATTATTATTATTATTATTATTTATATTATTCAACAAAAACTTAGAACAAAAACTTATGTCGATGGAAATGGATTTCTTGAGGAGAGCAGCAAGATGTTCAAAATTAGACAAAATAAGAAATACTGTCATAAGAGAAAAAATGAATATTGGTTATTCAATAGTAGATTATATACGGTATAAGCAATTAAATTGGTATGGGCACGTACGACGAATGCAAGAACAAAGATTACCCAGGAAAACATTGGAATGGTGTCCACCTGGAAGAAGGATGAGAGGAAGACCTCGAAACTCGTGGATGCAGGAAATAAGAACTGGAATGAGAGCAAGAGGACTGGAGGACATGGATTGGATGGAGAGAGACGAGTGGAGAAGAAAAATAAAAATTTAGGCAGAGAAAGATGTGTAAACATTAAAATTCTGTATATAAATAAATTAGTATTACCTTAAAATTAAATTACCCCTATAATGCCCCTTGTTACATATGTGTAACATCGGGAATTTATCATATTATTTCCACAATAAATTAATATTTACCGCGAATGCTCGATTTACAGTTATGTAACAACGTTAGGAATGCATTTGAGAGAGAGAGAGAGAGAGAGAGAGATTAAACGGTATACATTCGTAAACACAAAATATATGTTCGGTTCAACCGAAATAAAGAGGGTTTGCTTGTGTGTGCACTTAATAAGGTCGGCACATACATGAATATTGGCGTAAATAAAATGCTTTCAGAGTACGTGCTATATCTAAAATGAAACAACTGACTCAACAAGGAGATCGTAAAGCTGCTCTTAATTAATTTAATGTCGTGATATAAACATCAATTACTTTAATTAATATAATGCATTGGCTCAACTACTGCGGCAATTTGTTCATAAAAAGGCTTTTCATTTTAATTAATGCATTTTTATTTTATTTTGCAGTTACATTTTATTGATTGTCATATCCGCTTCCCCCGGCCACAAACGGTAGGATTATTGCTAGCAGCGATGTGGGTTCCACTAGTTTCATGAGAATGATTGATCGGCGGTTCCAGCAGCATCTATCCCCAGAGTGAAAGACCAGAGGTATTCCAAATATTAAAAAAAATATATAATTTCTCCTTCCGCATTCAAATGAATGTCCCAGCACAACTGATAACATCAGGGGGAGAAAAATTGATGGACAAGATACGCTGGTTGCTTAGTATGATTTGGGAAAAAGAAGCTCTTCCAAATGAATGGAAAGAATCAATTATCGTACCAATTTATAAGAAAGGAGATAAAACTGATTACAACAACTACAGGGGCATCTCATTACTTTCAACTTCGTACAAAATTCTAATAAATATATTAGTCAGCAGATTTACTCCCTATATTGATGACATTCTAGGAGATCATCAATGTGGATTTAGAAGAAACATGTCTACAACAGATCAGATTTTCAGTATAAGACAGATTTTAGAAAAGAAATGGGAATATAATGGTACTGTACATCAACTATATGTAGACTTCAAAAAAGCATATGATTCAATTAAGTTAGACTTATACGAATGTGTCTAAATGGCTCAACGAGTAGGGTGCGTGTAGGCAAACAGTTTTCGGACACTTTTGAAATCCAGAATGGGTTGAAGCAAGGAGATGCACTATCTCCTCTACTATTTAATTTTGTACTAGAGCATGCCATTAAATCTTTAGAGAATGAGGAAGGCTTACAACTGAATGGCGTTAATAAGCTGTTAGTTTATACTGATGATGTAGTATTATTCGGAGATAGCGAGGAGATACTAAAGGACAACACGCACACACTATTGAGTAACACTAAGAAATTAGGACTGGAAGTAAACATCAATAAAACTAAATATATATTCATACATAGAAATACATTATATAATGGAAATGGACAACGAATGACAAATGACTGAAAATTTGAAGAAGTGGCTGATTTCAAGTACATAGGAACAATAATTACAAACAGGAATGAGATGCACAAAGAAATTAAACATAGGCTCAATTCTGGAAATGCGTGCTATTATGTATTGCAGAGACTCTTGTTATCCCAACTCCTTTCAAAAAACGTTAAACTGAAAATATATAAAACTATTATTCTCCAAGTTGTATTACATGGATGCGAAACATGGACTCTTACTTTAAGGCAGGAAAGAAGATTACGAGTATTTGAGAATACAATTTTTAGGAAAAGTTTGGTCCAAAGAGAGATGAACAGACAGGTGAATGGAGAAGACTACGTAATAGTGAGCTGCATGGTATGTATAGGAAGCCAAATATAATAAGAACAGTTTCTATTAGACTGCGATGGGTAGGACATGTGGCACGAATGGGGAATGAGCTACAAGCAGGAAGGTCGAGGGTTCAAGTCCCGTTGGGGTCAGGATTTTTAAACTGACCCAAACCCTCTGGCGGCACTATGGCCCTGGGTTCGACTCAGCCTCTAACTGAAATGAGTACCAGACGCTTGTTCTGGGGTAAAGGCGGCCGTCACGCAGGGCTGACAACCCGGCTGACATAAAGTGTCGATTGTCTAGAAAAGTGGGAGCCTTAACCTCCTACTACCCCAAGGGCCTCCGGGCCTGTTGTGGGATCACTTTACTTTACTTTTATTAATTTTGTTGAAATGTATTTTGTTATGGCCTAATTTAATTACATTATTTCATTGAATAAAACGTTTATCCTGTTATAAAACAGATTGTAGTCATATAACAATTACCTTTAGATAGACAAAAAACTTTTATTATGAAATTACATACACAGAACGAACCAGTTTTAATTTGAAGTTTAAATTCACTCTGTGCACTGATTTTTGTGTACAATGACAACCGCAATTTGAAATGTCAAAGGGTACACATTGTATAATCCTGTTTTTTTGCAGCAATTATCATTGCTTATAATTATACTGACATTCTATGTGTACCTCAATTATAATTCATATTCTATGAGCAAATACATCCTTCATGGAATATAGTCATTGTTGTACAAGACTAACAATAACACGGGTCAACATGATTCTTGTCTCATGAGTACCAATAGTTGTACTTAATGCAGTTTTTTATCGTGTTTTCAAATATGTATTCGGAATTTCTCCATCACCCACAGTTTTTTTTTTATTTCAATTTCAATTAATGGATTTAAATAATTATTTTTTAATATACGTTTTTTCGTCCATTTGTCCATTATAAAATAAAACCAAATGAGCTAACTCAAATGATTTCAGCTATGGAAAACGGATATGAAGGCAAATGGAATTCAAATATGCTGGCCGATTATTGTAGTACCATCAAGAGGGATGCTCCATAGGCGAAATATAACAGCAAATCGTCATTTCTTACTTTCTATGTGAGTCCGAATGTTCGAATATTGTGTAGTTATGAATGTAGAAAATATTAAAGTGTTTGAAATTGCAAATTTCTGTCTCTCGGGAACCTTGCGTGATGGAGAAAACCCGATATCTTATTTGAATTCAGGAGAAAAAATAGTATCAGAATCACATATTTTTCTTTCTGAGACAAAAAAAAAGTTTTTTTTTTGTTGCTCAGTGTAATAGGCTAACTAGTGTTTTTTTACTACCTTTGCTCAAATAAGTGCACCGCTGTGGTCTCGAGGTAGTGTGGGCAAAGTTTATTAGTTGAGACCACAGCAGGCCGTGACACCAATCAGTCATAAAATGACGCAAAGTACGTATTCATTGTTTTTATTGTTTCAAATAAAGTTCATTTAAAATGCAGTGTTTTGTTTCTTATAATGTATATTAACACTACCTTTTGGATATAATTTTGTATATACATTGTACGTAATATACATAGAGGGCGGTGGTTTTACTTTCCGCACGAGGTTTGTAATATGTAACATTACAGTATAGTTATTTAGCTTGGGAACCCCGAAATGTAGGAAGTTGAACTTTTAATCATGGTCGTCATTGCTGTATGTACGACAAGACGCACTATCGTGTAATATACATCAGTAGCTTCTCTCTTTAATCCGATTGAGGGTGTTTCCACTTTACAGCGGTTGCCCTTTTACCAGCCGGCTGCTGGCCCTTCACATCCACATGTGTCAATCACAGAGGTACATGATCAACAGCCAGCGTAGGGCTGACATGTGGTTAGCATGTCGAGTCCCCCAGCCGTTATAACTGGTTCCTCGACCTGGAGTCGCTACTTATTGTAGCTACCCAATTGCCTCACGATGCTGGGTGGGCATCGGTCCCATACTGGCCGAAATACCATGAGAAAATGTCTTCCTCCATGGAGACTCGAACCAGCGCAAGTCCCGTAGCTCTGCGCCAAGGCTTCCTATCTTAACCGCTCGGCTACGGCGCGGGACTGTCTCTTTAATAAAACCTGAAATAAAAATACAATTTTCAATACCGTGCTTCCATCTATAAATATTATAATAAAATAGGAAATAAGAAAAACTGAAAACAATCCTAACTAGACTTCCCACGGAATTTATTTTCTTATTATCTTGCTTTCACATTCTCTCTGACAACAGTTTTCCATTATGAGATGCGGAACACGATATCATCTTAGAAATAAACCAAACTGCGTTTTTTTCTGTCTCTCAGAATAATGTCTTCTCGCAGTGATTCCGAGCGAAGATGGATATTACAATGTACACTAACTTAAATATGAAAAACTTTAAGTAACATCTGATTCATAAATAAAATTAACTGTTTTCATATTCTGTTGAAATTGTGCACAACAGTCACGGAACAAAACGTAAATTTACTAATAAAAACGAAGCAGTTGGCGTCTCTGAAATTTACATAGTCAAGCTGGTATCACTGAGTCAAAGTCCTCCATAAATCTCCTTACAACGTGAAATAGTATATTACAATTCGAGTTGGGAACTGGATTTTTTTACACAAGTGAGGAAATTATTAAAAACCGAGCGATTGTGAGGTTTTTTAACTTCCGAGATTCTATAAAACACTTCACAAACGTGTGTTGTACATTATTTGTTATTTTTGCACAATGGAGTTTTCTAAATAATAGTAGAATACTAACATATTTATTGGAAATATTTGCGTTCATTGTAAACAACTGACTGACGTTAGCAGTGTGGGCAATGTATATAAGCTGAATCTCGAAATTAATTTAGTTAAGACTACAGCAGGCCGTGTCACCAATCAGTCATAAAATGGCGACAAATATGAATTTATTGTTTTATATTGTTTCAAATAAAGTTCACTTAATTTAAAATGTAGTGATTTGTTTCGTGTAATGTATATTAACGCTACCTTTTGGGTATAAGTTTGTATCTACATTGTTCGTAGTATACATAAAGGGTAGTGGTTTTACTTTCCGCCCTAGGTAGGTAATTTGTAATATTACAGTATAGTTATTTAGGTTGGCAACCCCGAAATTCGGGAAATTGAACTTTCAATCATGGTCGCCATGACACAACGCAGAATCATGCAAAAAGTATTATTAATATATTTCTTATTTAACTAAATATTATTCTAAAATAAGGTCCTGTTACGTAGCCGACCGGTTTAACGCATCATGCCTTGGTGCAGAGCTACAGGACTTTCGCTGCTTCTAAACAAACAAACAAATTCGGACGTTCACTTTTCACTTTTTATCGCCGATACCTAATTATTATTATTATTATTATTATTATTATTATTATTATTATTATTATTATTATTATTATTATCCCAAGCCAGGTTAGAAAAGGGTGAGTGGGAGGAGTAACAACCTAATTAAAAAACCAGGGTTCAGTACGCCCGGCTGATAGCACCCTGTGAGGGCCCCTTATCTAGGGTACAGATACTGTTGCCTTGCAGTTCGTCATTGGTTTCATAAAGGCTAGAGGAAGAAAATCTGGACCAAAAATCACCCGGTCCTCCAGGTTGGGGGTTGATGCATCAGGCCAGCTCCCTGTTCGTCACAAAAAAAAACATAACAATGCTAAAAAGCCTAAAGATTTAAAGCCGGACGGAAATATAAATAATAATAAAAATTATTATTATTATTATTATTATTATTATTATTATTATTATTATTATTATTATTATTATTATTATTATTATTATTATTATTATTATTATTATTATTATTATTATTATTATTATTTATTATTATTATTATTATTATTATTATTATTATTATTAAACTAGCTCACTGGCACTATCGAACATAAGCTCTCCATTGAACCCATGTCCGCATTTCTTGACGGTTGTATTTTTACGGTGAAAGATCGTCACTCTTTCGACCAAGGTACTTTTTTCGTCTGGCTTATCACCTTCGACCAGTCCGGCATGGGTAACCCTATCGGCAGCAATGCTACCGCCGGCATAGCTCTCAGGATCATTTAAGCACGCAAGCCACTCCACCACGACAAGGTACCATGGAGGGCGATTATTATTATTATTATTATTATTATTATTATTATTATTACTACTACTATTATTATTATTCCAGCTGCTGATACTACTACTATTTGTATTCTGGTAAAACGCCGTGAAAATGCTATAAAAATATAGCCAATCATTTTACTTACACTGTATAAATTTACAAACTTGAATGGCTTCCGATTTTAGGACGAGTTTCTTTCTACAAAAGGACGCATACCATTTTCTCCTTGATCGAGAGTAAATAATAACATAACTTACCATTAACTTTTATGTATTTTATGTATGTATACATACATATATCTTTATATAGTTAAAATAAAGGATCCAAGCCTCTGAGCTCCTATAAAATACAGTTAGCTATAAAATTTAGTAGACCGTAACACAAGTCTGGCGACAGTAGTGCCGCTGTGTAGGGATTTATGGAGTTCTTCCTAAACATGGGCACAGAAGAAGAAGAAAAAAAAATATATTTCAGTTTGCTTCTCTATTTGTGTGGACCACAGGGGTAACATTGATAAACAGGGGGCGCCATCGTCCATGGAATGATTTCTATCCCCTTCTCACCATCAACTGCACGCAACGCAGAGCTGGGCTAACAAATTCATGAATCCTGATATAAGGAATATATCCCCCTCAAAGTTTAAACGATATATAGAACTAACTACTGGCTCTGTCAAGCCCGTAGGTTCATGGCTGCGCGGACATAAGCTCTCCAAACATCCATATCCTGCGCTAATGTTTTCCAATCATCCCCTGTATAAAATACTTTCCTCAAATCATAGTTAATGTTATTCTCCCACCTCATTCTTGTTCTACCTACTGGGCGTTTTCCCTCTCATTTTTTACAAGAAGTTTCCATGCATGTCTTTCATCCCGCATACGTGCCACATGTCCTGCCCATCGTAGTCTACGAGACTTAACTGTTCTTATTATATCTGGCTTCCTAGACATATGTAGCTCACTATTATATAGTTTTCTCCATTCACATGTCTGTTCATCTCTTATTGGAACAAAGATTTACTAAAGACTTTATTCTCAAATACTCGTAATCTTGTTTCCTCCCTTACACTAAGAGTCCTTGTTTCGCATCCATATAATATAACTGGTAGAATAACAGTTTTATATATTTTCAGTTTAACGTTTTTTGAAAGGAGTTGGGACGCCAAGAGTCTCTGTAATGCACAACAACACGCATTTCCAGAATTGAGCCTATGTTTAATTTGTTTGTTCTTCACATTCCTATTTTTAATTATTGTTCCTAGGTATTTCGAATCAGCCACTTCCTCAAAGTTTCCTTCACTTGTCATTAGCTGTCCATTTCCATTATATAATGTATTTCTATGTGTGGAACATATATTTAGTTTATTGATGCTTACTTTCAGTCCCAATTTCTTAGTGTTACTCAACAGTGTGTGCGTGTTGTCCTTTAGTATCTCCTCGCTATCGCCCAATAGTACTGCATCATCAGCATAAACTAACAGCCTATTAATACCATTGAGTTGTAGGCCTTCTTCTTCTTCTTCTTCTTCTTCTTCTTCACGGTTTAGGCTTATTTACTAGCCTGTTCCGGCTACAAATTGCTGCTTTCCATCTTTTCCTTGGTATTCCCAAACTTCTTCTTCCTCGTGGTGAATAGTTGTATGCTGCTTTTGGTATTCTATTCTCAGTCATCCTTGCCAAGTGTTCTTTCCAGTTTGTTCTGTATTTCACTATTGCTGTGTTTAATTCCTCTACTTTTAGTTGTTGTCTTATTTCTGTGTTATGTTTTTTGTCTGTTCTTTGATATCCTGCTATTGGTCTGAGGAATTTCATTTCAGCAGCTTGTATTCTGGCAGATTGTTGTGTTGTCACTGTCCATGTTTCGGATCCATAAGTAATAATAGGCACTGTCATTGTCTTGTATAATTTCATTATAGAGTCTTTCCTGGCTTTATTTTTCAAAGTTCTTTTTAGTGTTCCTGTTATATAATTAAACTTATTTAGTTTGTTATTTATATCTGTTTCCGCTGTGTATGATATTTCACAACCTAAGCCTTCTTCGTTCTCCAAAGTTTCGATGGCATGCTCTAATACAAAATTGAATAGTAGAGGAGATAGTGCATCTCCTTGCTTTAACCCATTTCAAAAGTATCCGAAAACTGTTTGCGGATACACACTGTATAATTCTTATTTTCCTTCTCTTAATCTTATCGTGTTCTAGGTAGGCCTATAGTTTTATTATTATTATTATTATTATTATTATTATTATTATTATTATTATTATTATTATTATAACTCCGCCATGGCCGGTCCCAAGCCCGGATGAGAAAGGAGTAGGGGGAGGAGTAACAACCTCGTTAAAAAAACCAGGGTTCAGTTGGCTCCGACTGATAGTACTCTGTAAGGGCCCCTAGCCAGGGTTACGGTGAAGACCTCAACGGCAGAGTCGGCGCAGAAGGAGTCCTTCATCACGGCGGATCTGGCGGAAGAGGCAACCCTATCTCTAAGGGAAATAGAGAAACGCTGCCTTGCGGTGAAGAGGGATCTTCAAAGGGTATGGGAGGAAAACCCAGACAGAAATTTTCCTGGTCCTCCAGGTTGGGGGTTTATGCTGTGGGCCAGCTCCCCACACATTAGAAAAAAAAAACAAAATGCTAAAAGACCAAATCAATCAAAGCCGGACAGAAAAAAGTATGAAAGAGCAAGCTAGAGGGCTAAGCATCGAAGATGCCCAAGACCGTAGGCTTTGGAGGTTTGGCACGGGAAGACGGCAGCAGCTGTAAAAACCCGAAGATAGATAGATAGATTATTATTATTATTATTATTATTATTATTATTATTATTATTATTATTATTATTATTATTATTATTATTTAGTTTCTTTACCAAGCTAATTTCTTAATCAAATTATAAGTTATTATTGTGTAATGTTATCCCTTGCCACCAGGAGTAGGCTTGAGCAGGTTATGTGTTCCATGGATTTAAAGCCGGAGTTAGTGTGTAGCCTGTAAAGTGCGAGCTGTGTTTTAGACGATCCACTGCCGGACTATACCGCCGGTATGTTTTGCTGTTGGAAATAGTAGGGAATCCCCAGGTACACCAAGTTCTTTCTCAGCACTTTGCTTGGGTATTATTTTCCAATATCTTCTTGGTCTACATTCTCTTCTATGAAAACAAGTAGACTGATCCAACATATCCACTCCCACTGAGACCTGGATGTACTTCTGTTCCAACCCAGTCTTTGTTTTTCTCCACACACACAAACACGCCCATCAGAATGAAATATCTACAATTTATTCACGTGTGAAAATATGACAGTCTTCCAGAATTCCAAATGATTTCTGACAAATTCATTTAAAAATGAGAGAATATTCTTTGATTTATCTTAGATATGCAGGCTATGAGATATATGATAAATAAACTAGTGGAAGAATATACAAAATGAGGACTGAATGTAAATTTACAGAAAACAGAATTAATGTGTTTGGGAAAGGATGTGGATGACCTCATACTCGAAACAGGGAAGATAAAAAAAATAGAATTGTTTTAATATCTTGATTACATGTTTAGGTACATGTAAAAGACATGTACAAACTAAAATTTCAATGCCAAAAAAAACAAATAATAATAATAATAATAATGACTAGGGCAAGGCAATTAATGATTTTGCACCTTTTTCTTATGAAGGTTGAAATATTGCTTGCATATATGAAAATGTACGGCATTAAAAAACGGATTAAATAAAAGCAATTCGTTAGGGCACTGTTTTGCATTTCCTTAACTCTTTTAGGGATGGGTCATTTTTTGGCAATTTTTAGGTCATTTTGAGCATTTTTTACACTTTTCCGGAAGGCTGTGACAGTATTTGTATTTGATTTAAGTTTTTTATTATAATTCAGTATTTTTCCTTGTCAATACAATTTCTTGGAATTGAGTAGTTGCTTTGCTAATTACTGCCCCTATTTTTCAAGGTATGCGCATAATGAACTTGCCCACTTCTAGGAATTTTATTCAATTTCTAAGAGCTTATGCTAGCTTCTACCCTTATTCTGATTGTTAACTGCAATTCAAAATTGCTGTAAAAGTGCACTGTGTAATTGAAATGGATTTTCTGCAATAAAAGGTACTGTAACATATATTTTTAAATTCGTTTCTTTTAATATTTTGATGTTTAGTTAAATTTTGTGTAATTCAGTAATCAAGTGAGTACTTAATCTAATAAATAGCATTTTTATTGGCAATTCTTAACTTTTTATTCGTCATTTTTTGCATTTTTTGGGTCATAAATGCATTTTTTATTTTGCATTTTTTACCAATTTATAGGTCATTAAATGCCTTGCCTTAATGATAATAATAATAATAATAATAATAATAATAATAATAATAATAGCTTCATTTTACCTTGCAGAGTTAAGGCCTTAAGGCCTCGTCTACCACTCAACCAGGTTAAAAAAATACAAAAAATATTCTTACATATAAATTACAATAAAACATAAATATACATGGAACGTCTACAATATAACTATTACGTGGATTCAGGGAATCAATGAAACTAAGAGGGAATGGGAAATAGAAGAAGATATATGGATGAACAGACAAGAATGGAAAAATGTGTTGAAACAAATGTGTAGTTAACTGCGAACATGGGTACCGGAAAAATGTATATTCATTGTAAAAGCCGGAATAATACAAAATATTTACAAACTATTTTGATGCCCAGTTAACGATTGAAGTATAAAACGTACAAGATAGAAAAGTCAAATAAAAAACTATTAATGACGAAGACATTGTGTGGAATAATTTGGAACAAAAATATTACAAAGGAAACTAAAATGAAAATTTATAAGAGCATAATACAATATTTTGTCATGTGGAAGTGAAACTTGGTCTTTGACGAAATTACAAAAGAACAAAATTAGAACAGTTAAATTTGATTATCTTAGAAGAAGCCTCAAAAAAACAAGACAAGATAAAATAAGAAATGAATTCCTTTGGAGAGAAATGAATGTCACCACATCTGTTGTTAAGAGGATTGAATATCAAACTCTTAAATGGTATGGCCATGTACAAAGAATGGGTAATGAAAAATAGCCAAAAATATATATAAAAACGGTCACCTCCTGGAAGAAATAAACGTGGCAGACCAAGATGGAAATGGAAAACCTATGTCAGAACTATAATGGATGATAGGAATTTGGAAGACGGAGATTGGAATGATAGAAATAAATGGATACTGAAGACGGCAAACCCATAAGTGGGGGAAAGCCGAAGAAGAAGAAGAAATGCAGTGCTTTCTTCTTGGTGCTAGGAAATAATACCCAGCCCGATAACAGTTCTCTTCACTGTTTTTGAATGAACATGTATCTCTGCTTGTATTTCAGATCCACTTACCGTTGAATTTTCTTTTGGTAGATGCCGTCGTCCTCAACTGCGTTAATACGTTGTATATAAAATATTAACTGTAGGCCTTTAGGAAGTTAACCTCCATCATCAGCAGGATGAGTATGTGTTACTGGCTGTTGTTGTTTTACTGCATTGTAGACGTTAATTGTCTTGAAGTGTCGTTGGTAGCAACTGACTTGTTTTTAACGATCTCATGTAATGGTTTGTACGATTTGGATGTGTTCTCATTTAGTAGTGAGATGTTAACTTATTTTATAAGTTAAAGTTATTCTAATAAATGTATCTGATGATGGAAGTTAACTTCCGAAGAAATGAGTACCAGGCGCTTGTTCTGGGGGTAAAGGCGGCCGTCACGCAGGGCTGACAACCCGGCTGACATAAAGTGCCGATTGTCTAGAAAAAGTGGGAGCCTTAACCTCCTACTACCCCAAGGGCCTCCGGGCCTGTTGTGGGATCACTTTAATTCCCTCCATGGTATCTTTACCTTGTCGTGGTGGAGTGGCTTGTGTGCTTAAATGATCCTGAGAGCTATGCCGGCGGTAGCATTGCTGCCGATAGGGTTACCCATGCCGGACTGGTCAAAGGTGATAAGCCAGACGAAATAAGTACCTTGGTCGAAAGAGTGACGATCTTTCACCGTAAAAATACAACCGTCAAGAAATGCGGACATGGGTTCTACTGGGGTAAAATTTTCCGGAGGTCAAATAGTCCCCCATTCGGTTCTCCGGGCGGGGACTACTTCAGGGAACCCATGCCAAAGGCTCAAACACAGGGACATGTTCCTAGGAACATGGAATGATAGGACTTTATACAATAGCGGGGCACTAGAGATATTAACGCGGGAATTGGATAAATCGCCCTTGGATATAGTCGCTTTACAGGAAGTTAGGTGGCCAGGAGAAGGTAGTCAGGAATCAGGAAGCTTTGCATTATACTATGGGGGTGCAGAAAGACCTGCATTTGGAACGGGTTTTTTAGTCAGAAGGAGGATCCTATCCGCTATCCGAGATATTAAGTTTGTTAGTGATAGGATATCATACATAATTCTAAAGGGTAAACGACATGATTTTATAATTGTAAATGTACATGCCCCCACAGAAGATAAAGATGACAAGATCAAGGATGAGTTCTATGACGAATTAGAATGCTTATTTGATAGCCTTTCACGATATCATATGAAAATTGTCTTAGGAGATTTTAATGCAAAAGTGGGGCGGGAAGATATATTCAAACCAACAATAGGCAAATTCAGTCTTCATGAAGATAGTAACGACAACGGGGTTAGATTAGTCACATTTGCCACATCAAAGAATCTGATTGTTAAGAGCACAACATTTCAGCATAAGGATATTCATAAATACACCTGGACGTCCCCAGATGGAGAAACTCGGAACCAGATAGATCATGTATTAGTGGATAAACGCTGGCACACTAGCATCATCGATGTTAAATCAGTTAGAGGGACAGACTGCAATTCGGATCATCATCTGGTCAGAGTGAAAATCAGACAACGGCTATCGCTTATGAGAGGAACAAACGCTAAAGATGATTCCGTAAAATATGAATTAAAAAACTTGAAAAATGATGAAATGCGGCAAGAATACCAAATCAAAATTGCCAATAGATTTGAAGTACAGGAATCTTCAGATGACAATGTGGCAAACGAAGAAGAAACTGATATAAATAAAGAATGGGAGGCTATAAGAGATACTATTAAATTGTCAGCATCAGAAAGCATTGGTTGTTTAAAAAAGAGGCAAAACAAGAAATGGTTTGATGAGGAATGTGCCGACATCGTAAAGAAAAGAAAGCTAGCAAAAATGAAATGGTTACACGAGTCAAATGAGGTAAATTTAGAGCAATTGGGTAGTGTTAGAAGGGAAACCACCAAGTTACTAAAGAGTAAGAAGAGGGAATATTTGAGAGAGAAGATTAATGATCTCGAAATGAATGCAAAAAATAGGAACATTAGAGAATTATATCAGGGAATTAGTATAGAGAAGAAAGGGTTTCAGGCTAGAACAAACATAATTCGGAATGAAAATGGGGATATGATTGCAGATTCCAAGAGTATATTAAATAGATGGAAAAGTTATTTTAATCAGCTATTAAATGTACATACAGAACAGGACATTGAGGAGGATAAGTTACAGACAGCAGAAATGCTAGTCGCAGAGCCAAGTGCATTAGAGGTTGAAATGGCAATTGAAAAATTGAAGATGTATAAAGCATCAGGTTCAGATGAGATCCCAGCAGAACTGATAAAATCAGGGGGAGAAAAATTGATGGACAAGATACGCTGGTTGCTTACTATGATTTGGGAAAAAGAAGCTCTTCCAGATGAATGGAAGGAATCAATTATCGTACCAATTATAAGAAAGGAGATAAAACTGATTGCAACAACTATAGGGGCATCTCATTACTTTCAACTTCGTACAAAATTCTAACAAATATATTAGTAAGCAGACTTACTCCCTATATTGATGACATTCTAGGAGATCATCAATGTGCATTTAGAAGAAACAGGTCTACAACAGATCAGATTTTTAGTATCAGACAGATTTTAGAAAAGAAATGGGAATATAATGGTACTGTACATCAACTATATGTAGACTTCAAAAAAGCATATGATTCAATTAAGAGGGAGAAGTTATATAGTATCCTGCTGGAGTTCGGAATTCCTAAAAAGTTAGTTAGACTTATACGAATGTGTCTAAATGGCTCAACGAGTAGGGTGCGTGTAGGCAAACAGTTTTCAGACACTTTTGAAATCCAGAGTGGTTTGAAGCAAGGAGATGCACTATCTCCTCTACTATTTAATTTTGTACTAGAGCATGCCATTAAATCTTTAGAGAATGAGGAAGGCCTACAACTGAATGCTATTAATAAGCTGTTAGTTTATGCTGATGATGTAGTACTACTGGCCAATAGCGAGGAGATACTAAAGGCCAACACGCACACACTATTGAGTAACACTAAGAAATTAGGACTGGAAGTAATATCAGTAAAACTAAATATATGGTCACACGTAGAAATACATTATATAATGGAAATGGACAGCTAATGACAAATGAGGGAAATTTTGAGGAATTGGCTGAATTCAAATACCTAGGAACAATAATCACAAATAGGAATGAGATGCACAAAGAAATTAAACATAGGCTCAATTCTGGAAATGCATGCTATTATGCATTGCAGAGGCTCTTGATGTCCCAACTCCTTTCAAAAAACGTTAAACTGAAAATATATAAAACAATTATTCTACCAGTTATATTATATGGGTGCGAAACATGGACTCTTACTTTAAGGGAGGAAAGGAGATTACGAGTATTTGAGAATAAAGTTCTTAGGAAAATTTTTGGACCAAAGAGAGATGAACAGACAGGTGAATGGAGAAGACTACATAACAATGAACTACATGGTCTTTATAGGAAGCCAGATATAATAAGAACAGTTAAGTCCCGTAGACTGCGATGGGCAGGACATGTTGCGCGTATGGGGAATGAAAGACGTGCATGGAAACTTCTTGTAGGAAAGCCAGAAGGAAAACGCCCAGTTGGTAGACCAAGAATGAGGTGGGAGAACAACATTAACTATGATTTGAGGGAAGTAGATTATACAGGGAATGATTGGAAAGCATTGGCTCAGGATAGGGATGTATGGAGAGCTTATGTCCGTGCGGCCATGAACCTACGGGTTCGATAGTGCCAGTGAGTAAGTAAGTAAGACCTACAGTTAATATTTTATGTACATGATATTTTAACACAGTTCAAGACGACGGCACCTGCCAAAAGTTGCAAATTTAAAGTTTTATCTTATGGTTATTCATCTCATTTGATATGAACTTTATTAGCACTGACTTCTTAACTACATTAACAACTTTTATTATTATTATTATTATTATTATTATTATTATTATTATTATTATTATTATTATTATTATTATCTATTTCGAAAATAAAAGTTGGAAATCATATAACAAAGGGATTCACTATTACAAAAGGTTTAAGGCAGGGTTGCAGTTTATCTCCAACTCTATTTAAAATTTATCTCGAAAGAGTACTAAGAAGAGACTGGAGCAGAAAATGTCAAAAAATGGGCATACCAATCCAAAATGCACATGTATATTCACTAAATTTTGTAGATGACCAGGTATTAATAGCACAGGACCACGATGACATAGAATATATGGCTAAAAAACTAAAAGAAGAATATGAAAAATGGGGGCTTTATATAAACATTGAGAAAACTAAATACCTGTGTATAGGAGAAGAAATGGAACATATTAATTTCAACAATGGAGAAGAACTAAAACCTAGTATTGAATGCACTTATTTAGGAATAAAATTAGACCGTTCAGGCGATAACACAGTGGAAATTAAAAATACAATCGCACAAACAAAACAAGCAATAAATGCTTTAAACTCTGTTTGGTGGAGCAAAAATATTACAAAAAATAGGAAATTACAAATATATCAAACCATAATTCAGAGCATTTTAACATATGGTGCTGAAGTCTGGCAAATTCCTACCAGGGAAATGAAAAGAATTTTAAGTGCAGAAATGGATGTTTTAAGAAGATCAGCTGGAAAATCTAGAATGGATAGAATACAAAATAAAGAAATAAGGGAAATTATGGGTGTACAAGAGGAGCCAGACATCATAGACATTATAGAAAAGAAAAGAGTACAGTGGTATGGCCATGTCTAAAGAATGCCAGAGCAAAGATTGCCAAACATTGTTATGGAATGGATCCCAATAGAAAGGAGGAAGAGAGGAAGACCGAAGAAAACTTGGATAGAAGGGGTACAAGCAGCTATGAATATCAGAGGATTGGAGGAAGATCAATGAATGGACAGGGAGGAATGGTGTTTGGTTTCCAGAAGACGGCAGCAGCTGCCATGATACCGGTTGATGATGATGAAAAAATTACGACACAGTTCCTATATTCATGGCTATTGTTTGTGTTTTTTTAATGAAATCTACAATTGTAGTTTAAACCTTCTTCTTTTGTTTAATTACACTTCTAGAAATTGCAGCTGAACGCCTCCCAAACACCATTTCTGTAGAATGTAATTTACTGTTGTTGTTGTTTGAATTAAATTAGAATTAGGTCTTGTGTCCAAATAGTTAAGTTGATAATTACTTGAATATACTGCTGTGTTGTTCCGACTTGGACCAAGCGGTTGGATGTACGCGAACTTTACTGTATATTTCTCTTTTATTTGCTGTGCTCTGACAACTAAATGCATACAATTTAAGTAGGTTATGGAAATGAGAACACTAGGTCATTTCAAATGTCCCTTTATAATTCAAAACTAATTGAAAATAAATTTATAAATTAGCTTTATAGCATCAGTTACATTCAACTAAATTTAGAAAAAAACATTTTGTATGGGATGTGGAGCCGAAACCGAAGATTTGATATTAGAAGATGAAAAGGGGTATATTAGAGGATGTGAAGAATTTGAGTATCTGGGAGTAAAATTAGATAAAGAGGATAAACAAGAAAGTGATATTAAGAACAGAATAAATAAAGGTAGAGCAATAACAGCAATGATGAATGGAGTCTTATGGAACAGACATATAACCAGGAAAAATAAGTTACAAATATATAATTCAATAGTGAGAAGTACTGTCACATATGGAGCTGAAGTTTGGAAATTCAACAAAAACTTATGTCGATGGAAATGGATTTCTTGAGGAGAGCAGCAAGATGTTCAAAATTAGACAAAATAACAAATACTGTCATAAGAGAAAAAATGAATATTGGTTATTCAATAGTAGATTATATACGGTATAAGCAATTAAATTGGGGCACGTACGACGAATGCAAGAAGAAAGATTACCCATGTAAGCCCATGTTCCCTTAACAGAGATTTAGGCGCTCTCCCCCTACAGGGAAGAATTTAAACCATACTAATTTAGTTACACTTGTTTTCGTATAGATGTCATTTAAGTGGTCCGTGGTCAGCGTTCCGCCTCATACTGACATCTAGGAAACCAAGGTAGTACTAGGACGGGAAAATTCGGAAAGTTTTGCTTAGAGGTATTTTCATTCAGGCTTAAGGATCTTTTACGAGCCTGAAAATCTTCAGACTCGGGACCCACGGCTTGAAGTCCCTCCCGGAGGACTTGCTCCTTGGATTTTTCCATCCTAAAAAAATCCATCGACCCCGGCCGGGTTTGAACCCGCGACCCTCGGGACCAGAGGCAAGGAGCATAACCACTAGTCCACCGCGGCCGGTTAATATAATGCAAACATACAAATTTCATTGTTGCGTAGAGTTTCGGGGTTTTGATCGCCAGTCAACGATTGGATTGTTTGTAACGTAGCAACGATTGAACGGTTAAAATGTCGGATGGATAATTGTATCATAGTGCCGTGAGCGATTGGAAAACATTAGCACGGGATAGCGATACACGGAGTGTTTGTGTTCACGTGGTCATGAACCCTCAGGTTCTACACTTCAAATGAGTTGATTAATTACTATTCTTATGTTCCGAGATGTGGAAGTTAGGTAAGTTTGAATACATTCATTATATAGACAGCACACATAGTTGATGTTAGAATACAGTAATAAATACACTTGTTGTTAGACACTGCAGCTTCACTCAGGTCTTCTTAAACATTTATTTACAACGCTTCCTATCACTCACAGAACTAATGCAATTTTATATATTTAACTAGCTAATGGCGGTGCTACGCCTAAATAAATTAAATATGATTTTTATATTTTCGTTTCGGATGAACTCCTGCACCTACTGGTTTTAGAGCATAATAGTTAGCGACTAAACACTCGACGTACTTGAAAACATGTTTGTACAAATTTCCATGAAGATCGGTTGAGGGGTTTAGAAGTCACAAACACATGCGGCTGGATTTTGATATATAAAGATTATTCCATCTTGTAACACATCGTTATCACATCTAATTTTATGTCTGACTTGGAGCCTAGTTGTTAAAGGTTTCACTGGAAATGTTTTTTAACAATAGAAGTCTTTCATCACACATTATGCATGCACGGCCAAACCAAATTAATCTTTGTGCTCTTATGAAATTAAGAATATATAATTATATTTTTTTAAATATTCAATTCATAATTTGTTGTAATTATCCAAGGTCCATCTCCATTTACTGCTGACTCGAAAATTTCCCCAAATATTTTCCTTTCGAAAACTAATTTATTTGTTAAAATCTCCCATCATAATAATTTCTCTTGAATTCCCAATTTCATTTATTACGTTATTCAAGTTTCCATAGAACTCATCTTTCTTCGGAGGTGATTCATCTTGGCTTATGCCATACACTCCTAGAATTGTAACTTCCCCAAAAACATTTATATTTATTTTAATCATATTCGAAAACTAATACTTATTGTATTTCGGACTCTTCAAGGCAAAGTTTCGCAGGCAGAAGCCAACACGGGTCGTTCGGTATATTCTAACTTTGGTATTCTTGAATCCGAGAAGTGCATGATACGCTCTGTTGCCTAGTGTGTACCACATTCATTGAGATATTTCCATGTAAATATAGTAGTAGTAGTAGTAGTAGTTGCTGGGAACCCTGTGGTTTGGCGCATTTAGCTCCCTACGGTGGTAAATTTTATGTACCCGTACTGTTTATTACAAAAAAATAACATGATGAATTCTGTTTGACATCTCATCCGTGAATACATTAGTAACAAAGTAGTGTTTCTATCTTCTTCTTAAAATGTACGGTTTTATGTTGGTATATCACCTCACCGTAGTCTTTTATAGAGTGAGACTAAAATAATAATCTCTGTGAAGTTTTCAATTTTATTTCAACAAATAATTGGGATGTAGTATACATACGAGGAGTTTCAAAATACAGGGTGTCCACAAAGTCCTGCTACCACAACAATGTAACTTATCTCATAAACTATTTGACATAGAGACATGCGGTTTTTACAATGTATTCTACATCTCTCAAAGTTTTGTCGGAATCTACGTAACTTAACTCTTCATATTATATCTGGTTTTCTATCTGTTATGTAGTTTCCTCCATTCACCTGTCTGAATGTCTCTGTTTGGTCAGTAGATCTTCTTATGCACTTTATTCTCAAATACCCACATTTTCTTATCCTTTAAAGTAAGAGATCTGTTTTGCATCCTCTTAATACACAACTTGAAGAATCGCCATTTTGTATGTTATTTTATTAATTTAACATTTTTGAGAGAATTTCAGACAACAAGAGTCTCCGTCATGTATAATATAACCTATATCATGTGTTTCCAGAGTTGAGCATATGAATAATTTATTTTTGTTTGTTACTGTTGCAAGTTATTTGAATTCCTACACTTCATCAAAATGTCCATAATTTGCTGTTGTTATCTTGCATATGTAGGAAGAATAAATTATACAATTACCGCAATAACTGTGAAAATGTACTAATCAGTTATAAACTTTTATATTTCTAGGAAACTACATTTGAAGATAAATTTGATGAATGAAGAAAAACAAGGCAAAGGTGGTGAGACTAAAAACAGTAGCACATGGAAGTCATTCAAATAAACCCAGCACTATAAGTACATAAAATAATTATATGGGGACGGAAAACAGTAGAGCAACTGTTTGGTAGAATATTGTAGCTTGGATGGATGAAACAAAATGGATGATTTTATTACAAAATACATACGTTAACTGTAAGAATTTTGTGGTTAAAACAGGTCATTTTATATTAATTTAAATATTAAATAATTTAATATGCAGAACCATTGTTCAAGAAAACAGAACTTCAAAAACAAAATCACATACAGGTTGTTTCTATATTTAATTGAAAATGTTTTGAAGAAAGAGAAAAATATTACATGGCATTTAATTCTGTGTACAGCTACCATCTTCTGCTAGTTTTCTGTTACTTGGAATTGTTTACTCTTGAGGAGAAATGATACCAAATAATGTAGTAAACACCTTCATTCTCGTTTTGTCATAATGTGATACCTAAAAATGAGAGGTTTTCTAGGAACGTAATATAGAGATGTAAATAAAAAATCACCACTCCACATAAGCAGATATTATTTGGCGTAAAATTGGATGAAGTTGTAGTTAAGTTATATGCCAATTCTTGGCTCACAAAAGTTCCACATTTTGTCTAATAGAGTCTTGTGGACCAATGTAGTGCATGCCTGAATCCTATATTAGTTTGTTTTGTTATGTGTGTTGTGCTGACTTGATGCCATTCTTGATTTTCAGGTCATTAGTGTTAAGTGAACAAGAAGAATACAAGTAAAGGAGGTTGTACAAGCAGTGATACTCCCCCTGGCGGGAAGAGCTGCTAAGTCTGCCCGAGTACGCCAGTTTCATTGTGAGTACAACCTGAAGCTACCCAGTCCGGGGGGGGATATTCATGTAATGTCTGGACAGGTATCTACGTACACACTTGCGCGCCGCGCATGCGGCGCGCATATGTGTACGTACCTTACCGACAACCCAGTGCCTTGGGGTGATAATAAGGCAACCTTCCCAACTAATTATTATTTTTATTAAGGATTTTCTCTTCATTACAATAGTTATCCTTCATTTCAATCTTCGTTCTTCTATTACTTCTATAATATTATGTTTAACATTTATTATTTCTGTAATTTTCTGGTTCCGAATTTTCTCCTTTCTTGATTTTCTTGATGCTCTTCGCCAAAAATCCATCTCTGTTGCCAATAATTTTTTTTTTTTTTGCTTGCAGTCTGCCTAAAATCCAGTCCATACAACATAACACTTTGTACTAATGGTTTAAATATCAGCGTCTTGGTTTTATTTTTAATATTTTTAATCCATATCACTGATTTTTACATTCCAATTTATCTTATTTCTTCATTAATTCTTTTCCCATCTGATTCTAAAATTGATCCTAAATATTTGAATTTTTTCAACTTTTTCACATTTTCACATTGTAATTTATCTTCATTCTCTAGTTGTGTCGTGAGATATTCACTCTAGATAGCTTACTTCCCATTTTATTTCCTGATTTTAACATTTTTATTATTTTTTTCATCCATTAACGCTTCTTTTAGGTCATGCCATAATAGTTTCCTCGGGACACTATCGTATGCCTTTTCCAAATCTATGAACATTCTTGATTTTTCATTACATTTTTCCAATAAGAATTATAGTATAAAAATGTGATCTATACAGGACCTTCCACCAGTAAATCCACATTGTTTCTCAGTGTCAATTGTATCTTTATTCTACATGTTGTTTCACAATTTTCATAAATACTTTCATTATAGGGTTTATTACACAAATTCCTCGATAGGGCATCATTTTCTGTCTCCTTTTTTGTATATGAAAGTGATGTATCCCAATTCCATCTGTTTTGGTATTTCTCCTCCATTTAAAATCTTTATACATAATTTTGTCAAAATTTTTACTAATTTTAGTCCTCCATATTTAACATTTCCAAATGTATTCCTCCTGGTCCTGTTGCCTTGTTATTTCTTCCCAATGCTATAAAGTATTGTACATCCCCTTCTGTTAATTCCCAATCTATTTCTGTATTTTGAAAAGCTTATTTTATTATTATTCCAATGTCATGAAATGCATTATTATTATAATATGTAATAATATTTCAGGTTGTTTCTGCTGCATACGGTGGGCGTCCTGAGGTTCCATAATACATACAGGTACTATTTTACTTTATAACTTTATAAATGTATGTAATTTATAATGTCTTTGAGTAAGTTAATGCTATGTGGGTGATGATTTTTTTATTTACATCTCTATATTACATTCCCAGAAAACCTGCCATTTTGAAGTATCACAATTACAGCAGACGTACCACGTGTTAAGCTAATTACCAACGTGAAGATGAATGTGGTGCACTGCATTTGTATGAACAACCTTTGAATTCTATTCCGTGTAAATTGATGTCTAGTGACAAAAAATATAAAATGATAGCTGAACTCAGAAATTAGTTCCCGTGTAGGCCTAATATTTGTTTCTTCCTTCAAGAAATTTTCAATTGTATATAAAAAAAACCTGTATGTCATTTTGTTTCAAGTTGTGTTTTCTTGAGCAATGGTAGGATACATACATAATCTGCACTGTAAGTGTAACTCTTGTTTAAATATTAAGTTTATATTCACCAAGAAGATCAATTGTGTATTAAATTATATTCAGTTGACAGAATATTTTGGAAACGTTATTTTTTTAAGTGGATTTTATACTAATATTCTGTATTTTCCGTATTTATTATTCAAAATACTTTTCTTTGGAATTTTTTGAAAATATTAATTTTTGTTTTACAGAATATAATTATTTTGCTAAAAATGTACATAAAAGGTACATTTATCCAATAATACTATGAATTTGGTGTGGAAACAAATGTAGAACTCCTGATATTTACAGAATACTGCAATGTTTATAGCTATTTTTCACGCTTTATATTAGCTTAACCTGTATCTGTCTATCTAGGTACCGGAATCTTTCAACACGATTTTCACCCACTGAAAAACATTGGATCGACTTGAAACTTTGTATACTTGTAAAGGGCCAATGACAATACAATAATTTCATAAATTATTTCTAAGATCCTGGCCAGGATCATCAGGAGATCAAAAAAATGAAGATCGGTATAATAGGTTGCGGACGTATCGACTTTTTTAGTCCATCGTTGTAAGGAATTAATATTATAACCTCTGGTAGCTCAGTTGGTAGAGCGGTGGACTGTAGTGGTATATAATTTCAGTAATCCATAGGTCGCTGGTTCAAATCTGCCCCCGAGGATTTTTTTTTAGAACAGAATTACTTTTAGCTCATATTACAATAGTATCGGATGTTTACATTTTCAACTTATTCTGTAAAATATTAATGACAATTTTGTAAACTTACCACATTGTAATTTATCCAAAAAATATGAAAAAGATACGATTAACTGTAACTATTTAAGTATATTAAAATATTCAGAAATATTATAATCCATCCATAGTAATTCTGCCCGAAGGCAGGTCCTTCACTGCAATCATAGCATTTTCATGCTATGCTTGCAGCTTTACTAGGGAATTGTGTAGGTGTGGTAGCTTCCCGTTGCTTTCCACACCGGTGAAGGATGATGATGATAATGATAATGGTAAGGATGATGGCCATATGATTTCGGGGACCGTTTGGGCCTTAAAGTTTTCCTGACATTTGTCTTACAGGTGAGGAAAAACCCCGATAAAAACCTCACCCAGAAAAACTGCCCTGACTGGGGATCGAACCCGGGCCCGCTGCGTGACAAGACAGCACGCTACCTCGAGACCACAGCGGTGGACTAATATTATAATAATGTTAGATAATAGTAATTTTAAAAAATATACAATTATATTCGTGCCAAGACACTAAAAGTCATAAGCAATTAAATTTTCATGGGATTCCGGTTTATGACAATCAATTAAACTAAAAAATAAATAATAGTTTTAAAAAACTAAAACAACACCCTTTATTAGAAAACTGAACTAAAAAATGAAAAACAATTTTAATTTCCAAGGCGTTTGGGATAAAATTAAAGTGGTCAACAAAAAAATCATCTCCAACACATCTAGAATAAAACTAGAGTTATCTAAAAAAAATAATTTTACCATCAAAAGCGTGGGGTGCTTTTTATGATTTTTACGTTTTCTTCTTAGAGACTTTACTTTTACCAATATCTGTTTATTATCAAATATATTAATTGCTATAGAGCACCCCACGCTTTTGATGGTAAAATTATTTTCTTTTCGTTGTAGATAACTCTAGTTTTATTCTAGATGTGTTGGAGATGATTTTTTGTTGACCGCTTTAATTTTATCCCAAGCGTGTTATAAATTAAAATTATTTTTCATTTTTCAGTTCGGTTGTCTAATAAAGCGTGTTGTTCTAGTTTTTTTAAACCATTATTTATTTCATTAATTTTAATCCCTTTACGATTTACATTGAACTATGAACTTAGTCAAGTTATAATTCTGTTATTAGTTTTAAATTTATATTAATATATTCTTACTATTGCTCTTGAGGGGGGTTATCCACCGCTGTGGTCTCGAGGTAGCGTGCTGTCTTCTCACGCAGCGGGCCCGGATTCGATCCCCGGTCGGGGCAGTTTTTCTGGGTGAGGTTTTCATCGGTTTTTTTTTTCCTCACCTATAATACAAATATCAGGAAAACTTTAAAGCCCAAACGGTCCCCGAAATCATATGGTCATCATCATCCTTATCATTATCACCATTACCACCATCATCCTTCACCGGTGTGGAAAGCAACGGGAAGCTACCACACCTACAATTCCCTAGTAAAGCTGCAAGCATAGCATGAAAATGCTATGAATGCAGTGAAGGACCTGCCTTCGGGCAGAATTACTATGGATGGATGAATTGATGAATTTAACGATACCCTAATATTGTCTAGAACAGCGACTCGCTAACCTTTTCTACAACGATCTGAGTTGGGTGAACCACTGACATTTAAATACAGGGTGCTCTAAAATTCCCCTTAAAACTTCTATGACTTGTAGAGGGGACTGAGTTGATGATATTTGGAATTGGAAACCATGTCCGGAAACTTACCGTTTCCGTGCTACAGCCGTTTGAAAACATGTTTTTTTAACGCGATCACTTTTGCAAGTAATTTATTATGAGGCGTGACACAGTACATCACTTGTTTTACAATTCAACTCATTAATAACCAAAGAAACAAAATGGAAACTGAATCATGACTTGCATTAATAATCCCGGCTATGCCCTCCACAATCAATTTTTGCAGTTTTTAAAATTTCGAAAAATTTTGACAATTAAAAACACAAAGTCTTGGAATACTCGAGAGGGAAATTTTATATTTAGACGAATCGCGAAGCTATTACTTGTTGAGACACGTGACGTACGTTCAGGCAAAATTTGTTTTCAAACGGCTGTACACGGAAACGGTAAGTTTCCGGAAATGGTTTCCAATTTTATGTATTATCAACTCAGTCCCCTCTACAAGTCCTAGAAGTTTGTAAGGGGAATTTTAGAGCACCCTGTATACGTACATACAGTAGACGTGTATAAAATTTAATTCCAAGCAAAAGGTTCAATAACCTTAAATTAACTTAACCCTTAACAGTTAAAACCTAAAGTTAGTCTAGTTACGGCTTAACAACGTGTAGACCTAGTTGCAACCACTATAGTTAAATAAAGTCTCAAATCACTTTCAGCACAAAATCTGTTTCTGTATTTATTTTTAAATAGACATATAAAGAAAACAACTTTCGCTGTACTGAAACGAAGTCTCAAAGGAACTAGAAAGGAGACACTTTTAAAATTTTATAAAATAATGGCGGTTCCAACACTACTGTATGGATCAGAATACTGGGTAATGGCGGTTCCAACACTACTGTATGGATCAGAATACTGGGTAATGGCGGTTCCAACACTACTGTATGGATCAGAATACTGGGTAATGGCGGTTCCAACACTACTGTATGGATCAGAATACTGGGTAATGGCGGTTCCAACACTACTGTATGGATCAGAATACTGGGTAATGGCGGTTCCAACACTACTGTATGGATCAGAATACTGGGTAATGGCGGTTCCAACACTACTGTATGGATCAGAATACTGGGTAATGGCGGTTCCAACACTACTGTATGGATCAGAATACTGGGTAATGGCGGTTCCAACACTACTGTATGGATCAGAATACTGGGTAATGGCGGTTCCAACACTACTGTATGGATCAGAATACTGGGTATGGCGGTTCCAACACTACTGTATGGATCAGAATACTGGGTAATGGCGGTTCCAACACTACTGTATGGATCAGAATACTGGGTAATGGCGGTTCCAACACTACTGTATGGATCAGAATACTGGGTAATGGCGGTTCCAACACTACTGTATGGATCAGAATACTGGGTAATGGCGGTTCCAACACTACTGTATGGATCAGAATACTGGGTAATGGCGGTTCCAACACTACTGTATGGATCAGAATACTGGGTAATGGCGGTTCCAACACTACTGTATGGATCAGAATACTGGGTCTTAACCAAAACCCAGGAACGAAGAATATTAGCCCTTAAATTCGTAATGTATCTTTTTAGATACATCAGTTGGTTTAATTAATTTGATATTTTTAATAAATCAGAAGAAAACGAACAAAAAGAAACCACTTAAATGTGTACCTAATTATACAATATACATAATAATAACAGTTATATAAGATTCCGTTTTCAGTGCGGTCCGCCACATTTAAATAACAGACACAACAAATTTGTGTTTTGTCAATTTAAGGGTTAACGTCAGAAATGAGGTTTCCGAGGAGTGTGGCTGGATGTACAATAACAGATCGAAAACGAAATGAAAATATACGAAGTGAACTAAATATGTTCGAACTATTAGATATAATTACACAATACAGAGATGAATGGACGGATCACATCAACAGAATGGATAACAATAGAATTCCAAAACAGATTCTTCATTACAAACCACTAGGAAGAGGGAAATGTTGGAAGACCCAGTAAAAGATGAACAGACCAATTTAGCATGAGATCGCAACATACCTTAAGGTCTAATCCTTGATGCTGATGATGATGAAAAATAAAATTTAAAAAATGCATTAAAAAAAATGTTCTAGTAATAAAATTCACTCAACCTGTAATTTCTACTTTATACTTCAATTACTGTTTCAAATGTTTTAATGTATTTACAAAATGTATTTCATCTTACTTACTTACTTACTCATTGGCACTATCGAACCCCTAGGTTCATAGCCGCGCGGGAATAAGCTCTCCATACATCCCTATCCTGAGCTAATGCCTTCCAATCATTCCCTGTATAATCTACTTCCTTCAAATCATACTTAATGTTATTCTCCCACTTCATTCTTGGTCTACCAACTGGGCGTTTTCCCTCTGGCTTTCCTATAAGAAGCTTCCATGCACGTCTTTCATTCACCATACGCGCAACATGTCCTGCCAAACGCAGTCTACGAGACTTAACTGTTCTTATTATATCTGGCTTCCTATAAAGACCATGTAGTTCATTGTTATGTAGTCTTCTCCATTCACCTGTCTGTTCATCTCTCTTTGGTCCAAACATTTTCCTAAGAACTTTATTCTCAAAAACTCGTAATCTCCTTTCTTCCCTTAAAGTAAGAGTCCATGTTTCGCATCCATGTAATATAACTGGTAGAATAATAGTTTTATACATGTTCAGTTTAATGTTTTTTGAAAGGAGTTGGGACATCAAGAGTCTCTGCAATGCATAATAGCACGCATTTCCAGAATTGAGCCTATGTTTAATTTCCTTGTGCATCTCATTCCTATTTGTGATTATTGTTCCTAGGTATTTGAATTCAGCCACTTCCTCAAAATTTTCCCTCATTTGTCATTAGCTGTCCATTTCCATTATATAATGTATTTTTACGTGTGACCATATATTTAGTTTTATTGATATTTACTTCCAGTCCTAATTTCTTAGTGTTACTTAATAGTGTGTGCGTGTTGCCATTTAGTATTTCATCAATTTAGAAAAATAATTGTCTGTATCACTTTCTCCTTGAGGCAATCCTCTAATGAGGAAAGTTGTATATAATAATAATATATAATATACATACATACATACATCGACCCCGCTCCTAGAAATGATAATTATATCCGTTCGGCCCTTAAGGTGAATTTACAACGGAGTTTCTCTTAACTTTGAGACATAAATTTGTCTGCATAATAATCTGAGATCACTTAATTAACGCTCTAAAGTGAATGGGGATTGGATCTAGATGCAGTGTATGATAAAGAGAGACAACAAACTGTATTATTGGAGAAGAGAAAGAAAAAAGGCGGGAAGAAGGCGCGGCTATTTACCTGGTAAACTGGAGGACTGGGAGGGCTAGGCGATGAGCTGGTGGGCTCCATTTGGTCGCGGCGCCCCCTTCTGGCATCCTCAAAGTCGACCCATAGCTCACAATAAATGTATTACACACAACACTACACACACACACTACACACGCTCTTGCGACACACACGGCATGGGTCCGACCTCCTCCTCCTCCTCGACACACTGAGCGCAGCAACGGACGCCGGGCGTCGAAACGTCCTCGCTTTATTGCGCATGCCACTACTCAATAATATTATAGCACTCTCACTTTTTTTCCCTTCTACCCCAGATGCTACTCCAGGCTTTGCTAGTCAGTAGCTCTACTACCTGGTGTGCGCTAGATCGATTCCACAACTTTACCCTCACAATTAATACTCCATGAGAAGGAAATACAATATCTAACCCTAGGTTCTGATCCGTTGTACCTTCACAAATTCTCTAGATAAATTGGAAATCACTCGTAGCATTACTTATGATTAAGAGACCGGATGTTAGGGAAAATGCCTACAGTTATTTATTATAGATATTGTAAAAGTGTCCACCGCTGTGGTCTCGAGGTAGCGTGCTGTCTTGTCACGCAGCGGGCCCGGGTTCGATCCCGGTCGGGGCAGTTTTTCTGCGTGAGGTTTTTATCGGGGTTTTTCCTCACCTGTAAGACAAATGTCAGGAAAACTTTAAGGCCCAAACGGTCCCCGAAATCATATGGCCATCATCATCATCATCATCATTATCATCGTCATCCTTCACCGGTGTGGAAAGGAACGGGAAGCTACCACACCTACACAATTCCCTAGTAAAGCTGCAAGCATAGCATGAAAATGCTATGATTGCAGTGAAGGACCTGCCTTCGGGCAGAATTACTATGGATGGATTGTAAAAGTGACTGCATATAAGTTCATACCGACGACCCTAGAGTTGTTTTCCATGAAGTTCATTTTGCCTATAAATGCCTATTTCCAATCTTTTCTCGAAATTAACCCAGTGAAATTAATTGAAATCATTTCATAGAAGTTTTCAATTGTTCTTTTTTTATTAATTCCCTTGGAATAGTTTAGGATAAGGTTCGCAATAACCCAATAACCTAGCAGGTAGATGGTTTCCCCCTCAATGCACTCCCGTTAGGTAGATATTGTATTTTTCCACCTCATGCATTCCCGTTAAGCGAAATAGCCCTATGCTATGTCCCATTGTACATTATGCTCGGGTTCTAAGGCTTGGAGAAAAGTGATTTGCTTCTTTTCAATATTACCCGTTTAAGGAGTAAGTTAAAGTTAGATCATGGGAAAATAACAGATAAATTTGAAATTAACCAAGGTTTAAGACAGGGATGTGGACTATCTCCATTACTGTTTATTCTATATCTAAATAAAATTGTCCAGGAGTGGAAAAAACTAAACCCCCCAGGAGTAAAAATATGTAGAGGAAATCAAATACAAACAATAATCTTCGCAGATGATCAAGTACTTCTAGCGGAGAATGAAGATGATTTGCAGAGATCAGTGTTTAAATTGCAGAATACCCTAGAAAAATACAACATGAAAATATCTGAAAATAAAACCAAATCCATGGCAATCACTGGAAAGGAACTTTCGAGAGTAAAAATAATAATAAATAATAAACCAATAGAACAAGTAACACACTTTAATTATTTAGGTAATAATATATCACAGTTTCATAATCAAAAGATGTGGAAACAAATTTAGAAAAATATAACAGATTAAATGGTATAATTAGGAGAAATTTTGGAAAACAAATGAGGAAGAATCCAATTGAGATTTCATAATGCCATAGCCAAACCTGCTCTACTATACGGAAGTGAATGCTGGACACTTCGAGGAAAAGATAAATCCCGCATTAATAGTTCACAAATGAGATTCCTCCGATCACTAACTGGAGTAACATTAAGGGATAGAATGAAAAGTGATGAGATAAGGATGCAGTGGAATAGTAGGGAAATGGTTGAACATATACAAAATTATCAGATTAAATGGTTCCAACACGTCCAGAGAATGTCAAATTCCCGTTTACCAAAGATGATTTACCACCTCAACCCTAATGGCAAAAGAGACCTCGGAAGACCCTTCAACCGATGGAAGGATCAGTTTTTGTAGTCGCAGAACGGGCATCATCACCCAATACTGCATTCGGAAGAAGAAGAAGAAGAAGGAGTAAGTGCAGTTGTTGATGGAGGGCACTGCAGTCGTGTTTATGTAGGAATAGAGCACGTGACACTGCTATCTATGAGTGCAGAGGGGAATGGGACGTGGGACGCTGACAGTATACACTGCCTTATATGACGACACGTGTAGCAACAAACAGAGCTTCATAATTTACAAATAGTATTGGAATTATTTATAATATTTGTTGTTAGTTTGATTTTATTAATTCAATTTAAAACTTTTGTTTAATTTTTTAATTATTAATTAATTTTTTAGTTCTTCCGCCTGCAGAGATATTTTGAATGACTAATACAAACATTACTGAGCGACAAAGACGGTATATGGCTCAAGCTTTCTTTTTCTATCTCACACCTGGTGCTGAAACCTTTAGGTGACTGGCAATATTATTTTTGATGTTGGTAACACTGAATTCAGTCTGCAGTCCTCGTCCAGAGACAGGTGATTCAAAGACAAAGTGGTGAGGCTTTTTTTTTTTTGTTTAACCTTTAGAATAATTGTTTAAGATACCTAAAGAGCAGACAACAGTAAAAGACAAATTGACCAATTTCGTGAAATAATTTGGTGCGAAAATATTCTCAAGTGACGGTTCTGCTCTTTGTAAAAGACAAAACAAATTCCAAAAGCTTCTTTGATATCTTCGCATGCTGTTTATATTCTTAACGTAAGACTGTAAAAAGTTATGTTGTAGTCCATTTTTTGTAAGAGCCTATTTTGAATTTTTAGTGCCTATATTAATGATTTTAGTGCCTTTTGCCTGCATATTTTGAATTTTTTAAGTGCCTAACATCCGGACTCTAATTATGATAAATCAACAGTATATTTTATTACGAACGGCGGGCTACACTCTTATGGACCAGAAAAAAGTACAGAGATAAGAGATCAATTAAATATATTAAAATTGACGGATAAAATTGACAAAGACAAAATTGTTACGAGCATCTACTCACAATGCCAGATGATAGACATCCTAAAATTATTTTATACTACAGACCTGCAGGATATAGAAGTCAAGGAAGACCTTTTGCTAGATGGAGGGATCAAATCTCTTGAAGTCGGAACGGGCCACATGGCCTAAGCCTTGATGTTGATGATGATGATGATGAAATCAACAGGAGAGCAAAGTAGGACAGAAAATTATATTAGAACAATTTCAGATCTTAGTTTTAATTCCGAGATTCATCAACAACGTTTATGAAATATTGGGTTATCAAATTCCTTAAAGTGTCGAACTTAGCAGATGATTGCACGCCACTGTACTATTTACAGTAGAATCGGTGCGCAGTGAAGAGTACCCTTAGCTCAGAGTAAAACACGCACACTCTGTGTAGTTAATGTGTGGCTTAATGGTTAAGGCGATGTTTTTGAGATTCGAACGCTCATGGTTCAAATCACGGCAGGCCACTCTCTTATTTTTTTATTTTATTTTTAAATTGCAGATTACATTAACATCTGATTAGAAGTTACTTCAGTATCAGTCGCATGACATGAAAGCATCGTGGAACATCTTAACACTTACGCTGAACTTGCCGATATGCAACTGATTTTTTGCGCGATAGTGTGTTTTGCCGTACTTACAGCAATGGAGACCATGATTGAAAGATCAACTTCCTACATTTCGAAGTTGCCAACTTATATTAACTATACTGTAATAAAAATAACTATACTATAATATAACATATTACGACCACGCGTGAAGGAAGTAAAACCACTGCTCTCTATGTATACTACATACAATGTATATACAAAAAATATCCAAAAGATAGTGTTAATATACATTATACGAAACAAATCACTGCATTTTAAATGAACTGAACTTTATTTGAAACAATGTAAAACAGTAAATACATACTTGCTGCCATTTTATTACTAAATTGGTCTCACGGCCTCCTGTTGTGTCAATTAATAAATATTGCCCACACTGTTAACGTTAGTCAATTGTTTATAATGAACGCAAATATTTCCAACAAAGATGTTATTATTTTATACTTGTTTATTATTTTGAAAACATAATCGCGCAAAAAAAATGTACAACGCACATTTGTGAAGTGTTTTACAGAATCTCGAAAATTTTCCTCGATTCTGTAAAAACCACTTCCCAACCTCGCATCGTGCAGCACAAGGTAATGGTGGAAGAGCCGCTGTCATGTACGCGGAAAACTCGTGGTATCCGAATAAAGGTCATGTTCAACGAACAACCTTCGAGTGTGTTGATAGGCGTTTGTGGGAGCGCGAGACGTCAGTGCAAGCCGTGGGGTTCTATTATCACTCAACAACGCACACATACACACGCATATACAAATATTAACACACGCGAGCGCGGGCACACACACAAAACTCTTTCCCCTTGTAACCTATCCGAATAGGCCCGAAGGGAAGTGAACCTAATCTAACCGAACCGACCCTAACCAAACCTAACATAACCTAAACTCTCTTAACCTAAATCACTTAACCTAATCTAACCTCACTTAACCTAACCTAACCTCACTTTACATAACCTAACCTCATCCTAACCTAACCTCACGTAACCTAACCTAACATCAACCTAACCTAACCTCACTCATCCTAACTGAACCTAACCTAACCTCACATAACCTAACCTCACATAACCTATCCTAACTTAATCCCTAGTGGCCCCGAGGGCCTAACCTAACCCAAGTGGCCCCCAAAGGCCTAAACTAACCCAAGTGGTCCCCGACGGCCTAATCTAACCCAAGTGGCCCCGAGGGTCTAACGTAACCCAATGAAGTCCCCGAGGGTCCAATCTAACCCAAGTGGCCCCAGAGGGCCTAACCTAAATCAAGTGGCACCCAAGGGCCTAACTTAGCCCAAAGTGGCCACAGAGGGTCTAAAATAACCCAAAGTGGCCCCCGACGGCCTAACCTAATCTCAAGTGGCCCCCGAAGGCCTAATATAACACCAAGTGGCCCCCAGGGGCCTAGCCTATCCAAGTAGCTCCCGAGGGCCTACCTAACACAAAATGGCCCCTGAGGGCCTAACATAGCCGAAAGTGGCCCCGAAGGCCCAATCTAACACCAAGTGGCCCCCGAGGGCCTAACCTAACCCAAGTGGCCCTGAGGGCCTAACATGACCCAAAGTGGCCTCCGAGGGTCTAACGTAACCCAATGAAGTCCCCGAGGGTCTAATCTAACTCAAGTGGCCCCAGTGGGCCTAACCGAAATCAAGTGGCACCCGAGGGCCTAACTTAGCCCAAAGTGGCTCCAGAGGGTCTAAAATAACCCAAAGTGGCCCCCGACGACCTAACCTAATCTCAAGTGACCCCCGAAGGCCTAATATAACACTAAGTGGCCCCCAGGGGCCTAGCCTATCCAAGTGGCTCCCGAGGGCCTACCTAACAAAATGGCCCCTGAGGGCCTAACATAGCCGAAAGTGGCCCCGAAGGCCTAATCTAACACCAAGTGGCCCCCGAGGGCCTAACCTAACCCAAGTGGCCCTGAGGGCCTAACATGACCCAAAGTGGCCTCCGAGGGCCTGACATAACTCCAAGTGGCCCGAAGGCCTAACTAAACACCAAGTGGCCCCCGAGAATAAAATAAGTTAGAAATGATTGGCAACGTATACAAAACCTAAAAGACGACCGCATGCGGATAAACTATAAGCAAAAATGTTGGAACAAGCCTTTATGAGGCGATCCATTCATCCAATGGCTTAAAATTCGAGCTTTGGCCTCCCTTAACTCCTACCTCCAACCATTTCTATGTTGCGTAGCAAGCCTCCAGTTGCGACACTTAAGTAGGTTTGCAGCATCTTCCTTAATACCATCCTCCCATCGTTTTTTCTGTTCCCCATAAAACTTGCTTTAAGCGCTTTTTTTTTTTTTTTTTTTTTTGCTCGGTCTGTTGAGAACTTTTGTACATGGCCAGCCCATTCCAATTTCTTTAAATTAATAAAAGCGATAACCCACTATTAATGAAGCTGATAATCATGAAGAAAAACAGAAAGAAAACCATAAGTGAATATGCACGGGACAAATAAAAATACAAAACAATACACAATGTGTGAACATTCTCATTATTATTATTATAATCATGAAGAAATACCTACATTGCATTAGTGGGTTATCGCTGTTTATTGTATTGCTATCTCTTTATAAGAACTAGGTAATCTGAAGCTATATTCTAGTGAAATTTAATTTTTGCTATTGGCAACAATTATTTTTTTGGCACAGTCATGGTGGCACAATGTATCGAACTCGCTAAAATGAGTATTACTTTGTATTGGCTAGAATAGTGTTCCTAATTTTTAATTTGTTGCCAAAAATTGCTTCATTTGCAAAAAAAAAATAGTGTCATTATTTTAAACATGTAAGGTTATTTATTGGTGACTGACAGATTATTTACAGATCGTCTAGTCTTATGTTTCTCAGCTCTAAAATTACTCAAAGATGTCAAAAGCGCAGATCAAGGAAGCTGAGTAACAAAAACGAATAGAAATTCTGATAGTATTAACTTGTTTATGTAAATTAATAGTGTAAAATGCTCGTAAATTAAATACAATAGTTTTATGACTTTTAAAGTGTAATTGCAATCATGATGTTAAGTGAAATACTACGAAACCTGATGAGTTGTAAAATAGGTGACAAAAGGAAAGAAATGCTAATAAAAGAAACTATTTCAAAAGTGACTGATATAATGAGTGAGGATGAATGTTTTCAAATTTTGAAATTGGGTTTAAGGTTAGTATGATAGGTTGGTTAGACATGTATTAATTTTTACTGTAGATCTATGATAATAATAATAATTCTGGGTTAGATTTTTTGGCAGAGCAGAAGTCACATAGTAGAAACTTGATCCGTTTACCATAACATGCCAGTGACCAGTTCCTAGTGAATATTCCATTCTATCTGAATCTTTCAAATGAATTCAGATTGGTAAAACTTAGGTTATGTTATGTTACATTTAAACCATCTGTAGCCCCAACTGCCATCCAAGCTTAATTTTCCATTTGGTTACTGAATTTTTAAAATACTCAAAACTTTTGTCAGATATTGGAGAAAAAGTCCACTATATGTTGATTACTTACCCCATGAATTCTTCTAAGTTCTGCAGATCGCAGTGCACAAAGTTGCAAAAAAAGCCGTTAAGACCTAAAAAAGGGCTAGAAAAGGACCAATAAGCCAAGAAACGTCAAAAATGGACAAATAAAAACCATTTTCTGCCAAAATGTACATGAAGATCATTGTTTCAAACCATATTATGTCCAAAATTAAAATTTTTACAGGAAATGCAAAAAAAAAAAAAAAAACTACTATTAAATGATTAGTGTTAAATAAAAACTGGCAATTCTGAAATTTGTCATTAATATACAGAAGTGATGTATGTAAGGAATTAAATCATTTCACAATTTAAAGTTATTAAATCACATAAAAATTTAATTTTTATTGATTGTTGTAATGGACATAATATGGTTTGCTACAACCACAATGTGAAAATAAATATTTCAGAATTTTTGGATAAGGTGTATAAACCGTCGCACATAAATTCTTCTAAGTTCTATAGAAACGCAGTGCGCATGCGCGAAGTTGCTGTAATGGTTAATGTAGCTTCCGGTAGATGGCTCTGAAGTCGGCATTACCAACTTTGGGAATAAATTCCTAAATGCTAAAAAAATGGACGTAAACTAACTTCCCAATTTCTAACCTAACAAAACAATTTACATGCATATTATTTAACTATGAACTAATTTTACGTACACTAACACTAAATATGGTTTTGAATTATTTTCAAATGTTGGTAACAGCGATGTGAGAATCTCCTAGCGGATGTTACATGAAGCGTTTCCGCACCTGTAGAACTCGATGTACAATATTTGCATAATTTAGAAATATTTAATAATCATAAGAAATGTTTATAAAATGGTTCCAAAATGTTTAAAATGCTACCAAACATTATTATAAATGGTTGAAAAGTTTAGTGGGTGGCATAAGAATATTACACGGAAAATTGTGTGCGATGGTTTATACACCACAGCCGAATTTTTTTATTGTATATTTTGTAGTGTATTTAGATAAGCATTTAATATTGTATAAAAATACAATTTGTTAGAGTGTCATTAACTTCTTAAAGAATAGAAAAACATAAAATAGTAAGATTATTGGCTGTATTTAATGAATATTCTGGATAATTAATGTGTTGTATAAAGGAGTAGTGCAAAGAGCATAGCAACTCGAGTGCACACCCCACACTCTTCTTCTTAATGGTCACAGAGAGTGTTATTGGAAAAACTGCACTTAAACTAGCGTGAAATATTTTCAGACTCCTATAGAACAACAATGCACATGTTCCAGAGTTAATAGAGCCACCGATAACCCACATAAATTATCATCCTCGATTACTATCCATCGTTATGAAATTTAAATGACCAATATTTGCAGTAAATCCCCAAATCTTATGTTAAAAAATATATTAATAATATTAAAATTACCAAATGTTTATAAAAATGGGTGTACACTTACTTATCACTCCCTAACACTGATCCAACCAGCGATAACCCAAAACAGCGATAGAAAAATCATAGACTAAGTAATATACTCTGTGGAGAAAATAGCAGTTAGCATCACAATATTGTCTAACAGTGTCATAATATTGTGATTTGCATATTTAAATAAATACTTTAAAATTGTCTAATAATGTTATAAAAATTGTTTGAAAAAGTTTAAAATACTAAATAATGTTAGTAAATACAGAAGAAGAGCTGTAGTTTACAACAATATAACTGAAAAATCAAGCGCTAGTAGAAGTGCAGTTGAGCCGCAATTTTTTTTTACGTATTTAAACACATTTAAAATATAACGAACCTAAAAGCTAACCTAATCTAATGCAGTTACTCTAACCTAGGTGAGTCCCATGAAACGCCTTTTCTTTTATTTTACGTGGTTGAATATGTACATTTGTTTGTGTTTTACGCGGTTAAATTTGGACATAGATCTTTGTTACCGGCAGAGAAGCATCGTTATCAGCAGAGGTTTGTTGATGAAACCAGTTATAATCATGTAATTATATTATTTTCAGAACAAATCAACATTAATATTGAGGTAAGATGATCAGACTGAAAATAACATAATTAAAATAACCTCAAAATATCACTTCCTAAAATTAAATATAATCGTGTATTTTATGTCTTTTGGGCTAAATGGCCGTGGTCTGGTTTTATTAACACTGAATGTTTCGTCTACTACTGCGATAGACATCCTCTGGAGATTCTGCGTGCTCTTCGACCTCCTAACTCTTCAAATGTCGACTACAGACTGGCTGTGTGTTGGAAATCGTGTCCTTATTTATAGTTGAGTATTGTGTGGTGATGTTTTCTATATGGTCTGTTACTTTGGAGCTATTTTTTTGATTGGTTGTCACTGGCGTAAGTCATAGGTTTTATTCTGGTGTTATATAGTGCTGGGATCCAAATTTTATTAATCTTCATAGTTTCTTCTTTCTTGTTAACCCGTCAGCGCCGACATCCATACGTGGTATAGACCCTCTCTTCTTCACTTATTGCCGACATCTATACGTGGTATAGACCTATGCAGGCATAGGTTTTTGTTCTGGATCGTACATTTTTGAAGCTACAAATATGTAATTTATTTGTGTTTAACGTAGAAATTATGAGCTTTCAGGACATATGAATAAAAATAATATTTGTTTAAAATTTAATTTCATATTATTTTTTTAAAAAATCAGATGAGATTGAAGTAATCGTAATTTTCTCTAAATGCGCGCGACCTTTTCATTTGTTTTTTTACTGCTGTATATTCTTATATTTGCATATGAACAATATAGTTTTGAAGCCTAAGATCTTAGCTTTCTTTCTAAGTGTATGAATCAGCTGTGATCACATTTTGTGCATGTGGCATTGAGGTTGAAGTAGTTTCTTACTTGAACACTCAATGGCACACAGACCTAGCTTTGTGCTGCTTTCTGCAGGGCTTCTAATAAACTTATACACAATCTAATTTTTCAGGTCGATAAAATGATATACAAGCTATCAATTGATATATAAATCGACCTGTTTAGGGGGAATACCTGATTTATTTTGCCTCTTTCAAATAGATGTTACTTACAAGGAATCAGTCTGAGGCGCGGTGTCGTGCGTTATATACGTAATTATGACCAGTCGTAACCTAAAAGACACTTCATCAGAAAAATTACCCCTAAAAGTGATAAATTGAAACCTCAAAGGAGGTGTGTTGTTTGTACTAAATATGGGAGAAGAAAGACATCTGTTTATTGCTGCCAGGAATGTGATGTAGGTCTGTGTATTGAAGAGTGTTTCGAGCTGTATCACACCAAGCTCAACTACTAAAGTGATGTGATTTTTTATTTCTAAAATTAGTAGTACTAAAATAAGAGAAAATTATTTTTATGGTCTGTGCAGTTGCAAATAACTGCTGTAGAATTTTTATACGAATCCAAGCAATAATTCAGATTCTAAGTATAAACATTGCTATCGCTTTGACACAAGATTGAGCTTGAGTTCACTCTTCTAAATATTCATTCTGATTTTGGTTATGTCAGCTGCTTTTGTATATACAAGTTACAGATGAATCAGCACTATGCCACACAATATATTTAGTGTCTCACAGAAAGAAACAGGGGTGTCCAATGTGAGCAAATCAAATTATTTAGTAAAAATGTGTATCATGAGAGAGAAACTCAGATTTCAAATTTTTTTTTAATAGTTTATAAAGCTGAACTCCATACGGTATGTATTAAATTTCTCATTTATTTCTGAGCTAAGAAGTAAAAATTTCGTTCAAATCCATCAATATTTAAAAAAGTTATGATCGTTTATACAAATCAGTGTTCTAGGAATACTAAAATGTTAAAATGGCCTCCGTCCATGTAGTAGGAAAGCAAGTAAAAGGGTGCGTCACTGACGGGTTAAAGGAATTTTTGTGTTTGTAAATTTCAATAGCATCTCTGCGAAGTCTGGTGCAGTAATGTTGTGTTTTGGACAAAACTTGTGTTTCTTCAAATTTTAAGGCGTGTTCTTTATTATTCACCTCATGTTCTGCTACAGACGATTTTTCAGTTTGTTTCAACCGGCAATTTGTCTTGTGTTCTTGTACTTATCATCCTATGTACACTTCACCACAACTACATGGAATACAGAATTAACCCGAAACACATAAAATACATGAATCAAAACACCTGCCGTGAAAGTCTACAATTTTACCAGTTATAATAGTATTTGAGAATAAAGTTCTTAGGAAAATTTTTGGACCAAAGAGAGATGGACAGGTAAATGGACAACACTACATAACAGTGAATTACATGGTCTGTATAGGAAGCCAGATATAATAAGAACAGTTAAGTCTCGTAGACTGCGATGGGCAGGACATGTTGCGCGTATGGGGAATGAAAGACGTGCATGGAAGCTTCTTGTAGGAAAACCAGAGGGAAAACGCCCAGTTGGTAGACCAAGAATGAGGTGGGAGAATAACATTAACTATGATTTGGGGGAAGTAGATTATACAGGGGATGATTGGAAAACATTGGCTCAGGATAGGGGTATATGGAAAGCTTATATCCGTGTGGCCATGAACCTACAGGTTTGATAGTGCCAGTGAGTTAGTTATAATCGATAGAGATGCTGTGGCAGTGGTTTTATCGCTGGTTCTTTGTGTTGTTATCGCTGGTTATTGCTGGTTATCGTGTGTCAACAGTCACTTGTTTCCCGATCAGATAATCAAAGTAGCCTTGATAGGCCTGCAGAATACTCGAACAGCCTTAATATCACTCTCCCACCTCATTCTTGGCGTATCTACTGGGTACTTTCCTACATAAAGTTACCATGCCCCACTTTTATTCACCATCCATCCCTACTGCAATATATAAGACTTACCTGTTATTATGTCTGGTTTCCCATAAAGATTGTGTAGATCATTGTTATGTAGTTTTCTCCATTTACTTCTCTTTGGTCTAACATTTTCCTAAGCACTTTATTCTCAAATGTTTTCCCCTCTCTCAGAGTAAGATAATGTTTCAGAGTCATATAGTTAATAATCAATTGAGTTGGTGTTGACTTGATGAAAATCCATATTCATTAATTAAATAAAAATAAAACTTAGTTTTATTTGATTTTCATATTTATTAAGATGTAATTCAGAGACAGCTGTTTCGGTACACTGTACCTTCTTCTCACATGTTAACAAATTATGAATTGTGTTATTATAGTACATATAATACTAATGGCGTAAGTTCTACACTGTTTTGTTTTATTCCATTGTTGTAATTTGAATAACTGCCTTCCAACGGTAATTTCATATTTCCTGTAATGGTAATATTTTCATCACGCAACGCGATCAAACGTATACACATATTTATGATTTCACCCTGTATATATTTTAAGTCATCACTGCTGCACTTACAAATGATTTTATGGATATTTCAATACACTTATTTGCTATCATTGTAATAAATGACATTTCTTAACAGAATGTGGCTTATCATGTTACTGCCCTAAGCCTTTCAATTATTCTCAGAACCAGTGATGGAAGCTATGAATCAACATAGATTTTTGAATGTAATTACAGTTGGGTCGTGGATGGAGACAGACCGATGGTGGTAACTGTAGGATGGTCAATAATGGATCATCTGAAACAGGTTCAACGGAATGTTGTCAAAGATCTGATGAACTTTGAAACGTTAGAAGAATTATTAACAGTTAAAACACCCTTCAAAAACAAGGCTGAGGTCCCATCTCTCATAATTTGGTATTTGAGCCTTATATCCTGTACAGGTAAACATGTCTACTCCATTTACTGTTATCATATTATGTATTATGAAATTTATGCCAGTACCATTAGACAAACTAGTTCAATGAATATCACGGAATGTCTAATTACTAAGATTAGGATTTTTATGTAACATTGACATGCAAAATATGTACATATTTATGTAATATTACATGAAATTACAACTTTTTTTTTCTCCAAGCACGACAGGCCTTGAAGGCCCTAGGCCTACCATCCGGCTGCTGGCCTCACGTCCACAAGTGTTATTCACAGAGATAGATGATCATAAGCTAGTGTAGGGTTGACATGTGGTCAGTATGTCGGGTCCCCCAGCCATTACAGCTTGTTTTCTCAACCTGGAGCCGCTACTTATTGCAGCTACACAAATACCTCACGATGCTGGGTGGGCACTGGTCCAATACTGGCAGAAATTCCATGAGAAAAATGCTTCCCCCATGGAGACTCGAACCAGCGCAAGTCCCGTAGCTCATATTTGAAGAGAGAAATTATACACTCAGACTGGGAAAGGTCCTGGGTTCGAATCCCAGTCTGAGCGTATAATTTTTCTCTTCAAATATGATTTAAACCTCTTAATGTTACTTCCTCTTGTATGTGTTAGTTATTGTGTGAACTTGATTAAGAAAGTTATAATATTGGAATGTGCTTTCAGATGAGGAAGAGAGAGTGAGTTGGTACATAACGGATTACTTGAGAGATAATGTTAATGGCAACATGGCAGTGCTTGTAAATACTTCAAAACTTGTCTGTCAGCATTCACGCTGTATTCCAAAAGGTCCTGGACGCATTCGATTCTGCGAAGTGGTGATTGTGAATATAGCTGGCCTCCCCATGCCTAAAGCACAACATGCTCAAATAGGACAGCTCATAAACCAGGTAAGCCTATTGTCTATGTCAATGGAGTTGATAGAAGGGACGTCATTTTACTACCCCCACTACTGTAGGTGTGCATACAATAACTAGGCCAAAGCTAGGATAGGAATGTGGCTGTTACCAGTTATAAACCAACTCCCACAAAGCTTTTCACCCACACTGAGACTAGACCCAGGACCTTTGGCTTTCCGTACCAATGATCTACCAACTGAGCTACCGGGTTTGAGTCTCAGTCTGGGTGAAAATTTTTCTCTTCAAATATAATTTATCCTTCCGTGAGAAGTGTTAAATTAATAATAAAAACATCAATAGAAGCCCTACTGGCTTTATAAAGTAGTGTTAAATTCCCAATAAATGTCTTCTTAACTAAGAAGCCGCCATTTGCAAAGATAGAAACAAAGGCTTCATAGCATTTGGTGCTGGGAATTACAATGAATATAAGAGAGAAATTTGCATCTAGATTGGAACTCGCCCCAGTAGCTTAGTTGGTAGAACATTGGTACGGAAAGCCAAAGGTGCCGGGTTCCAGCCTAGGTCTGGGCAAAAACTTTTGTCTTTAAATATAATTTATCCTCCAGTGAGAAGAGTTAAATTAATAATAAAAACATTTTTTTTTCAACAGATGAAGGATGTTGAAAAAATGTTGACAAAAGTGTGGAATGAAGAACCAAAAAAAAGCACAGAGGACCTTCTGTTTAAATGTCTTGCCGTGTTGCATTCAGTGCTGATAAATTCTGCTAAAGAACCATGCTCTGCGCTAGCAGCCATTTTACAATTAATAGATTCAAGTTTGATAACAAAGGCTGTTCAAGCTATATTAAGGACAAAACAAGGACTTGCCCGCACTCTCAGGACACTTTGTGATTGGTTGATCTGCTGGCCTGGAGCAGGTCGCCTCAACCCATGGGTGAATGCAATGATGGATGGACTTGAAGCGGAGAGACAGTACGCAGTGCTGATGGAAGTTACGTTGGCCACTGTAGATCGATTATTCCAAGCGTTACAGCTTCCAGTACTTCGTCCAGGGATAATGCAGATTGTCTGGAGAATGCTGGCATCGTCGAGACACACTCCACAAGTCTTTCTTAAGGTAAACCTCTTAGCAGTTTTTCTGGGTGAGGTTTTTATCGGGGTTTTTCCTCACCTGTAAGACAAATGTCCTTATCATTATCATCATCATCTTTCACCGGTGTGCAAAGCAACAGGAAGCTACCACACCTATAGTTCCCTAGTAAAGCTGCAAGCATAGCATGAAAATGCTATGATTGCAGTGAAGGACCTGCCTTCGGGCAGAATTACTGTGGATGGATGGAGGTGAGGTATTAAAAATATTAATTTAATTCTTAAACAAACATTTCTCATTTGTTTTCAAACATTGTCATTTACATTAAATATATAAATATTGTAAACAATGATTTGTGAGTAAACAGCTTAATTTGTTAAATAGTCGTAACAAATACTGCTGTTGATTTCCAAATGCTGTAGATAAATTGGAAATCACTCACTCGTGGCATTACTTATGAAAATGATGTCATTTTGCAGGTTATGAATAAAATCCCAAAAGTAATTGCACAGCTGCTGATTGACAAATCAAAATCAAGTAATGAATGTCTTCAGATGGTGGTGAGCATGTGCTTTGCAATGATGAATGCGTATCCCAGAGACGACAACATCTACGATCCTGTCGTACAAGCTTTGAAGGTACTGTATTCTCTTCTCATTTTATTTTATACTAGCATTGCTTCCAAATATTATCTATTTTAAAATTGTAATTTGTTTTATGTGACCCACATTGAGGCGATCATATAAAGGAGGTATTTGGGTTCTTCGTTGTGGGAGTGCTGGGTTCAACTTAACTTTGCCATGGCTGTGAGGTTCCCTTCAGGGGAACTGAGGGAATATTCAAACATACCATAGGAAGACAATACAATATAGGCTGGAAGGTTAGGGATTTCAGTCCCAGTGGGGTCCAAATTTTAAACTGACCTAAAACTGCTGGCAACACCATGACCCTGGAATCAACTCAGCCTATAACAGAAATGAGTACCAGGAATTTTTTCTGGGGTAAAGGCAGACAATGCACAAGACTAACTACCAGGTGACATCTCGTGCCAGTTGTCTAAAGAAGCTAGGAGTCTTAACCTCTTTCTACCTGAAGGGCCTCCTAAGCCCTGTAGTAGGATCACTTTACTTTTACTTATAATATATATGGGGCAGTGCGCTACAAGCCGGAAGATCGAGGGTTCAAGTCCCGGTGGAGTCAGGATTTTTAAACTGACCCAAACCTTCCAGCGGCACTATGGCCCTGGAGTCGACTCAGCCTCTAATGGAAATGAGTACCAGATGCTTGTTCTGGGTGTAAAGACGGCCGTCACGCAGGGCTGACAATCCGGCTGACATTAAATGCCGATTGTCTAGAATAGTGGGAGCCTTAACCTCCCACTACCCTAAGGGTCTCTTGAGGCCTGTAGTGGGATCACTTTACGTTTGTTTATAAATTCAGGTTCAGTGCGACAACAGTTAATTTATTGTATTGAAATTTGATCAAATTGGACCAAAAGGAAAAAAATAAGAGAGTGTGCATTGAAATCAGACAACATTTTAATTCCACCGCTATAATAAGGACTGCTCTAATATATTTATATAAATATATAGTCCACCACTGTGGTCTCGAGGTAGCGTGCTGCCTTCTCATGCAGCGGGCCCGGGTTCGATCCCCTGTCGGAGCAGTTTTTCTGGTTGAGGTTTTTATCGGGGTTTTTCCTCACCTGTAAGACAAATGTCAAGAAAACTTAAGGCCCAAACGTTCCCCGAAATCATATGACCATCATCATCATCATCATCCTTCATCGGTGTGGAAAGGAACAGGAAGCTACCACACCTACAATTCCCTGGTAAAGCTGCAAAGCATAGCATGAAAATGCTATGATTGCAGTGAAGGACCTGCCTTCAGGCAGAATTACTATGAATGGATATATATATGAGTTAGATATCCACTGATATTTGTAGCTTTTTTTTTAAGACTTGTGAGTTTCAATGCCATAGACATCATTGTCAACTCAATTACAAAGTTCAAAGTTAAATTGGGAAACCATTATGAGGTTCTTAATTAATAAATTAATGAGTCATTTTAACATCTTACCTCATATTTCATGTTTTTCAAACACGGTAACTATAGTTTTCAAATGATCTTGTCATTCATTTTCAACCTCATCTCGAAGTTCATCGAATCAACACCAGATGGCAACGATATCTCAAAGTTCGTCAAATCAACACCAGATGGCAACGTTATAGAGGGAGATTCCAACGAATATCCGGTAGTCATAATGGCGGTTGAAAATGAATGACAAGATCATTTGAAAACTATAGTTACCGTGTTTGAAAAACATGAAATATGAGGTAAGATGTTAAAATGACTCATTAATTTATCAATTACAAAGAATTGACAATGATGTCTAAAGCATCGAAACTCAGAATCTTCCAAAAAGCTACAAATATGAGTGCATATTATATAAAATAAACCTTGTAGTATTCCCTAATATGTCTTCTTAATATAGGAGCCGCCATTTGCAAAGATAGAAGCAAAGGCTTCAAAGCATTTGGTGGGCGGGAATTACAACGTATATAGAGAAAAATTTGCGTTTAGATCGGTACTTGCTCAGGTAGCTCAAATGGTAGAGCACTTGGACTAGAAAACCAAGGGTCCCGGGTTCAAGTCCCGGTCTGAGTGTATAATTTTTTCTCTTCAAATATGACTTATAGTGTTACTTCCTTGAAATATTAAATATATATATTAACTATTAATAAATGAGTTGGAGAAAATGTTTTAACATCTCACCTCACTATATTTTTGAAACCGGTATCGTGAAGACACGCAACTTTGTGAGGTGAGATGTTAAAACATTTTCTCCAAGTCATTTATTATAACTCTGCCAGGTAAAATAAAGCTATTATTATTATTATTATTTATTAATATAAATACCTCATAGTGTTTCCTCCCACTGTAAATTTAATGAAATATATATTAACTTTTGAGAAGGGAATTGTCAATTTCTGCTTTTATGCCATTCAGAATTGAATATAATTTTTATATTCATAGTTAAATATGGGAAATAATATGAGGTTCTCAATTCGTAAATTAATGAGTCATTTTTTACATCTTACCTCATATTTTATGTTTCTTTAAACACAGGAACTAGTTTTCAAGAGAAAGATCTCTGTCATTTTCAACCGACATTATAATGACCGGATTTTCGTTGGAATCTCCATCAATAACATTGCCATCTGGTGTTGATTTGATGAACTTTGAGATGAGGTCATGTTCATGAGGAATCTCGAAATTCATGGATCTAAATTTGTTCTTCTGAATATATATCTTCTCCCAAATTAGAATTGACAATTTGGGAGTATTCAGAAGAACAAATTTAGATCCATGAATTTCAAGATTCCTGATGAACGTGACCTCATCACAAAGTTCATCAAATCAACACCAGATGGCAACGTTATTGGTGGAGATTCCAACAAAAATCCCATAGTCATAATGTCGGTTGAAAATGAGAGAGATCCTTCTCTTGAAAACTAGTTCCCGTGTTTGAAGAAACATAAAATATGAGGTAAGATGTAAAAAATGACTCATTAATTTACATAATAATTTTTATAATTTTCTCAGTCGTCTAACCTGAAAAAAAAACCCTAACAATAAATTTGTTTTACCATATGGTATCAGAAATAAGCATAAATGCTAGAAAATCATTATTGTGTTTTAGATTCTTACATTTGTGGGCCTCATATTTTCTCTGAAAATAATGTTTTGTTCTAATTAACTTGCTGTGAATCTCATTAACATTATTTTGAATTATATTATTTTTAGTCTGATCATCTTACCTCAATATTAATGTTGATTTGTTCTTGGACATGCTTCAAAACAATTCTGTTTTATTGTCAGCTTTCCCAGACTGGTTTCATTTATGTTGCACAACCTGGATGTCGATGTCAGCTCCATCCTGTGGTTGGCCAAAGAACCTCCAAACAAGGTCACGCTCCATCGGAATATCAAAATTCATAACTCTGTTTCTGTTCTTCTGAATATAAATTTTTTCCCAAATAGTCAGCTCTTTTGTATTTTCTAACTGTTTTAATAATTTATATTATGTTTTTCAGACCAAACATGAGCATTTTAATGTTCAGACCAAACATGAGCATTTTAATGTTCAGACCAAACATGAGCATTTTCATATTTTTATGTTTTTCAGAGCAAACGTGAGCATTTTCATATTTTTATGTTTTTCAGACCAAACGTGAGCATTTTCATATTTTTAAATTTAATTATTATAATGAAAAATTAAACTTTATGTTTGTGTTTATGATGTTTGACAGGATTGCACAGCATTTTTACCACCAAGTTATTTCGCAGATGAAAATGTACCAAATTGGTGTGAGGGATTGGAGCAAGAATTACTTGGGACACAATATCGTTCGACATCCATAGGTAAAGGAAAAATCATTTTAAATCATTAATACAAAAAGTGGCTGGAAAGTTATACATCATAGACCAAATCACAGTATTTATTGAATATTACACAAATTTTGTTAATATTACCTGGTCAAGGAGTGAGAGCAGTTGTGTTCATGCAGGAATAGAACACGTCACACTCCTAACTGGGGGCACGCCATAGCGTAGTGGTTAACACATTGTGCTACAAGCCAGAAGGTCGAAGGTTCGAGTCCTGGTGAAGTCAGGATTTTTAAACTGATCCAAACCTTCTGGTGGCACTATGGCCCTGGGGTCGAGTCAGCCTCTAATGGAAATGAGTACCAGATCCTTCTTTCAATGTTAATATTATTCATTTTTAAACATCTTAATGATGGACAATTATATTTGAAAAGAAAAATATACGCCTAGACTGGGTTTTGATTGGAGGCCTAGGTGGCTCAGATGGAAGATCATTGACATAGAAAGTCAAAGGTCCTGGGTTCAAAACCCAGTCTAGGCGTATATTTTTCTTTTCAAATATAATTGTCCATCACCAGATGCTCCACATTCAGAAAAACAAAGGAAAACTTATGAACTTTGAAATTCTCGCAAATTCTGACCTGATCCAGAGGTTCATCGGTCCACCAACAGAGGGAAGAAGAAGAGTTTCTTCCAATCGACATAACATCAGTCACCAAAATAGTACTGAAGATGAGACCGTTATGTCTCGAAATTTCAATCTATTTAGATGATTTATATGAGGAGAGGTAAGAAACATTTGATTTTACCATAAATTAAATCTCATAGTGATTAACTCCTGTAAAAGTTAAATTGTTTCATAATTGGAAGATAGTGAAGATTTAAAATAATAAATAAAGCTATAGTGAAAAACACACAATATTCTTGTTCAGAACTTGAAAAGATCATTTTTGTATTAACATATAATTAGAAAAGTAATGTTAATTTATATTTGAAGAGAAAAATTTTCGCCTAGACCGAGACTTGAACCCGGGACCCTTGGCTTTCCGGGCCAAGTGCTCTACCAACTGAGCTACCGAGGCGAGTTGCGATCTAGATCCCTCGCAGCAAATGCTTGAAACCTTAGCTTATATCTTTGCAAATGGCGGCTTCTTAGTTAAGAAGACATTTATTGGGAATTTAACACTACTTTATAAAGCCAGTAGGGCTTCTATTGACGATTTTATTATTAATTTAACACTTCTCACTGAAGGATAAATTATATTTGAAGAGAAAAATTTCAGTGAGAAGTGTTAAATTAATAATAAAATTGTCAATGTTAATTTAATTTATTTTTTTTAGGTTCAACAACATCTAAGGAGTTCATATCTTCATATTCGTCGAATGAACTAGATGTGGAATATATTGAGAACCAAGAACGCTCATCTACAAATCGTGTGGGTCTGAACAATCTAGGAAACACGTGCTACATGAATAGTGTGCTACAAGCTTTGTACATGACGCAAAGGTTAGCAAAAGTTCCATTTGTTAAGTGCATCTCTGCATAGTACGTATCTACATTATGGATAAGATATTGATTGTATTGTAAGCCTATGTTTCCCCTACAGGGAAGAATTTGAACCATACTAATTTAGTTACACTTGTTTTCGTATAGATGTCATTTTGAGTGGTACGTGGTCAGTGTTCCGCCTCATACTGACATCTAGGAAACCAAGGTAGTACTAGGACGGGAAAATTCGGTAAATTTTGCTTAGAGACCTTTTCATTCAGGCTTAAGGATTTTTTACGAGCCTGAAAATCTTCAGACTCGGGACCCACAGCTTAAAGTCCCTCCCGGAGGACTTGCTCCTTGGATTTTTCCGTCCTAAAAAATCCATCGACCCCTGCTGGGTTTGAACCTGCGACCCTTGGGACCAGAGGCAAGGAGCATAACCACTAGTCCACCGCGGCCCTTATATTAAATTAATGTTGGGAAGTAAACATTATAAGAATTAAATGAATCGTGATTTCTTCTTACCTTATACATCTATGTTTTTTTAAACACAACACCACAGTATCAGCGACCATCGTCACCATCCTCAGCTGTTTTTACGACTGTCAATTTTTTCTTTGCCAGTAATTATCCAAGCGGCCATCTGGTGTTCTTTTGAAGGAATTATTTTCTAAACTGCCATCTGTTGTATTTTTTAAGAACTTAGTTATCAAGCTCAGTTCGTCTGAAATCTCGAAGTTCGTGGTTCTAGTATGGTTTTTTTTAATATATATTTTTTCCCAAACTGTTAAATCCAAAGGTTTGGATAGATGTTTCAAAAGTTTTGCTTCTTTTTCAATTCTCTGATGCCCCAATAAACGATGTGCTGCTATAGCTGATTTTTCAATTTCTCCATTCTTTATGTTTCTGAAGTGTTCTTTTTTACGAGTTTCCAAGTTTCTTTTCGTTTTTCCTATATATATCTTGTTGCAATCTTTGCAATCCATTTGATAAATTCCAGATTTTTTGTTGTCTGGGGTGTTAACTTTTGGATAATTACCGGCAAAAGAAAAAATTGACAGTCATGAAAACAGCTGAGGATGGTGACGATGGTCACCGATACTGCAGTGCTGTGTTTAAAAAACATAGAAGTATGAGGTAAGAAGAAATCACAATTCATTTAATTCTCATGAATTAAAACCTCATAATGTTAAAAATTCCCAAATTTATTATATAAAAGTAAACATTATGTGGTATAATCATTGAAATTCATTGGAGAACATTTTTTGACAACTCACCTCATAGATTTAATGTTTTTCATGATACTGGAGTCAGAGTTATGGCTGAAGATGAACATGATTTTGTTTGAAACTGCAGTATCATGAAAAAACATGAGGTGAGTTTGAATACCAATGTAATGTCTGTTTTTAATAGGTTCTGTGCTGCCGTGTTGGAGAGCGATGCTCAGTCTCATCCTCTGCTCGGTGAGCTGCAGTCTCTGTTTGCACTTTTACTGCTAACTAGAAGATGTTCCATCTCTCCAATTAATTTTCTTGCAATTGTACGTCCACCTAACTTTGAACCTGGACATCAACAAGACAGCTCAGAATTTCTTACGTAAGTTACTGTCAATTTTTGTAAATGTATTTATATAATATTTAATTTTAGGAAGTGATATTTTGAGGTTTTTTAATTATATTGTTTTTAGTCTGATCATCTTACTTCAATATTAATGTTGATTTGTTCTTGGACATGTTTCAAAACAATTCTGTTTTATCGTCAGTTTGTCCAGACTGGTTTGATTTATGTTGCACACCCTGGATGTCGATGTCAGCTCCATCCTGTGAAAAAATATAGGAAATTTATGTATCAGCCTTGGGTACACAATAAATTCCAAAAGATATTTGAGAAGTTTAATATTAAATTAGAACCGAAAAATAACTACAGTTTAAATAAACTAATGAAAACCAACAAAAATGAAAAAACTGATAAAAATAAAAAATCAGGAATATATCAAATTGAATGCATGGGTTCTAAAAAGATATATATATATATATATATATATATATATATAGAAAAACAAAAAGAAACCTAAAAATTAGAACCAAAGAACACATACGAAATATTAAAAATGGGGAAATAGAAAAATCTGCAGTTGCTGCTCATGTTTGGTCTGAAAAACATAATATCTGAATCAGATACTGAATTATTAAAACAGTTAGAAAATACAAAAGAGCTGACTATTTGGGAAAAAATATATATTCAGAAGAACAAAAACAGAGTTGTGAATTTTGAAATACCGTCGGAGCGTGACCTTGTTTGGAGGTTGTTTGGCCAACCACAGGATGGAGCTGACATCGACATCCAGGGTGTGCAACATAATGCAACATAAATCAAACCAGTGTGGACAAGCTGACGATAAAACAGAATTGTTTTGAAACATGTTCAAGAACAAATCAACATTAATATTGAGGTAAGATGATCAGACTAAAAATAATGTGTATTTATATAAGTTGCAGAACATAATGTACAACGGTCAATCAAAAAGTAATACCTCCTATTTTTCATCGTCATCATCCATGCAAGTATTAGGCCGTGTGGCCTGTTACAGTCTCAAAGAGGAATTTTCCATCCAGTGCTTTTTTGACGTCCCAGCGATCTCTTGCCTTGTGTGCAGTAATGAAGCATGACTTTTGGGATTCTATGAGGTGGCATTCGTTGAAGATGGGCTTTCCAGTTGTTCTGGTAGTTTTGTATATGGTGAAGAATGGGTTCTACATCCAACTCTTCTATAATTTCCTCATTTCTTTTATGGTCCCACTTTGTGTAGCCTGCTGTTCGGTGCATAAATCACATCTCATTTGCTGTTATTCGGCTTTCGTCTCTTCTTCGTATTGTCCATGCTTCACTACCATATCTTAATACTGGTCTTGCGAGAACCTTATAAAGCCGTAATCTTGTGTTCTTCTGTACTAAAGATGGTTTCATTATACTGTTAATTATCCCCATTGTTTTTTGTAAAATTTGTGATTTTCTTTGATATATCAGCTTCATCTTGAAATGTTAAATTATAACCCAAATAATTAAATTTGTTTACTCGTTCTAAAATTTCATCATCCAAAACAATTTTGCTAGGTATAGGGTATTTCCCACAAAAGGCCATCGCTTTAGTTTTCTTTGTATTGATTTCCATAGCTGTGAACTGCACCCAAGCACGAGAAATTGCTCATTCGGGTGTCAATACTGTATATAAAATTTATTGGTTAATAAAATTTATTTGTTATTGTTTAAAGTTCATCGGAGAAAATGTTTTGAAAAGTGACCTCATACATTTCGTAAAATAAAGAGGAAAAGAAAAAAAATATATTTGATATTCTAAACTTTTTTTTTTTGCAAATACCCCAGGTTGTCTTTCGACATTCCTGGTGTTCTCTCCAGGCATGGCGTTCTTGTAACCCACTTCTGAGATTGGGGCGCCTGGAAGGTGGGGTTATGTTGCCCCAATGATATGATGGGTGATGATGATAATGGTGCACCTGGAGAGTCCCTAATCCTAAGCTTAACCTAAGATGAATATGAATGATGATGATTGCGATGGCCATGTGATTTCGGGGTCCATTTGGGCCTTAAAGTTTTCCTGACATTTGTCTTACAGGTGAGGAAAAACTCCGATAAAAACCTCACCCAGAAAAACTGTCCCGACCAGGGACCGAACCCGGGCCCGCTGCGTGACAAGGTAGCACGCTACCTTGAGACCACAGCAGTGGACAGATTGTAAATTCTAATCTATTGACATTTTTTTAGATATCTGCTGGATGTCATTCACGAGCAGGAGAAATGTCCGACTGCACCAGCCGACACGAGGACAGTTGGAGGAGCAGGTGATGACAAGATGGAAACTGAAGTATGCGGTGCCATGACGCGCTGGACCACAGAAGAAGATCTGTCAAATCAGAACATATTACAGCGTAAGGCTCGATCTCTTGCAGATTTTACTCAGGGTGGGTTGTGATTTACATTCAAATACTAAACAATTAAAATAATGGATCTTCTTAGAGACTCCGATGACCAATCACTAGAGATCCATCAACTGGTTTTATTTTTAGGGAAAATAAGTTTTAAAATTTCAAGATTTCAATGTTATTGGGAATTTGGCAGTGTTAATCTAAAACATGTAAATTTCATTTATATAATAAATTTGGGAATTTTTAACATTATGAGGTTTAATTCATAACAATTAAATGAATCGTGATTTCTTCTTACCTCATATTTCTATGTTTTTTTAAACACAGCACTGCAGTATCAGCAACCATTTTCACCACCCTCAGCTGTTTTCACGACTGTCAATTTTTTTCTTTTGCCAGTAATTATCCAAACTGCCATCTGGTGTTCTTTTGAAGGAATAATTTTCTAAACTGCCATCTGTTGTATTTTTGAAGAACTTTGTAATCAAGCTCGGTTCGTCTGGAATCTCAAAGTTCATGGTTCTAGTATGGTTTTTTTGAATATACAGGGTGGACCGCTCGAATGGACCTAATTTCAATTGCTTGTTACTGGCAAACGGTTGAAGATAGGAACTTAAAACAACGTTCATATTACAGAAAAACTCGCCAAGTTTTGATATCCAGATCACCACATCTCTATATGAGCCCCAGCAGTCACTGTGACGATATCAAAGCGATGAACAATTTCTTGCCAAGTACGTTGGAGTATGTCTTCTGGAATGTTCTCAATAGCCTCTATGATGCGCTCACGAAGATCAGAAGGTCTTTGACTGGGGTGGTGTAAACTTTATCTTTGACATAGCCCCAGAGAAAGAAATCCAGTGGTGTTAAATCGGGAGATCTCGGGGGCCACGCGATTGGTCCTCCCCTACCAATCCAACGGCCAGGGAAAATGTTGTCCAAAGTCGTACGAACTTCATTGGACCAGTGGGGAGGAGCACCATCTTGCTGGAAAACGATGTTAGGCTGCAGTTGTTCAATTTGTGGAAAGAAGAACTGCTCCAGCATGTCCAGATATGTGGTACCACGAACAGTTTTCTCGGCGAAGAAAAACGGTCCAATGACCTTATTATGTGACAAACTGCACCAAACATTCATCTTCGGACTATCACGAACATGCTCTTGAATAGCGTGAGGATTCTCCGATCCCCAGATCCGCACATTATGCCGGTTTACCTTGCCTGACAAATGGAAAGTGGCTTCGTCCGAGAAGAAAATCTTGGTCATGAAGTCAGGATCAGCGCCGAGACGGTCCAGCATCGTATTGGCGAATTCCACTCGTTTCGGCATGTCATTCGGCTCCAGACGTTGCACTAACTGCACTTTATATGCGTGCAGTTTGAGGCGTTTGTGGACAATCCGTTGTAATGTCGATTTTGGTATTTGAAGTTCCCGCGAAGCTCTTCTTAATGACTTCTGGGGGCTTCGCTCAAATGCGGCTTGAACATTTGCTACCATTTCATCGGATGCTCTGCGACCACCACCATGCTTCTTGAACACAGATCCTGTAGCTAATAATGTATCACGCCACTTCTTTATGCTTCTAGCAGTTGGAGCATCACGGTTAAACACACGCCGGAACTCCCTTTGAACTCTAATGATTGATTTAAACTCCGCATACCACAAAACAGCTTGCGCTTTCATCTGCGGAGTCGCCATTTTCACAAACAATTAAATCTAAGAACGAGAAACGTATCTTTGTGCCATCTACCGACAGGATTCGAAACTTGGTGAGTTTTTCTGTACTATGAACGTTGTTTTAAGTTTCTATCTTCAACCGTTTGCCAGTAACAAGCAATTGAAATTAGGTCCATTCGAGCAGTCCACCCTGTATATTTTTTCCCAAACTGTTAAATCCAAAGGTTTGGACAGATTGTTTATTTTTTATTATTTCACTCACCTCATACTTCATAATTCCTAGCAGACCCAGGGTTTCTTCACATCTTTGTTTATATTAAATAAATTATTTTAAAATAACTGTATTTGAATAATGATTTGTGAGTAAACAGCTTAATTTTATTCGTTAAATAGTCCTAACAAATGCCACTCTTGATTTCCAAATTCTCTAGATAAATTTTGAAATCACTCGTGGCATTACTTATGATAATGGTGGCCAGATGGTGTTCATGGACCATTTGGGCCTTAAAGTTTCCAGACGTTTATCTTACAGGTGAGGAAAAACTCCGAAAAAACTCACCGAGGAAGCTTGTCCCAGCTGGGGATTGTCACCATCGTCAGCTGTTTTCATGGGCCTGCTGTGTGACAATGGGTCGCTGATACTGCAGTGCTGTGTTTAAAAAACATAGGAGTATGAGGTAAGAAGAAATCACGATTCATTTTATTATTATTGATTGAACCTCTTAATGTTAAAAATTCGCAAATTTAATATATAAAAAAACAACCATTTAATACTACACAGGCAAAAGAAGAAGAGGAAAAAAAAATTAAATATAGTTAGATCATTGGTATTTCAGAATCCACAAACTAAATAGTTAAGATTATACGCCCTATGTTAAAACTTTTATTAACATTAACCAAGAATAGTCATAAATTTAAAAAATAATCAAGTTTTTTTGAGTCTGTAGAGATATTTTACCTCAATTTAATGTTGAGTGAGATACAATATCTCTAGACTCAAAAGAACTTGATAAAAAGAAACTTAAAATATGACTTCCTTCTTCTTCTTCTGCTTCCTTCCAAGTATTAGGCCAAGGCCTGTTACGATCCTATAGAAAATTTTCCCTCCAGCGTTTGAGGGAAATTGTCATATAAGACTTGAAAGCATAATAATAGTCCCTTCGATTGGTTGCTGGCCAAACGAAGGCAAGACCAGTGATGGTTAGATAGTAAAGTTAAAAGAGTGCAAAACAGAAGTAAGTGGAAGAAATGTTTTGCACAGCTTGGGCACCTTGTGGTTGCCATCCACATATCCCCTAGATGAGGACCCCTGAAATAAATTTAAAATAATATCTATTCCATTGTATTAATTTAAATTTTACATTTGCAGTGATGAACAATTATTATTTTGAAAAGAAATATTGATCTCTGAATCAGGATTTGAACCCAAAACCTCTAGTTCTATACACTGGCGTATGGTTAGCACACTAATATACAGGGCTAGAGCTTTCAGATTCAAATGCCAATTTAGGCATTTTTTTTTTTCAAAATAATAATATGTCTAAGTTATGTAGGTAGGAAATAACACATGAGGTTTATTTTAATATTGTTTAGTTGTTTCTTGACTCACCTCATACTTCTTAACTCCCAAACAGACTCGAGTTTCTTCACTGCATTTGTGACATTCTCAATGCTGTATTACGTTCACAACTGACATCCAATGGCCTCCTCTCCTGCAGACTGACCTCCACTCTGCGGAGAGGAGGCCGTTGGACATCAGTTGTGCATGTGAACAGCATTGAGAATGTCACAAATGAAGTGAAGAAACTCGATTCTGCTTGGGAGTTAAGAAGTATGAGGTGAGTCAAAAACAACTAAACAAAATTTAAAAAAAAGAAAAATAATAATAATAATAATAATGTCTAATTTGTAATTATGAGCTTAGGTTCTGCAAAACACCACCAAATTTCCTTTTATTGTTAAAATTTCCATAAACTCCATCGGAGTTTTGGCTGAAGATAGGGGTGACAGCCCTAGAAAATGGTCCTGTGAAATTCACAGAGTATCATGAGGTGAGATATAATAAGATTTCTCTGACTCAATTTGTAATTTAATTTGTATATTGGACAGTGTTATGCATCAACCAGCTATGTTCCATTATGTAAGTTTTGACAAAAACATGTTTAAAGTTTAAGTCAATCTTCGCTATTTATTGTGGCGCCAAACTAACAATACTGGATATTGGAAGTTATTTGACAGTTATGCACCAATATTATAAGAGCGGCAAAATTTGACTCTTAGCTGAATGATGAAAAATTAGAATAGGATTTATGAAGATCTGTTTTCATAGCCGTTTGTTGCAAAACATAGAATCCCTTATTTTAGGAATTCTCACTATGAGGATATTCATTAAGGTAGAATTTTTTATCACTCACCTCATATTGTTCTTGTTATTTGACTATAAACTAGTTTCGGAACATAGTTTCTGTTCCATCCTAGTTTATAGTCAAATAATAACAACAATATGGCGTGAGTGATAAAAAATTCTATCTTAATAATTATAGAATCTCTGATGGGACTGATGGCATTTACATCTTTCTTTAATAATAAGGCCGTATTTAAGATTTGGTGCTAAAAGCGTGCGTAAAAAAAAAAGTAAAGTGATCCCACAACAGACCCGGAGGCCCTTGGGGTAGTGGGAGGTTAAGGCTCCCACTTTTTCTAGACAATCGGCACTTTGTCACCCGGGTTGTCAGCCCTGCGTGACGGCCGCCTTTACCCCCTAGAACAAGTGTCTGGTACTCATTTCTGTTAGAGGCTGAGTCTACCCCAGGGCCATAGTGCTGCCAGAAGGTTTGGGTCAGTTTAAAAATCCTGACCCCAACGGGACTTGAGCCCTCGACCCTCCGGCTTGTAGCTCAGTGCCTTAACCACTATGCTACGGCGTGCCCCAAAAGCATGCGTACACTTATTGTATTTTATGGACAATAAGACACACCTTAATTTTTACGCATTTTTTTAAAAAAATAACGTTTTTACCATTCTTATTGTTAGATTGCAAAGCCGGACTAAAAAAATTCTTAGTTTATAAAACTGATCTGATGTTTAAAATCTGTGAAAATCATCATCTGAACTACTTCTTCTTCTTCGTCATCGTTGTCCTCTTCATAAATATAAGTTGGTCTTCTGCCATCGAGAGCGTTACTTACACCGCACTTGTTGAAAGATTTAACAATAATGTCTTCTCTCACTCTAGACCACGACTGTTTTATCCACTGACACACTTGTTAGATTGTATGTCGTTTTAAAACTCCCTTCAGCGTGAATTCATGTTGGGTTTCATCCATTTGTTCAAGTTCACTGGCATCGTAGACTGCAATGACACATCATAGGCTAGACAGTGTTTTCTGGGTTTGTGATGGCGGGACAGAGGGAGACAGTGTTAGCAAGCTTGTGAATTCCCGCAACTCATGTCTGTCGCATCGGTGCACTGCTGCTGCCAGTTGAATCCAGTGTTGCCAGATAGAGATAATTCCCGCAGCATCGAATATATGGCCATTTTTAAGACTGGCGAAAATTTTAAATCAGACACTGGACATTTTTATATTAATTTAGAGTATAATAATAATAATAGCTGGCAGAGTTAACGCCTTCTCTTCCACTCAACCAGCGAATAGTAGAATTATACAAAAATTACATACTTATTACAATTTTAAGATATTATTAAAATACAGACTAAACAAAATACAATGATGATGTGATCTAATACTAACAAAAACATAGAATATAATAAAATTAAAATGATATAAAATAAAGTAAGTAGCTTCCTAGATGATTATTAATGGAATGCTCTATATAGTTGTTATGCAGTTAATGTTTTCATTGTGTCGAACTTAAGATATCAGTTAATTTGAATTTAAATAATGATAGCGATTGACAGTCCCTGACATGACTGGGAAGTGAGTTCCATGCTCTAGCCATAGATATTGTGTAAGATTCAGAGTATAGACAGGTCCTGTGTTGTGGTATCAAAAGTAAAGAAGAGTCTTGTGATCTTGTTCCTAAATTGTGATGAGCCGATAAATTTTGAAAATGTGTTGTTAAATAACTTGGTAAATATGTGTGCAGAATTTGGAATAGTATAAGACGCTCCTGAATTTTGGAGGCAATTTTTCGAAGAAAAAAGTGCATCTTAGGGTCGAATCTATGAACGCATTAGACTGTAAAAGGCGTTCTCTGCTGAGAAAGTTGTATCCTAATACGATTTTGCTTACTCAGAAATCTGTTCATGCGATAATAATTGTTGAAATTCCTAAGCTACCTGACGAGGTGACTTAAGAGAGAAACGAATCATGAGAATACCGAAGGGAACCGATGTAGTTTGAAACCTTGCTGCTTTATCCAAGATGTCGACCTTGAAGACTTCGATCTTGTGTTCGGTATACGCGGAGAAGAGGAATTTGATAGAGTCTACCAAAGAATTCAACTCGAAGAACAGGAGAATCTGCATAATATTGCGCGATGCAGACGTCGTTGTATACGGTATTATTTGCGGGACGCAAGCGTAAATGCGTTCCTCTAGCAGAGAAAATAACGGAAGTGATTTTATCGCTGAGAATTCTGGGTAATTTCTTGCCAATATTACGAAAATGACGGCTTTCATGCATGACCAGTTAGTGGGTAGTTAATTCGATCTTTGCACTTGCTCACGGTGAGTCAGCTCACCAGTGATTGGAAGTAATTTGAGTAGAGACTAATGTATTTGCATGCAGCCCTTAGAGTCCGTAAAATACAATACTTGATGCATAACGTGAGCAATTACAATCGTATCTCTACCCATTGTAATTTTTAATGTACAATTTGTTTGTTTTAGCATCGGGAGAAGAAGTTAAAAATCTGAATAGTTCTCACTCTAATTCTACGGACAGTGGGATTCAGTCTGTGTGTGGTGAGGAGAGCACATCACCTGTCCCCTACGAGAGCTTGGTACAGCAGGCATTTGGAGGCCAGTTGCTTACAAGCTTTAAATGTCTCCAGTGTGAAGCAGAGTCTGTTCATACTGATCATTTCAGAGACATCCAACTTGCCTTCCCTCCAGGCTCCAGTCCTCAACAGGAATTTCACATTCAGGTAAAGTAAGTTTTAATAAGTTATGTAGATAGGAAATAACACTATGAGGTTTTTTAATATTGTTTATTTTTTATTATTTCACTCACCTCATACTTCATAATTCATAGCAGACCCTGGGTTTCTTCACATAATTTGTGACATTGTCAATGCTGCGTCACGTTCACAACTGACGTCCAACGGCCTTCTATCCTGCAGACTGACCTCCGCGCCATCTGGTGGCCGACCGAAGAATTTCCAAATCAGTCCTCTTTCTTTATAACCGGGTATTTCAAAATTCATAGTTGTATTTTCATTCTTGCATATGTAAATTTTTTCCCAAATTGTGAGTTCCTTCGGTTTTTCCAATTGTTTAAGTAATTTTGTTTTGGTTTCTATTCTATGTTTTTCTGACCAGGCATGTGCAGCTATTGCAGATTGACAAGTTTCAAAAAATCTTCAACAAATTCAACATTAAATTAGCACTGAAATATGATTACAGTTTAGGTAATTTAATAAAAACCAACAAAAATGAAAAGATTGAAGACTGCAAAAAATCGGGAATTTATCAAATTAATTGTAAAGATTGTGAAAAGATATACATAGGAAAAACAAAAAGGAATCTAAATACAAGATTAAAAGAACACCTCAGAAATGTTAAAAATGGAGAAACTGAAAAATCTGCAATAGCTGCACATGCCTGGTCAGAAAAACATAGAATAGAAACCAAAACAAAATTACTTAAACAATTGGAAAAACCGAAGGAACTCACAATTTGGGAAAAAATTTACATATGCAAGAATGAAAATACAACTATGAATTTTGAAATACCCGGTTATAAAGAAAGAGGACTGATTTGGAAATTCTTCGGTCGGCCACCAGATGGCGCGGAGGTCAGTCTGCAGGATAGAAGGCCGTTGGACGTCAGTTATGAACCTGACGCAGCATTGACAATGTCACAAAATATGTGAAGAAACCCAGGGTCTGCTATGAATTATGAAGTATGAGGTGAGTGAAATAATAAAAAATAAACAAGTTTTAATAAGTTATGTAGGTAGGAAATAACACTATGAGGTTTATTTTAATTTTGTTCAGTTGTTTCTTGACTCACCTCATACTTCTTAACTCCCTGCAGATCTAGATTTCGTCACTGTATTTGTGACATTCTCAATGCTGTTCACGTTCACAGCGAAATCTGGATCTGCGAGGGAGTTAAGTATGAGGTGAGTCAAGAAACAACTCAACATAATTAAAGGTAAGTTTTAAATTAATATTTAATTTTAGGAAGTGATATTTTGAGGTTATTTTAATTATATTATTTTTGGTCTGGACATATTACCTCAATATTAATGTTGATTTGTTCTTGGACATGTTTCAAAACAATTCTGTTTTATCGTCAGCTTGTCTGAAACATGTCCAAGAACAAATCAACATTAATATTGAGATAAGATGATCAGACTAAAAATAATATAAATAAAGTTTTAAATTACTTCATTCAGGAATTCACACCATGAGGTGTAAAATTGTATCGCTCGTCTCATCAAATATGGGCTGAGTGATAAAATTTTACCTAAATAAGTTTTAAATGTTTTTATTAATAATTTCATACATTTCAATGATGGATAAATTATATTTGAAGAGAAAAATTATATGCTCAGACTGGGACTTGAACCCAGGACCCTTGGTTCTCTAGACCAAGTGCTCTACCATCTGAGCTACCTAAGCAAGTAGAGCACTTGGTCTGGAGAACCAAGGGTCCCGGGTTCAAGTCCCGGTCTGAGCATATAATTTTTCTCTTCAAATAGATTGGAACTTGCTCAGATAGCTCAGTCAGTAGAGTATTGGCCTAGAAAGTCAAAGGTCCTGGTTTCAAGCCCCAGTCTGAGCATATCATTTTTCTCTTCAAATATGATTTATCCATCATTGAAATGTATGAAATTAATAATAAAAACATTGAAAAAAGCCGTACTGGCATTTATAATGTAATGTATAATTCCCAAATATGTCTTCTTAATAAAGGAGCCGCCATTTGCAAGGTAGAAGCAAAGGTTTCATAGCATTTGGTGCATAGGAATTAACAGCGTATATAATTAACTAACTCACTGGCACTATCGAACCCGTAGGTTCATGGCCGCGCGGACATAAGCTCTCCATACATCCCTATCCTGAGCCAATGTTTTCCAATCATCCCCTGTATAATCTACTTCCCTCAAATTATAGTTAATGTTATTCTCTCACCTCATTCTTGGTCTACCTACTGGACGTTTTCCCTCTGGTTTTCCTACAAGGAGCTTCCAAGCACGTCTTTCATTCCCCATACGTGCAACATGTCCTGCCCATCGCAGTCTACGAGACTTAACTGTTCTCATTATATCTGGCTTCCTATAAAGACCATGTAATTCACTGTTATGCAGTCTTCTCCATTCACCTGTCTGTTCATCTCTCTTTGGTCCAAAAATTTTCCTAAGAATTTTATTCTCAAAAACTCGTAATCTCCTTTCCTCCCTTAAAGTAAGAGTCCTTGTTTCGCATCCATATAATATAACTGGTAGAATAATAGTTTTATATATTTTCAGTTTAACCTTATGAAAGGTATGTAAGAGAAAAATTTGTGTTTAGATTGGAACTTGCTCAGATAGCTCAGTCGGTAGAGTATTGGCGTAGAAAACCAAAGGTCCCAGGTTGAAGCCCCAGTCTGAGCGTATAATTTTTCTCTTCAGATATGATTTATACATCATTGAGATGAAAACATCAACTTGTTTTGATACTTTCTCATATTATCTTCAGCTCTATCTAACCACCGATTCAACAGTTAGACAGAGCTCAAGATGATATGAAGAAATACTGAAATCTATAATTATGAGGTGAGGTGTTAAATCTAACTCTTAATTATTAACTAAAATAAACATCACTTCCTTTAAATATTAACCCAATATGTTGGTTCAGTTTGAACATGTTTTGATACAATCTTCTATATCATCTTCAGTTGGTCAGACTGATGAGTTTTATGATGTGAACCCTGGATGTCAATATCAGCTCCCTCCTCCGGCTGGCCGAAGAACCTCCAAAGTTCAGCAGGAATTTCAAAATTCATGACTTTATTTTTGTTCTTCTGAATGTAGATTTTTTCCCCAAATGATGACTTCTTTTGTATTTTCTAATTGTTTTAATAGTTTGGTGTTTGATTTTATATTGTGTTTTTGGACCAAACGTGGTTAAAAATACAAAAGAACTGACCATTTGGGAAAAAATTTACATTCAGAAGAACAAAAAATAGAGTTATAAATTTTGAAATTCCTGCTGAACGTGATCTAGTTTGAAGGTTCTTCGGCCAGCTGTAGGAAGGTGTTGATATCGACATCCAGGGTTCACAATGTAAAACTCAACAGTCTGGGCAACCTGATGATGATATAGAAGATTATATCGAAATATGTTCAAACAGAACCAACATTAATTTAAGGTAAGATAACTACTTATTTTAGGAATCGTCACTGTGAGGTATATTCATTAAGCTAGAATTTTTTATCACTCACGTCATATTGTTCTTCTTATTTGATTATAAACTAGTTTCGGAACATAGTTTCTGTTCCATCCTCAGTATCGTCACGACCATTGTTCTGTCGTCTTGAAGAGCTGTCCTTCGCTCCTTCCATTGGCTGACTGAAAAATCTCGAAACCAGGTCATTCTCACCGGGAATTTCAAAGTTCATCAATTTCTTCTTTTTGCTCTTTTGAATGTAGATATTTTCCCAAACAGTAAGTTCTTTTGGTTTTTCTATTTGTTTTAATAATTTAGCTTCTTTCTCGATAAGATGTACATTCAAAAGAGCGAAAAGAAGAAATTGATGAACTTTGAAATTCCTGGTGAGAATGACCTGGTTTCGAGGTTTTTCAGTCAGCTAATGGAAGGAGCGAAGGACAGCTCTTCAAGACGTCAGAACAATGGTTGTGACAATACTGAGGATGGAACAGAAACTATGTTCCGAAACTAGTTTATAGTCAAATAAAAACAACAATATAAGGTAAGATGTTTGCCAGTCTCAAAAAAACTTGATTAAAAGAACCTCAAAATATTACATCATAAAACAAACCGTAAATTAATGAGTCATTTTTTAACATCTTACCTCATATTTTATGTTTCTTCAAACACGGGAACTAGTCATATTTAAAGAGAAAAATTATACACTCAGACCGGGACTTGAACCTGGGACCCTTGGTTTTCTAGTCCAAGTGCTCTACCATTTGAGCTACCTGAGCAAGTACTGATCTAAACGCAAATCTTTCTCTATATACGTTGTAATTCCCGCCCACCAAATGCTTTGAAGCCTTTGCTTCTATCTTTGCAAATGGCGGCTCCTATATTAAGAAGACATATTTGGGAATTATACATTACATTATAAATGCCAGTACGGCTATTTTCGGGAACTAGTTTTCGAGAGAAAGATCTCTCTCATTTTCAACCGACATTATGACAAATTGGGAGAAGATATATATTCAGAAGAACAAATTTAGATCCATGAATTTCGAGATTTCTGATGAACGTGACCTCATCTTAAAGTTCATCAAATCAACACCAGATGGCAATGTTATTGATGGAGATTCCAACGAAAATCCAGTAGTCATAATGTCGGTTGAAAATGAGAGAGATTCTTCTCTTGAAAACTAGTTCCCGTGTTTGAAGAAACATAAAATATGAGGTAAGATGTTAAAAAATGACTCATTAATTTACGAATTAAGAACCTCATAATGTTATTTCCCATATTTAACTATGAATAAAAGTGCATCTTACATTTGGAAACATACTGTAAACCAAGTGTATTAATGTCCATGTTTCTGCAAAATGATTGATTTCTGTTACAGGAATTATTGGATTATTTTTTATCACCGGAGCACCTGAGTGGAGAAAATCAGTACAGATGTGATTCTTGTGGAGGACTGAGAGACGCTCAGAGATCTATACGAATTCTACAATTTCCATCTCACCTTGTGCTGACTCTAAAACGTTTTCAATATAATTCTAAGACGAGGAGGCGAGCTAAACTTCTCCACACAGTAGAGTGTTCCGAGAACATTGAATTGCAGCAGCAGCCTTACAGATTGTACGCTGCCATCGTCCACTCGGGCGCCAGCGTCAACACTGGACACTACTATACAATAGCACGCGATCAAGGCACTCTGTGGCACATTTTTTAACGATTCGACAGTAACTCCATGTAACCCACCTCCTTGGAATATTTCAGATACTCCTTACATGCTTTTCTATAGTAGACCAGAAGAACAGTTGCAGCCTGTGGTAGACACGACATCGTTGTTAGTATTGAGACCGCAGTTAATGGAAGTTGTGCGGCAGGATCACGTGATGTGGCTGAAAGATAAAGAGGGAGAAGAAGAAAGGAAGACAAAGAGAAGAAAACAACAGTCACCTCTGCCACACGGGTCGCAAAACCCTGATAATGGACAAGATCCCCCTGGTAACTGTGGTGCGGGAGGTATCGGACTACCCCCTAACAGATTTGTGTTTTGATCTTGACAAGTTTTAAGAACATAAATACATGAGTTTTCATTAACTTATTATCAGATATCACATGTTTGTGTGTTATTTATTCACTTTTCTAACGATCATTAACATCTTTATATCATTTGTTGTAAACATCATCTTGCGCACATCATTATTATTCTGTATAGCAAAATACACAGCTGTTTATTTTTAAGAAATTGTTGATTTCAAGTTTGGGATATACAGAGTGATTCAGAAATATGGCTATACGTTTGATCACATTTTGTGACGAAAAATATTATTATTAAAGGAAATATGATGTTATCATTGGAAAGGGAATCCTTCAAATTACAACAATAGAACAAAACAAAACTAATCACTGTTCACGTGCAGCTTGGCAGGTTGATCGAACGCCTCCACAATTCTCTTCGTTGTTTCTGCATCCGTGCTAATGCGAGGCCTTCCAGGAGGTTTGATTTTCTGCATCCTTCCCATTTCCAGCAGTCGTTTTCTCCACTTCCTCGCAGTCGATGGCTGCAATGCTACGTTAAACTCACGTCTTGCTCCTCACGATCATTAGCATACGCTATTGCCCATGCAGCAATTGCAATTTGCTGTTGCATATGCAATGCCATTTTGACTAATGATGTAAGTTCTACACTGTTTTGTTTTATTCCATTGTTGTAATTTGAATAATTGCCTTTCCAACGGTAATTTCATATTTCTTGTAATGGTAATATTTTCATCACACAACACGATCAAACGTATAGCCATATTTATGATTCACACCATACAGGGTGATTCACAATAAATATTAAAAGTTCTGCCTGCCTCCCTCTCTCACTTTGATTTTTCCTAATTGCAGTTATTTTTTTCTAGGGGTTGTAGAGGGAACTTAGTAGATAAAGTTTTGATAAGGAACCCATGTCCAGAAACATACCATTTTCATTTGAAGGGCTCAGCTATAAAACATGTTAACTGACAAATTTTTGAATATTGATTTGGAACATGTAAACTGGTCATATGTGAGCTTCTGAAGCATTTGGTGCACGTAGTTTTTACATCTGTCAATAGACGGTAGATTGTCGATAGATGGTAAATAAAGCTACATGCTTCAGAACATCACTTATCACAGTTTATGTGCTACAATTCAATTTTCAAGAATTTGTCAGTTACCATGTTTTACAGCCGAGCCCTTTATTTGTTCTTCTTTGGCTTTCCCCCACTTATAGGTTTGCCATCTTCAGTATATATTTATCTCTATCATTCCAATCTCCCTCTTTCAAATTCCTATCCTCCATTATTGTTCTGACGTAGGTTTTCCATTTCCATCTTGGTCCACATTTATTTCTTCCAGGGGGTGACCATTGGTATATATATTTTGGCCATCTTTCATTTTCCATTCTTTCTACATGGCCATACCATTTAAGCATTTGATTTTCAATCCTGTTAACAACAGATGTGGTGACATTCATTTCTCTCCAAAAGAATTCATTTCTTATTTTATCCTGTCTTGTTTTTTGGAGGCTTCTTCTAAAATAATCAAATTCAACTGTTCTAATTTTATTCTTTTGTAATTCCATCAAAGACCAAGTTTCGCTTCCATATGACAAAATATTCTGTATTATGCTCTCATAAATTTTCATTTTAGTTTCCTTTGCAATATTTTTGTTCCAAATTACTCCATGTAATGCCTTGGTTGCAATTTTAGCCTGTACATCTCTCTCACAGGTACCCTTTATTTAATATAATAAATTTGGGAATTTTTACATTATGAGGTTTTCTTAATAAGAATGAAATGAATTGTGAATTCTTCTCACCTCATACGTCTATGTTTTTAACACAGAACTGCAGTATCAGGAAATATATCATTCCCATCTTCACGACTCAATTTTTCAGTATGCCGGTAATTTTCTAAGCTGCCATCTTATACTGGCATAATGAAAAATTGACAGCCGTGAAAACAGCTGAAGATGGGAATGATATGTTTCTCAATACTGCAGTTCTGTGTTAAAAACATAGATATATGAGGTAAGAAGAATTCATGATTCATTTGATTCTTATACCATTTTGATGTAAAATAAGTTTGAAGATGGAAACACAATGTGCTGATATCGTGTGTCTTGTGTTTCAGAATAAGTATTAGAGATTCATAGTTAAATATAGGAAATAACATTATGAGGTTCTTAATTCATAAATTAATGAGTCATTTTTTTAACATCTTACCTCATATTTTATGTCTCTTCAAACACGGAAACTAGTTTTTGAGAAGGATCTCTCTCATTTTCAACCGACATTATGACTACTGGATTTTTGTTGGAATCTACATCAATAACGTTGCCATCTGGTGTTGATTTGATGAACTTTGAGATGAGGTCACGTTCATCAGGAATCTCGAAATTCATGGATCTAAATTTGTTCTTCTGAATATATATCTTCTCCCAAATTGTCAATTCTAAAGGTTTTTCCAAATGTTTTAAAAGTAGGGCTTCTTTTTCAATTTTATGATTCTCCAATAAACTATGTGCTGCAATAGCTGATTTTTTTCAATTTCATCATTTTTAATATTTCTGAAGTGTTCCTTAGTGCGAGTGTCCAAATTTATTTTTGTTTTTCTTATGTATACTTTATTGCAGTCCTTACAATTAATTTGATAAATTCCAATTTTTTTTTTTCTATCTGAAGAACTTGAAGAAAAGAAAAAACCTCAGAAATGTTAAAAATGGAGAAACAGCAAAATCTGCAATAGCTGCACATGCCTGGTCAGAAAAACATAGAATAGAAACCAAAACAAAATTACTTAAACAATTGGAGAAACCGAAGGAACTCACAATTTGGGAAAAAATTTACATATGCAAGAATAAAAACACAACTATGAATTTTGAAATACCTGGTGATAAGGAGCACTGGGCTAATTCAGGCTACATTCCCATCCAAGCATAAATCCTTCCTTTACCTTACCCTCTTGGTCCCACATTCAATTGCAATGAATCATCATTCACAAATACACAATTAATGGCTTCTACATTAAGGGCCGCATGCAAATACATTAGTATCTACTCAAATTACTTCCAATCACCGGTGAGCTGACTTTCCATGAACAAGTGCTGCAAAGATCGAATTAGCGACCCACTAACTGGTCATTTTCGTAATATTGGCAAGAAATTACCCAGAATTCTCAGCGATAAAACCACTTCTGTTATTTTCGTCTGCTAGAGGAACGCATTTACGCTTGTGTCCTGCAAATAATACCGTATACAATGACATCTGCATCGCGCCATATTACACCGATTCTCCTGTTCTTCCAGTTGAATTCTTTGGTAGACTCTATCAAATTCCTCTTCTCCGCGTATACCGAAAACATGATCGAAGTCTTCAAGGTCCGACATGTTGGATAAAGCAGCAAGGTACGTGGCAAGGTTTCAAACTACATCGGTTCTCATCGGGTTGCTCATGATTCATTCTGTGCAAAGTCACCTCGCCAGGTAGCTTAGGAATTTCAACAATTATCGCATGAACAGGTTTTTGAGTATGCAAAAACGTCTTTGAATGCAACTTTCTCAGCAGAGAATGACTTTTACGGTCTAATGCGTTCATAGAATCGATATGTGATAATGAAGTTTTACTACCACTTTCAGGACGTTCCATTCAAAACTACAGATTTTAGAGTAAAAAGTATATGAAAAAATTACAAAATTTTCAGAACAATAATTTTCATAATTTAAAAAAATGTATTTTTTGTTAACTATTACAGTTAACTGTCCTAATGATTCTGGTCATAAGAGTAGCTAATTATGCTTTGAATGTGCATAAAAAATTGTGATTCTTTACTGTAAGTAGTTTCTTAGGAAAAGGTACCTAAAGTCACCTATGTTTTATACAAATTTTGAATGAAATTTTTCTGTATAAAATATTTTTTTTAAAAATCAAGTATGAGGGCTAGAATCATAAACTAAAAACTATAATAATTGGCGAGATGTCGTGTTCACGGGGTAAAAGTTAGAAGTGATTCTGTTTATAACTTACTGAGATAGAACACGTTTACTACTTCTTCTTCTTCCTTCCAAGTATTAGGCCAAGGCCTGTTACGATCCTATAGAAAATTTTCCCTCCAGCTTCTTCCGGAATATTCTCGTATAAGACTTGAAAGCATAATAATAGTCCCTTCGATTGGTTGCTGGCCAAAGGAAGGCAAGACCAGTGATGGGGCTGCCATCATATAGCCTCTGGTCAGGCTTTTCTGGAGAAGAAAAGAGAATAAAGGAAAGAAGAAATGGAAGAAAGGAAAGACTCCCTAGCCTTCGGTATAGTTGTATACGCTCAGACTATGAGATGAATCGTAAAAACTACCTACCTATTAATTAAAATAAACCTCATAGCGTCACTTCCTTCTAAAATATTAAGAAAAATTATGTAATAAAATTTGGTGCAGATTGATTTTCAGTAAGTATAGAATTATATAAATGTAGTTCTTCTGATTGACATTACATCAGTTGACGAGAAATTACTGAAGATGAAGCTGCCAGGGCTTTGAAACTGCAGTATAATTACAAGACTGGATGTGAGGTTAGGTATCAAGTATTTTAATTTAATCTTATATAAATGAAAGTTGGGGATGGTCCTTGAAGAGGACGGGTATTATTGGCAACGCTGTGCCAAATTAATTTTTGGTCATTCTATCTGCACACCTGTGCTTCAGTCGAGGGTTTTATTCTCACAGTTTGTTAGCATTGTGCTATTTTAAATAAAATATAAAATGGCAAAGGGAGATGATATAACAAGAAAGAAAGTATCAAACTTGAAGAGTATTAGATACCACAATTCGTTTTGAGACTCATAGTGGCCAACCTGAGGAAGTTGACAGAAAACAAAGCCATATATGAGCCAACAGTTGACTATTACAAAGATAAATACCAACTAGATGTCACAGGATTGATGATCGGGGCAAGAGGTACTATACCAGGATTCTTGCCCACATTTTGGAATTTCTTAGATGTGGACAGGGTGTATCTTTCTAAAATTGCATTGCTGCCGTTAGAGGATCAATTTCAATTTTAAGAAACCATTTTTACAAAATTTCTACTTTATAGTGTGTATAGTTCAATTACAATTTAAATTTTTTTAATGTATTTACAAAACATTTTCCTTGAGGCAATCCTTTAATGAGGAAAGTTGTATATATAATAAAATACAAAAGAAGAAGAAATAAGGGGAGGAGGATTGGTGAGATGCAGTGTGGTCTGATTTCTTAAACCACACCATAGTATCCACAGATACCTTAGATCTCTTTTCTTTATGTCAAAATTATTAAATTATTAGAATAACTAAATTTCCAGAATATTATTCCTTGTGTTCCAAACTAAAAGCCACTTTGATGTTTTTATTATTTATTTAATACATCTCAATGATGGGTAAATTATATTTGAAGAGAAAAATTATACGTTCAGACTGGGGTTTGAACCCAGGACCTTTCTCTTCAAATATAATTTATCCATCATTGAGATGTATGAAATGAATAATAAAAACTTCATAAAAAGACCCATATAATACCCAGAATATAATTGCCAGTATACCCAACAGATTGAGGGAGGTCATGAGACACCACTTTGGAAAATTCTTCAGTGTGATCGTAACAGGCCTAAGACATGTATGAATGAAGAATTTATTTCATAATAAACTGATATTGGTAAAAGTAGTCTCTAAAAAGAAAACATAAAAAGCACCCCACGCTTTTGATGGTAAAATTATTTTGTAGATAACTCTAATTTTATTGGAGATGATGTTTTTGTTGACCACTTTAATTTTATCCAAGCGCGTTGGAAATTAAAATTATTTTTCATTTTTAGTTTGGTTTCCTAATAAAGGGTGTTGTTTTAGTTTTTTTAAACTATTATTTATTTTTTAGTTTAATTGATTGTCATAAACCGGAATCCCATGAAAATTGAATTGCTTACGATATTTTTAGTGTCTAGGCACGAATATAATTATATATTTTTTAAAATTATTATTATCTAAGATCATTACAATATTTTTGAATATTTTAATATAGATAAATAGTTACAGTTAATTGTATCCTTCTCATATTTTTTGGATAAATTACAATGTGGTAAGTTTACAAATTTGTCATTAATATTTTACAGAATAAGATAAAAATGTAAATATCTTTAAATTCGATACTATTGTAATATGAGCTAAAAGTAATACTCTTTTAAAAAAATCCTCTGGGCTGGATTTGAAGCAGCGACCTATGGATTACTGAAATTATATACCACTACAGTCCACCGCTCTACCAACTGAGCTACCAGAGGATATAATATTAATTTCTTACAACGATGGACTAAAAAGTCGATACGTCTGCAACCTATTGTACCAGTCTTTATTTTTTTGATGTCCTGATGATCCTGGCCAGGATCTTACAAATAATTTATGAAATTATTGTATTGTCATTGGTCCTTTACAAGTATACAAAGTTTCAAGTCGATCCAAATCATGTTGAAAGATTCTGTTACATAGACAGATACAGGTCAAGCTAATATAAAGCATGTAATAAAAAAGTTCAGTTTTTATTGACTCATTATTAAATTGTATGTAATATTAGTGATAGCCAGCCTCTAGTTCTGAGGACAAATTTCAAGGTAAGTTTTGGCAAGCAGTTCCCTTGTTAGTGTTGGTAGGAATTCCATTGGGTGGAGCAATAAGCTGTGGAGCTCTCTCCCACTACTGGGATTCACCTTCTCGCTCATTAACACAAAATACATATATTAGTCATTTGATATAAGTTATTGTCGATGCTACACTCTGTCCAAAAAAAGACTTCTCCTTAAAGTTGTCACTCATCACAGGTAGGAGGAGAAGAAACATTCCATTACACCTAATTGAATATTATATTATTTTTAGTCTGAACATCTTACCTCAATATTAATGTTGATTTGTTCTTGGACATGTTTCAAAACAATTCTGTTTTATCGTCAGCTTGTCCAGTCAGATGATCAGACTAAAAATAATATAATTAAAATAACCTCAAAATATGACTTCCTAAAATTAAATATGTAATTGAATAGTTTCCCTGAAAAGAGATGTAAGCCACAAAAATTGGAAAGTTGAGTTTTCAGTGGATTAGTGATCTATCCAGAGAGCATCACAACATGGTGCATGTAAAACTATCCATACTCTCTTCCAGAACTGTTTTATTAATTTTTAAAAGTTGACTTTCAAGCAAATAGTGATCTATATATAAGAATCAAATGAATCGTGATTTCTTCTTACCTCATACTTCTATGTTTTTTTAAACACAGCACTGCAGTATCGGAGAAGAACCTTCTCCATCGTCAGCTATTTTTACGACTGTCAATTTTTATTTTGCTGGTAATTATCCAAACTGCCTCTGGTGTACTTTTGAAGGAGTAATTTTCTAAACTGCCATCTGGTGTATTTTTGAAGAACTTTGACAGTCTTGAAAACAGCTGAAAATGGAGAAGATTGTTCTCCGATACTGCAGTGTTGTGTTTAAAAAACATATAAGTATGAGGTAAGATGAATTCACAATTCATTTGATTCTTATTTAATGTTAAAATTCCCAAATTTATTACATTAAAAAAAATAGTGATATATGTGTAACAAAATGGTGGAAGCAGTTATCAGTGCAGAAAAACAATTATTGCACATGTGCAAATTCATTCCAACACAGTTTCATGAATTCTAATCAGAATCTTAGAGAAATTGAGTGAAAAAGAAGAAAGACACAAAGAATGTAACGAAATAACGTTAAATGCAAAATAAATACTGAAAACTGATTAAGTTAGAAATTTTTCTACCTGAATCAGTGTTCAATATGTATTTTCTATTTCTTATTGTAGCATTTTTAGTTAAACATGTGTTAGATAATTTTTCCTCTCTATAGAGATAGATCAATTTTGCACTCAATTCTGCATTAAATTGTTAATATTTAGTTATTAGCAAGTTATTTTGCATTCAAATTGTCTGTATATGTTTCCAATAGGATGACAGATTAAAATGTATGTGATATAATAACCTCAAAATGAACATTACAATTTTTTTTCCCCCAACAATTTGTGGGTTAAATCTCTTTTTGGGGCAACTATTTCAATTAACTAGTCCACTGCACTAGCTCAGGTTGTAACTTCTGACTAACAGATCCAGGTTCAATACTCGGCAGGGTTAGATATTTTAATTGTAAAATGTTTAATTTCAGGTTTAGATCTACTGATTATTCATTGTTGGATTGCACACTGGGTGCCTGGATTAAATTTAACACACAGAGAGTGTAAGAAATAAAATCCTGCTAAATGAGAACAGTCCAGCCATCTCAAATCTCTCTGCAGTATGCTCATAGAATATTAGTTAGCTGCTGAGGATGGAACCACAAGTTCTGAAAGGTCTTCATTATTTTAATTTATTGAGGACAGCTGATATTTCAGGTACAAATTTTAATATTATATTTTTATATACAGGGCTGTTCAGAAAGAATGAACAAATTTCAAACATTTATTTCTTCCAAACTACAAAAATTGAAACACAATTCTAACTTTCCTGGAAAGAGAAAAGTTCAAATTTCACTATTTTATGCATTCAATATGAGCACCATGTGTTACACAACAAATATCAAAATGGTGGCTCATTTCTTGCCACACACGAATCAGCTGATCTCTAGTTATCGAATTCACAGCTTCAACAATTCGATGTCACAGATTTTCAAGAGTGCTCAGGCATAGGGATAAAAACAAAGTCTTTTACGTAACCCCACAGTTAAAAATAACACGGTGTTATGTCTGGTGACCTGGGAGGCCACCGGCGATTAAGTTGATCTTCCAATCCAGCGTCCTGGAATGGTGTTATTCAGGTAATGTCAAACGTGGTTAGTGAAATGATTCGGGGCAGCATCTTGCATAAAGATGAAGTCATCTGGGTCATATTCCAGTTGAAATAATTAGTTTTCAAGCATGTCTACATAGATTACTCCTATCACTGTTTTCTCCAAAAAGAAGAAAGGTCCATAAACTTTGTTTACAGATGCGACACAGAAGACATTAATGTTCAGTGAATCTCTTTCATGTTCAATAACTGACAAAGGATTTTCGCTTGCCCAAATTCTAACATTATGACGATTAACTGTGCCAGAAAGATGAAAGTAGATTCATCGGAAAAAAATTAATCGTTCAGAAAAGATTGTCTTCTACCATATCATCTAGCATGCTAATGCAAAATTCTTACCTTTTGTTATGGTCATCAGGATGCAATAACTGCAGTTTGTGTGGCTACAAATAGTGAAATTTGAGTTTTTCTCTTTTCAGAAATGTTGCAATTGTGTTTCTGTTTCTTGTAGCATGAGGTAAGATATAAAAATGACTCATTAATTGATGAATTAAGAACCTCAAAATGTCGGCCGCGGTGGACTAGTGGTTATGCTCCTTACCTCTGGTCCCGAGGGTCGCGGGTTCAAACCTGACTGGGGTCGATGGATTTTTTAGGACGGAAAAATCCAAGGAGCAAGTCCTCAGGGAGGGACTTTAAGCCGTGGGTCCCAAGTCTGAAGATTTTCAGGATCGTAAAAAATCCTTAAGCCTGAATGAAAAGGCCTCTAAGCAAAATTTACTAAATTTTCCCGTCCTAGTACTACCTTGGTTTCCTAGATGTCAGTATGAGGTGGAACGCTGACCACAGACCACTCAAAAATGACATCTATACGAAAACAAGTGTAACTAAAATAGTATGGTTCAAATTCTTCCCTGTAGGGGGAGAGCGCCTAAATCTCTGTTAAGGGAAAACATGGGCTTACAAGAAGAAGAACCTCATAATGTTATTTGCCATATTTAACTATGAATAAACATTGTTTATTTTTTATTATTTCTCTCACCTCATACTTCATAACTCCTTGCAAACCCAGGGTTTCTTCACATCATTTGTAACATTCTCAATGCTGTGTCACAAATGATGTGAAGAAACCCTGGGTTTGCGAGGAGTTATGAAGTATGAGGTGAGTGAAATAAAAAATAAACAATATTAAAAAACCTCATGGTGTTATTTCCTATCTACATAACTTTATGAATATACAGTTTACAATTTATAGTAAGATTTTTTTATTATATCTATACAAAGATGTACAAGTTTTAATTAATCATGTTGTTTTATTAAAAGAGTTGTACAACCTTTTTCTGTTCCTGTGATGCATAATTTGCCAGCTAGTTTGATCATATATACACATTTTAAAAAAGGGTACATACCTTTAAGAAACAAATGTGTAGCACAAAAGATGTTGTGTTAACTAGGGTTACCGAAGTACTAGGTGTCATGTGACTGAATCCCTTAACCCTAGAATTGCTATCTTTCAATTCAAATAGCTGCTCTTGTGGCTGGTTGGACTCCACATGATGTATCATAGAAATAGACAAAGGCTGTACATTCAATGGAGTTACATAACCTACAAATTTCCTATAAAAAGCTTCTCACTTGATCTGCAGATAAAATCTTTATAAATAAATAAAAAAAAAGTTAGTCTTTTGTTTTTAAAAAACGTGGTATTACAAACATTTATAAAACTTTCATCAGAAATTTAATCACTTCTTAATACAAAATATTTCATTTACAATACCGACGTGTTGAAAAGAAGATATGAGATGGCTTGTTTACATTCTGAAAAACAATAAAAATAAATAATTATAGTAAAAAAAACTTAGTTATGGAATAAAACTAAATCTTGTAACAATGCATATTCTGAAAGTACCACAGACAACTATTATAAGATTCATGATGTGTTCCATTGAGGTATTATTCAGAATTATTATTTTTTTTTTTTTTTTCAAATGCCCCAGGTTTGTCTTTCGACATTCCTGGTGTTCTCTCCTGACATGGTGTACTTGTAACCCACTTCTGAAGTTGGGGCGCCTGGAAGGCGGGGTTACGTTGCCCCGATGATATGATGGGTGATGATGATGATAGTGGTGCGCCAGGAGAGTCCCTAATCCTAAGCTTAATCTAAGATGAATATGAATGATGATGATGGCCATATGATTTCGGGGACCGTTTGGGCCTTAAAGTTTTCCTGACATTTGTCTTATAGGTGACGAAAAACCTCACCCAGAAAAACTGTCCCGACCGGGTATCGAACCCGGGCCTGCTGCATGACAAGGCAGCACGCTACCCCGAGACCACAGCAGTGGACAAATTAAAATATAAAATTATGAAATATTCACCTAAAGGTCCGTCTCCTCAACTTTATTAGTTATTTAACTGTAGCACTTTCGGGACTTGTGCCATCATCGGTAGGATTCAAAACTGGTGTTTCACTGAAGATCTGATAGAGGCAGTTACACGTACTGGGTTTGTTTTCATTTATCAGATATCAACAACAACGACCATCTGATAAATGAAAACAAACCCAATACGTGTAACCCCCTCTACCAGATCTTCAGTGAAACACCAGTTTTGAATCCTGCTGATGATGGGACAAGTCCTGAAAGCGCTACAGTTAAATAACTAATAAAGTTGAGGAGACGGACTTTGTAGGTAAATATTTCACAATTTTATACCTTAAGTGCGACAGAATTTAAATTTAAAATAAATATCCTCAACTTATCAGGCATAAATATACAAAGAGTGGAAAAATGTATTTATTTAGGAATGATGATAAATGCAAATGGAGAAAATACAGACTGGAATAAGCAGAAGAATAGAGAAAAGTTTAAAAGTCTATAATCTTCATATTATTCGTTTTTAAACATCCCAATGATGGACAAATTATATTTCAAATTTATATTAAGTTTAGGTTAAGAACTCTCTTGGCGCTTCATTATCATTTATCATCCATCATATCGTCCGGATAACGTAACTCCGCCTTCCAGGCGCCCCCACTTAAGAAGTGGGTTACAATTAAGTCACTGCGAGGAGAGAACACCAGAAATGTCAAAATGATGACCTGGGGTATTGAACAAAAAAATATATATTAACACTACCCTGTGGATATATATTTGTATATACATTGCATGTAGTATACATAGAGGGCAGTGGTTTTACTTCCCACATGTGGTTTGTCATCATCTTCCATGCAAGTATTAGGCCGTGTGGCCTGTTACAGTCTCAAAGAGGAATTTTTCATCCAGCGCTTTTTGGATGTCCCAGTGATATTTTGCTTTGGGGGCAGTAACGAAGCAAGGCCTTTGGAATTCTATGAGACAGCATTCGTTGAAGATGGGCTTTCCAGTTGTTCTGGTAGTTTTGTATATGGCGAAGAATGGGTTCTACATCCAACTCTTCCATAATTTCCTCATTTCTTTTATGGTCCCACTTTGTGTAGCCTGCTGTATGGTGCATAAATCGCATCTCATTTGCTGTTATTCAGCTTTCATCTCTTCTTCGTATTGTCCATGCTTCACTACCATATCTTAATACTGGTCCTGCGAGGACCTTATAAAGCCGTAATCTTGTGTTCTTCTGTACTAAAGATGGTTTCATTATACTGTTAATTATCCCCGTTGTTTTTGTGGTTTGTAATATGTAATATTATAATATAATGGCACTAACACACAACCAGACCATCCAAGACCATAGAATAATAGAAGCCAAAAATTGCATCAGGATATTGTTTATTTTTTATTATTTCACTCACCTCATACTTCATAATTTATAACAGACCCAGGGTTTCTTCACATCATTTGTGACATTCGCAATGCTGTGTCACGTTCACAACTTACGTCCAACGGCCTTCTATCCTGCAGACTGACCTCCGTGCCATCTGGTGGCCAACCGAAGAATTTCCAAATCGGTCGGCCACCAGATGGCGCGGAGGTCAGTCTGCAGGATAGAAGGCCGTTGGACGTAAGTTGTGAACGTGACACAGCATTGCGAATGTCACAAATGATGTGAAGAAACCCTGGGTCTGCTATAAATTATGAAGTATGAGGTGAGTGAAATAATAAAAAATAAACAATATTAAAAAACCTCATAGTGTTATTTGCTATCTACATAACTTAATTGCATCAGGATATTGAAAAATCTAAACAGAAATGTTGTTGTACAATGGATTCCAGCACATTGTGGCGTGGAAGGTAATGAGAAGGCTGATATGCTTGCACTCATCCAACAGAGTAAGATCAATTACCTATCTTACAAATCAGTACAACTCTACACCAAAATGAAAATAAAATCCCATATAGCCGAACAAAACTAAATCCAATGTGAAACCAAGATATGGAAGACATTACTAGAACCAAGCAACCCCCGTTGCATCATTTCATCTTGAAACTGGTCATGATTGCTTGGCAGCACATCTACATAGAATTAAGCTATTAGACTCTCCACACTGCATAGTATGCAAGGACACAAATACGATAATGAACAAGGATCACTTGATGTTCTGCGCTGATCTTCAGAAAATAGTTGTAACACCATTCCAAATTGCTGAATATTATTGGGAAGCCCGCAAGGAAAGATGACAACATTTGAATACTACTACTATATTACAATATGGTTGGTTGGTATCTAATGTCGAGCACTTGATAATGAAATCATTCACTCTCTTGCACTCCAATATTTAGCAGAAAGGCTGGTCTCTTCTACAAAAGCTGGACAACGGAGGAGATGGTTTCTTTCCATATTTTCATTTAAATTGCAAAAAGGGTATTTAGGTGAATCTGTTATGCCAAGTCTGTGTAGGTGTTTATTCAAGCAGTCATGTCCCGTTAGCAGTCTGAATGTTGCTACTGCGGATTTTCTTTGTAATGTAGTAATGTCATAAGCTTGTAGATTTTCCCATTCCTTTCCAGATGTTTTGGTGGTGTATTCTTCTCTAAGTTTATTGATGTATTTATTTGAGATAATTCTTTTGATAGAGTGAAAGGAAACTGGAGCAGAAGTTGGGTTTGAAACAATTTTGCTACCCTTCTTGGCTAGAAAATCGGCTATTTCATTGCCTGTCACTCCACAATGGGCCGGAATCCATTGAAGTACAACTTTTTTTTTGTAGACGGGATAACTGTTTTATCATTTTGTGACATACGATAATTTTGATGCTTTTGGGTGTTGTGTCTCGTGTTATAGCAAGAATGGCTGCTTTGGAGTCACATAGAATTACAACTTTTGTAAATTTTTGGATGTGATATAAAAGATTTTGTAAACTTAAGAAAATTGCTAGAATTTCGCCATCAAAGTTTGTTGAATTTGTGTTTAGTTTACGATAAAAGGAAAAAAGTGGACATACTGCACCAGCACCCGTGCCACCGTCATTTGGTAGGCTGGAGCCATCTGTAAAAATATGTATCCATTCAGGAGCTGGGTATCTTAGATTTATTATTTCCAGTGACATTTGTTTTAAAATATATGGAGGAGTTTCAGATTTCTTGATGTCTTCTGTTAAATGAAGGTTATATTCGATTTCCAAAAATTCTAGAGGGTTGTTTCTCATCTGCATATTTTCTTTTGAATGTGGAAGTTGCAATTTCTGTTTGATTTCTTGTACAATGCTTAGGAAGCTTTGCTGAGATTTTAAACATACTTGTGGTTTTCTTTGGGTCCAGTTATTATGGGGTAGCCTTAAAAATTTTTCATACTGTGTGACTGCTGTTTTCTCAATTTCAGATGCTATGTTTGGGTTATTTGTTAAGATTTGCATGGCAGTGATTGGTGTTGTTTTAACGGCTCCTGTTATCAGACGGAGGATTTGGTTCTGCAATTTATTAAGTTTTTCCACTTTAGTAGTTACTAGGATTTCTTCACAATACTGAAGTACAGGTTTTATGTACATTTGGTAGAAGGTGTTTAGGGTTTGTGTGTTGCAACCCCACTTTTTCCCTGCTAATCGTTTTAATAATGGTAACCTTGTTTCTATCTTTGTACATATATTCTCCATGTGTTTCTTCCATGTTAATTTTGTGTCCAGAGTTATTCCTAAATATTTTGCTTCATGTGTTTGAGTTAATAATTCACCCTCCAATTTCAGAGTGATGGGTAGTGGTTTCTTTCTTAATGTAAATAGTTGATAATTTGTTTTCTGTATATTTATCTTCATTAAGTTCTGGGATGTCCAATTCTCTAACTGTATTAGTGATTGTTGGGCTATGGTTATTAATTGTTGACTTTGGTTTTTCGGTTTGGAGACCCATATTACAACATCAACTATATTACAGTATAGTTATTTATGTTGGCAACCCCAAAATGTAGGAAGTTGAACTTTCAATCATGGTCGCCATTGCTGTAAGTACAACAAAACGCACTATCGCGCAAAAAAAGTATTACCTACTTCTTGTAACGACCAATTTGTTTGCCGCAGTTGGGACATATATGAACAGCATCTTTACAAGAATCTACGAAGAATGGTATCAGACACAAACAACAGTAGCCCCTGAAACAATAACAACATATTTTACTTTTTTACAAATTAACACTATGAGGTATTTAAGAATTTTTTTTTTCCCCTGTGAAAGTTAAATGAGGTATTATTTATTTAAATAAAAAATTTAATAAAGAGCATATTTTATAAATTGGGTTGCATAATCTATATAATCAGAAAGAATATTTATTTCTTCCAAACTACAAAAATGTTATTGCTTTCAAATGCTGGGCCTTGGCACCGAAGCCATTAGCGTTCTTGCTCTCCAATATTTCTCTATGGTGGATCCAACAGGTAATACTTCACAGGTTTGTAGATGTTCTTCATTCATTTCTTCGTCTTTGTTGCATAGAGGACAATTTGGATTCGTGTAGATTCCTATTTTATATAAATGTTTGGCCAAATAGTCATGTTCTGTAAGTAGTCTAAATTTTGCTACTGTAGTTTTACATGGAATTTCTGGAATAATATCTGGCTTCTTTACTAGAATATTCCATTTTTTGTCTTTGGCTTGGTTTTGTTTGATTTTATATTTGTTTTTAATTATTCTTTTTATGGATGTGAAAGGTAAGCTTTTAGTAGTATTCTGAATTAGATTGGAGCCTTTTTTAGCAAGAAAATCAGCAGTGTCATTTCCAGCAATTCCACAATGTGCAGGTATCCATTGCAATTGAATTCTTTTCTGTAGTTTTTGAAGTTGTTGAATCATTTTGTAGCACTGTTTAATTTGTATTGAATTTATTGCATATATTGGTGCCTTAGAATCAGAGAGTATGACAGCATTTTGAAATTTATTTATTCTGTATAGTAATTATTGGAGTGAAATATGAATAGCCGTTACCTCCGCATCAAAATTTGTTGTGTGGTATCCTGCTGGTTGATAAAAATGAAAATAATGCACATGTAATTCCTGATCCTGAGTTGTTATCAATAGTAGATCCAAAAATAGAAACACAATTTCAGTGTTCGTGGGAAGAGAAAAGTTTGAAGTTCTGATCACAGCCACATTGGCAATTTTGCTTATCATGTTGATCATATTGATGTGGTGACACAACAGGACGTTGGATTTGGAAGAGGAGGAGCAGAAGATCAACTTCATTACCGGTGGCCTCCCAGGTCACCAGACGTAACCCTGTGTGATTTTTATCTGTGGGTTTACGTAAAACAACCTGTTGTTATTGCCCCTATGCATGAAAATCTGCGACATCAAATTGTTGAAGCTATGAATTTGATAACTAGAGACCAGCTGATTCGTGTGAGGCAAGAAATGAGCCACCGTTTTGAAATTTGCCGTGTAACACATGGCGCTCATATTGAATGCATAAAATAGTGAAATTTGAACTTTTCTCTTTCCAGGAACGTTGCAATTGTGTTTACATTTTTTGTAGTTTGGAGGAAATAAATGTTTGGAGTCTGTTCCTTCTTTCTGAATAGCCCTGTATGGGGTGAATCATAAATATGGCGGCTATACGTTTGATCGCATTGTGTGATCAAAATATTACCATTACAGGAAATATGAAATTACCGTTGGAAAGGCAATTATTCAAATTACAACAATGAATAAAACAAAACATTGTAGAACTTACATCATTAGTCAAAATGGCATTGAATATGCAACAGCAAATTACAATTGCAGCATGGGCAATAATGTATGGTAATGATCATGAGGCCACAAGACGTGAGTTTAACGTAGCATTGCAGCCGTTGACTGTAGGGAAGTGGAGAAAACGACTGCTGGAAACGGGAAGGATGCAGAAAATCAAACCTCCTGGAAGGCCTCGCATTAGCATGGATGCAGAAACAACGAAGAGAATTGTGGAGGCATTGGACGCTAGCCCACAAAAATCAACCCGCCAAGCTGCACGTGAGCAGTGATTAGTTTTGTTTTGTTCTATTGTTGTAATTTGAAGGATTCCCTTTCCAAAGATAATCATATTTCCTTTAATAATAATATTTTCGCTCACAAAATGCGATCAAACGTATAGCCATATTTCTGAAACACTCTGTATGTGTAAATCAGAATGCCTAATAGCTTAAATTGTTAAATCACTGGTGTACAGAACCAGAGATATTGGGTTCAAATCCCGATTTAGGCATACATTTTTCTCTTCAAATATAATTTATCCTTCAGTGAGAAGTGTTAAATGAATAATAAAAACACAGAAAAAGCCCTACTGACTATATAAAGTCATGTTTAAATTCCCAATAAATAGTCTTCTGAAAAAAAAGGAAGCCGCCATTTGCGTGATCGAACAACAGTATGTAGCATTTGATGCTCGGGGATTAACACTATATAAGAGAAAAAAATTTCATTTAGATTGGAGTGCTCAGGTAGCTCAGATTATAGAGCACTGGCATAGAAAGCCAAAGGTCATGGGTTCAAACCCCAGTCTGAACGTATATTTTTTGTTAATAGTGAGTGGAGAACATATTTTAATTGACTCACCTCATACATTTTCAAACTTCTTTGATACCGACGGTTTCAGACAATATCATGTCCTTCTTCAGTCACTGATCAGTGGAAGCCATGACTGAAGAAGGACAAGATATTGTCTGAAACCGTCGGTATCAAAGAAGTTTGAAAATGTATGAGGTGAGTCGTTAAAAATATGTTCTCCACTCATTATTAATGATATGACCTCATAATGTTTACTTCCCGATATTAATTTAAGTATATTTTTGTCTTCAAATATAATTTGTGCTTCACTGAGAAATACAGTAGAAGCTCCTTATTTGCAGGGGATATGTTCTGCAAATATGTCACGAATATGGAATGATAATTTGTACGGTATATAGGGGATACGTTCCAAGGTTACAAAATAAAGTAAAAATTATCTAAATAAAATCAATTAATTTCTTAATTTTGAACAATTTCTATTTATTATGACAGGTTTAGGCAAGGACCTAAAGAACTTAGTGATTTTTTTCCTGTTTTGCTGCTTTTAAAAGGTCTTTCAATTAAGATTGATATTCAGCTGTGAATTCTGCGATATAATTCCTTATTTTGTGTTCGGATTTCTTGATTCATTAACATTGAAACAGCGTGATATAGACGCAAACGACTCGCCAACACTTATAAACGGTCAAGCATTTATATTTTTACTTTAAGTGGCAACACTACTTTTTTCCGCTTTGGAATTAATTTTCTTTCCTTTTACTCGACATTATAAATTGTTAAAGCAGAAGAGAGACATGATATTCAATCAAAATTATTGCAACGAATGACAAGTTGAAATAATAAAACACCAATCATGGCAAAGGCGGCATTTATCAACGAACGTAGTGGCTTGTGAAATACAGCAGCAGTGCCTTTTAATAATGAACTTTAGCCTTAGTGACAATAAGGTTTGTATTACTTCTTCTTCACTTCACGGGCTAGGCAAATTGCCTGTTCTGCCTCACAGTTGTTCTGTCCATCTTTTCACTGGCCTTCCTACATTCCTTGAACCTCTTGGCTTGTAGTTGAATGCTGCTCTTCGTAATCTTGTAACATTCATTCTTTCCACATGTGTAAACCATTTCTCTCTATATTCTCTGATTTTCTCATTCAATGGATATATATTTATCTCTGTTCTTATATCTTCATTCCTTATCCGATCCAATCTTGTGCAGCCTTTTGTTCTTCTAAGGAAGTTCATTTCTACGCTTTGTATTCTACTTTGTAATTTTTTGGTCATTACCCAAGTTTCACTCCCATAAAGTAATGCAGGAACTGCCAATGTTTTATAAAACTTCAATCTAGTATCTCTTCATGTTTTATTCTTTAATGTTTTATGTATAGTTCCGCTTATCATTTGAAATTTCGACAGTTTCTTATTTATGTCTCTTTCAGTTTTTGTGTTTATAGTAAAATTACAACCCAAATAATTAAAATTTGTTACTTGTTCCAGAGGTTTGTTGTCTATTACGATTTTTGATCTTATATTAAGTTATGTAGATAGGAAATAACACTATGAGGTTTTTTTAATATTGTTTATTTTTTATTTCACTCACCTCATACTTCATAACTCCTCGCAAACCCAGGGTTTCTTCACATCATTTGTGACATTCTCAATGCTGTGTCATGTTCACAACTGACGTCCAACGGCCTTCTATCCTGCAGACTGATCTCCGCGCCATCTGATGGCTGACCGATGAATTTCCAAATCAGTTGTGAACGTGACACAGCATTGAGAATGTCACAAAAGATGTGAAGAAACCCTGGGTTTGCGAGGAGTTATGAAGTATGAGGTGAGTGAAATAATAAAAAATAAACAATATTTGATCTTATATGTTCGTTTCCACAAAATGCCATTATTTTTGTTTTTTCTTTTGATATTTTAAAATTATATTCTTGGCGTAACCGATTTAATTGATGTAAAGAGTACTGCAAATTATTTTCATTTTCTTGAATAATAACCACATCATCAGCGTACATTAAAACGTTCAATATTTTAATATTAATTTGTCCATTTGGTTTGAATCACTCTTTGTAAAAGCCGTCCAGGCACGTGCCTGCAGTAAAAAAGTTGCCGATGCATTGGTAGAGGATACTAATGCTTCTAATATACCGACTGGATCCGCGAATGAAGAAATGTTTAGCCGCGAATACAGGAACCGTGTTGCAATTTTTTAACCCGTGAATAATGAAAACACAAATAAGGAACTTTTACTTACTCACTGGCACTATCGAACCCGTAGGTTCATGGCCATGCAGACATAAGCTCTCCATACATTCCTATCCTGAGCCAATGCTTTCCAATCATTCCGTGTATAATCTACTTCCCTCAAATCATAGTTAATGTTATTCTCCCACCTCATTCTTGGTCTACCAACTGGGCGTTTTCCCTCTGGCTTTCCTACAAGAAGCTTCCATGCAAGTCTTTCATTCCCCATACGTGCAACATGTCCTGCCCATCGCAGTCTACGAGACTTAACTGTTATTATTATATCTGGCTTCCTATAAAGACCATATAGTTCATTGTTATGTAGTCTTCTCCATTCACCTGTCTGTTCATCTCTCTTTGGTCCAAACATTTTCTCAAAAACTTGTAATCTCCTTTCCTCCCTTAAAGTAAGAGTCCATGTTTCACATCCATATAATATAACTGGTAGAATAATAGTTTTATATATTTTCAGTTTAACGTTTTTTGAAAGGAGTTGGGTGGGACATCAAGAGTCTCTGCAATGCATAATAGCACACATTTCCAGAATTGAGCCTATGTTTAATTTCTTTGTGCATCTCATTCCTATTTGTGATTATTGTTCCTAGGTATTTGAATTCAGCCACTTCCTCAAAATTTCCCTCATTTGTCATTAGCTGTCCATTTCCATTATATAATGTATTTCTACGTGTGAACATATATTTAGTTTTATTGATATTTACTTCCAGTCCTAATTTCTTAGTGTTACTCAATAGTGTGTGCGTGTTGGCCTTTAGTATCTCCTCGCTATCGGTCAATAATACTACATCATCAGTATAAACTAACAGCTTATTAATACCATTGAGTTGTAAGCCTTCCTCATTCTCTAAAGATTTATTGGCATGCTCTAGCACAAAATTAAATAGTAGAGGAGATAGTGCATCACCTTGCTTCAACCCATTCTGGATTTCAAAAGTGTCCGGAAACTGTTTGCCTACACGCACCCTACTCTTTGTGCCATTTAGACACATTCGTATAAGGAGCTTTTACTGTATTAAATTAATAATAAAAATATTAATAAGCTCATTTGTATTGTCCCTGATCTGAGATTCAAGGGTTCAGACTTGGTTGTGGATTTAACAGTTTGAAAACTTACCCAAAAAAAGCCAATAAGACAACCATTATCCAAGAAAAAGTTCCCATTTCTCTGCGAATAGTTGTAACAACGTTAGCACCACAGTAAGGGCAAAGTATGTTAACAGGAGCTTGATCAAGTTCAGGAATAGGAACATATTGTGCAAATTGTCCAGGTTGAGCTGTATAAAAAATATAAGTAAATAGACTATTAATAAATGAGTTGGAGAAAATGTTTTAACATCTTACCTCACAAAGTTGCGTGTCTTCACGATACCGGTTTCAAAAGTATAGATAATGAAATCTCTGTTAAACAAGATGGCAAACTATCTTCTTGGAAAAAGATCAACACAGGAGTAAGACAGGGATGTGGACTTTCACCAGTGCTTTTCATTATATACATGAATAAATTAATAAATTAATGGAGGAAAACTCAACGAGGATATATACCCATCAATAGGAACCTCAAACTCGATGCTATTCTTTTTGCAGACGATTTAGCTCTTCTGGCACTTTCCGAAAATGATTTGCAATGATCAATTTATAATTTACAAAAAATAGGTGCAAATTTAATATGGAAATATCAAGTAACAAAACTGTTGTTGTTGTTGTTGTTGTTTTCAAATGCTGGGCCTTGGCACCGAAGCCATTAGCGTTCTTGCTCTCCAATATTTCTCTATTGTGGATCCAACAGGTAATACTTCACAGGTTTGTAGGTGTTCTTCATTCATTTCTTCGTCTTTATTGCATAGAGGACAATTTGGATTCGTGTAGATTCCTATTTATATAAATGTTTGGCCAAATAGTCATGTTCTGTAAGCAGTCTAAATGTTGCTACTGTAGTTTTACATGGAAATTCTGGAATAATATCTGGCTTCTTTACTAAAATATTCCATTTTTTGTCTTTGGCTTTATTACATAGGTCTTGGTTTTGTTTGATTTTATATTTGTTTTTAACTATTCTTTTTATGGATGTGAAAGGTAAGCTTTTAGTAGTATTCTGAATTAAATTGGAGCCTTTTTTGGCAAGAAAATCAGCAGTGTCATTTCCAGCAATTCCACAATGTGCAGGTAATCATTGCAATTGAATTCTTTTCTGTAGTTTTTGGAGTTGTTGAATCATTTTGTAGCACTCTTTAATTTGTATTGACTTCATTTTGTGTGAATTTATTGCATATATTGCTGCCTTAGAATCAGAGAGTATGACCGCATTTTGAAATTTATTTATTCTGTATAGTAATTGTTGGAGTGAAATATGAATAGCCGTTACTTCTTCTGCATCAAAATTTGTTGTGTGGTATCCTGCTGGTTGGTAAAATGAAAATAATGCACATGTAATTCCTGATCCTGAGTTGTTATCAATAGTAGATCCATCTGTGTAGACATGTAACCATTCTTCTGGTGGATATCTCTTATTCACAACTTCTAATGCTAGAGCTTTTAGTACAAGTGTGGGAGTTTCAGATTTTGTAACTGGTTCTTCTAGATTTAGCTGAATGTTAATTGGGTTCAAAAGTAAGAGGGTTATCTCTGATCAAAATATTTTTCTTTAGATTTAGGAAGATTCAAATCTGTTTTTATTTCCATTACTTTGGACAAGAAACTTGTTTGTGTTTTCAACTTGCTTGGTTGTAATTGCCTTTTTTCCCCATTTTGTTGTTGTTAATCGTAACATTTTCTCATGTTGTGTTATTGCCTGTTCCTCTAAAGTTAGACATATTGGAGGGTTCTGAGTTAGTGCTTGCATTGCTGCGATTGGAGTTGATTTTGCTGCGCCAGTTATAAGCCGTAAAGCCTGATTTTGGCATACTTCTAGGCGATTCAGGTTCGAGTTATTTGCTGTGATTATTACCTCCCCATTGTATAGTAGTATTGGCTTGATGAATGTTTTGTATGTGGTGTTCAAGTAACAAAACTAAAATTATGGCATTTCATGGGAAGGACCCCATACAAAGTAAAATCTGTCTCCAGAATAAAATTTTAGAGATCTAATCAATTTAAATATCTTGGATATTATCTCTCTACCTGGGATGAAAAGGATATCCCTGAAAAAATTACTAGTTATAATAAAAGTTTGGGAATTATTAATCAAGTTATGAAACCGTCCCTTGTACAAAAAAACACCAGATTACATTTATATAACACTTTGGCTAGACCAGTGTTGACCTATGGTAGTGAAGCATGGACACTAAAAAGACAACATGAAAGCAGAATAACGGCTTGTGAAATGAGATTCATGGACAGAACAGTGGGTTACACCAGATGGGATCAGAAAAGGAACACCGATATCTTAAAAGAATTGAAGAATACGCCAATTTTGGAATATATTAAACAATACCAACTAAATTGGAAACACCATCTTGAAAGAATGAGTTCAAGTCGGATCCCCAAAGCTGTTTATAATTATATACGAAGATCTCTGGGCCATCCTATGAAACGCAGGAGAGAAAATTTTCTATAGGATCGTAACAGACCTTGGCCTAATACTTGGAAGGAAGAAGAAGAAGAAAACTACTACAAGATTAGAATGGTTCACCGCTAGGATGTGTTGCCATTACTTACTGAATGTCCCAGTATATGGAGGCTGCTCTCTAAAATTGGTACTTCAACAAAGACCATGTTGGAGATGGAGTAAGTGTGGTTATGTAATGAGCCCTTTAATGTATCTTCACAAATAATTTGATTATTGGAATATTCTTTTCACTGAATTAACTTTCTTTGGTACTTACCCCCCTGTTCATATCCTTCCTCTTCTGCCATTTCTAATCATCTCTGAAAAATAAAATTAAAACAAATTTTAGGAGTTGTTATAATCAATGCAATCCGAGAAGCAGTTCTGCTGATCGACATAACATCAGTCGACAAGAAATCACTGATGATGAAGCTATCAAGGGTTTGAAACCGGTATAATTAGAAGACTGGATATGAGGTGAGGTATAAAATATTCTAATTTAAATCTTAGTGATTTTTTCCTATAAAAGTTCAAAACAAGGCATATACTGTATGATCTAAGATTAATCCCATATTGGAAATTTTTCTTCATTTATTTGTGTCCAAACTTCCTATAAAATGAGTATTATATTGAAAACTTTTCTGGGAGTAAAAATGGCTGAGTATACGTCTTCCTGTACCTAGTGGATCCTAGAAGGGTGAATCTTTGCATTTGTGACCCCAAAGACGATAATGGGACACTCTTACCTTTTATTTGTTTGTTTCTTTATATTTCCTGTTTCTTCACAAAGTAGAATATTTTATTTAAATTAATGTTGGGAAGTAAACATTATGAGGTTATATCATTAATAGTGAGTGGAGAACATATTTTTTTAACGACTCACCTCATATAATTTCAAATTTCTTGGATAACAATTTAAAGAATGCTCCACCCTACAAATTATTAGTAAAGAAAAGAAGAATTTCAAAAAAATTACTTACCATCCAATAGTACGTGGGAAATTAAAAAAAATATTTGACAAACACAACATTACTTTGGCACCAATAAATAAATTTAGTCTGGAAAAACTTCTAAATACCAATAAAAAATCAACATCCCAAAAAAAAAAAAAACTCCTGGCGCAAAAGGCCTACAAGGCCCTTAGCCTACCAGCCGGCTGCTGGCCTCACAACCACATGTGTCAATCACAGAGGTAGATGATAATCAGCCAGTGTAGGGGTGACATGTGGTCAGCATGTCGAGTCCCCCAGCCGTTATAGCTGGTTTTCTCAACCTGGAGCCGCTACTTATTGTAGCTACCCAAATGCATCACGATGCTGGGTGGGCACCGGTCCCATACTGACCGAAATACCATGAGAAAATTTCTTCCCCCATGGAGACTCGAACCAGCGCAAGTCCCGTAGCTCTGTGCCAAGGCTTCCTGCCTTAACCACTCGGCTAAGGCGCAGGACTAAATCAACATCCCAGACAGTAAGAAATCTGGAATTTATCAAATAAATTGTAATGATTGTAGCAAAGTATACATAGGAAAAACAAAAAGGAATTTGGAAACACGCACTAAAGAACATTTTAGAAATATTAAAAATTGTGAAATTGAAAAATCAGCAATTGCTGCACATAGTTTACTAGAACATCATAAAATTGAAAAAAAGGCAAAACTTTTGAAACAATTGGATAAACCGTTGGAATTGACAATTTGGGAAATGATATTCATTCACAAGAATAAATATCGATCTATGAATTTCGATATTCCGGTGGATAAAAATTTAATTACAAAGTTTATAATTCCAACAAAAGATGGCAGCACAAGAGGTGATGTCCTTAGAGATCAACAACCAGAGAATTTCATCAGCTATGACTGAAGAGGGACAAGATATTGTCTGAAACCGCCGGTATCAAAGAAATTGAAATCATATGAGGTGAGTCGTTAAAAATATATTCTACACTCACTATTAAGAATATTTTATATTTATATCACTTGGTCTTTAAAAAGAAATACCAATATTAGTTACTTTAATTTTATCAGTTTTAATATCAATTCCTGAAAAAATTGTTTAATGTTATAGGAGTGCTCTTTTTTTTATAATTTCTAACCTGTTTTATAAACATTATTTTTGTAATTATTTTTATTAAAATTTGATTCTATTTGTGAATTATAAACTGAAAGAAATTAGTATTGGTAACTGTCCTATCTGACTGTTGTATCCTACATTTCACTTAGGGTCTCAAATATGCTGATAGAAAGATACGCTTAATGTGTAATATAGAGCTTGTATTTTTTTTAATGTACTTACAAACTTTAATTTGTCCTTTTGAAAAAAGATAGATATCAATTCAAAACAATTATTATGTTAAAACTCAGTTCAAAAATAACCATCACAGGAAAATAAAAAAATTGATAAACTCTTACATATCCATAGCAATAGTAAATATTTTAAACACTAAGCATTCTTAAATCATCAGTTCATTAAAATAATAATATACTGTACCAACAATTACACAAAAAGTATAAAATATATTTTTAATTATTAAATTGTCATAATTGATTGACAGTGTTAAAAAATTTGGTCTATAATCTTTCAATATGTGTACAAAACTTCAATACTCCATTTATTTCATTTAATTCCCAGAACATTAGCTACCTTATGTGGGATAGTTCTTTATCAATGCACAGCCTCCTCAAATCTTGGAGTTTCTACTATCAGCAATCTACTCCAGACTTGATATTTAAGTTGGGAAAAAATTCACTTTCAAGAAAACAAGGAGGACAAATTAATGAATTTTACAATAAGTAGCGATTCCAGGTTGAGAAAACCAGCTATAACGGCTGGGGGACCCAACATGCTGATCACATATCCCTTCATTGGCAGGATGATCGTCTACTTCTGTGATTAACACATGTAGATGTGAGGCCAGAAGTCGGCTATGCCCATCACATCAAGGAGATTTTAGTGCCTTGCAGTTAAAAATGGTAGATAATTTTTTGACATGGCCTTTGTACAACACAACACTTCTCTGGAAGATATTTCAAGGTAGGTTTTAGGATGCGATGGATGACAGTTCCCTTGTTAGGGGAGTCTTTTCAAATAGAATAAATGGAAAAAGTTCACTATTTGTCTGCCATGAATTCTTCCAAGTTCTACAGAATCGCAGTGCGCATGTGCAAGTTGCTATAATGGTTAAAATAGTTTTCGTTAGATGGCTCTGAAATCGACGCTACCAACTTTTGGAATAAATTACCAAATGCTAAAAAAATGGACTTAAACTAACTTCCCATTTCCTAGCCTAACAAAACAAATTACATGCATATTATGGTAAAATCAAATGTTTCTTACCTCTCCTCATATAAATCTTCTAAGTAGATCACGATTTCGAGACCATAACGGTTTAGTCTTCAGTACTTTTTTGGCGACTGATGTTATGTCAATCGGAAGAAACTCTTCTTCTTCCCTCTGTTAGTGGACCGATGAACCTCTGGATCAGGTCAGAATTTGCGGCAATTGCAAAGTTCATAAGTTTTCCTTTGTTTTACTGAATGTGGATCTTTTCCCAAACCGTGAGTTGCTTTTGTTTGTTTAACTAACTCACTGGCACTATCAAAACCGTAGGTTCATGGCCGTGCAGACATATGCTCTCCATACATCCCTATCCTGACCTAATGTTGGCATGGGTTCCCTGAAGTAGTCCCTGCCCGGAGAATATTTGACCTCCGGAAAATTTTACCCCAGTTGAACCTATGTCAGAACTTCTTGACGGTTGTATTTTTATGGTGAAAGATCAGTCTTTCGACCAAGGTACTTTTTTTGTCTGGCTTATCACCTTTGACCAGTCTGGCATGGGTAACCCTATCAGCAGCAATGCTACTGCCGGTATAGCTCTCAGGATCATTTAAGAATGCAAGCCACTCCAACCATGACAAGGTAAAGATACCATGGACGGCCTTTTGTTTATCTATTTGTTTAATTAGACTGGGAAGAAGAAGAGTTTCTTCCGATCGACATAACATCAGTCGCCAAAATAGTACTGAAGATGAGACCGTTATGGTCTCGAAATCGTGATCTACTTAGAAGATTTGTATGAGGAGAGGTAAGAAACATTTAATTTTACCATAAATTAAACCTCATAGTGATTAATTCCTGTAAAAGTTAAATACATGCATATTATTTAGTAAAACTATAAACTAATTTTGTGTACAGTAACTTGTCCCATCGGAACCAAACAAAATTAAGTTAATTTCTTGAAATATGGTTTGGAATTATTTGTGATTTGAGAGCCATCTAGCAGATGTTACATTAAGCATTTAAATGTCTGTAGAACTCGATTCACAATGTTTAAAAATTGTAAGAAATAAGAATTAAATGAATCGTGATTTCTTCTTACCTCATACTTCTATGTTTTTTTAAACACAGCACTGCAGTATCAGCGACCATTGTCACCATCCTCAGCTGTTTTCACGACTGTCATGAAAACAGCTGAGGATGGTGACAGTGGGTCGCCGATACTGCAGTGCTGTGTTTAAAAAAACATAGAAGTATGAGGTAAGAAGAAATCACAATTAATTTAATTCTTATGAATTGAACCTCTTAATGTTAAAAATTCCCAAATTTAATATATAAATTGTAAGAAATGTTTATAAAATGGTTCCAAAATGTTTAAAATACTGGGCTTCCAATATAAACCTGGACCGGCCTCACGGGGTTTCACCCGTCAGGCAGCGCTCTCTCCTCGTCCGCATTTCACTCTGCCAGCCGCTCGTCCTTGAACTAGTCAGTTTACTATCGTTCGACAAGATGAGACGTCAGCTGACATTAGAGCAGCGCATTTATGTGTGTAAATGTTATTATAAATACGAATCAGCTCGTCGCGTTCGCGAGGAATTTATTCGGAACTTCCCTGGACAATTACCTCCTTCCAGATCGACAATCCACGATCTTGTGACTAAATTTGAGACCACTGGTTCAGTACAAAATAAGAAACACTCGCTCCCCAGATCTAACAGTGTGTGATTTTTATTTGTGGGGTAGCCTGAAAGACAAAGTGTACAAAACAAATCCGCACACATTGGAAGAACTGAAGAACAACATAAGAAATGAAATCAGAAACTTGACCGTGCCCGAACTATAGCGTGTCAATCTAAATGTGTTTACTCAGTATAATGCCTGTTTAACTGCGGGAGGACAACATTTTCAGCATTTTCTATAAGGTAAGAAACAGTTCAAGGACGGGTGGCAGGCAGGGTGAATTGCGGGAGGAAGAGACAGCACTGCATGCCGGGTGAAACTCCGTAAGGCCGGTCCGGTTTTATATTGGAAGCCCGTTAGTACAAAACGTTATTATAAATGGTCAAAAAGTGTTTTGTGCAACAGTGGCATAAGAATATCGTGGCAGACAAATAGGGAACCTCAGCCGAATAAATAAAATAATCAGAATAGCAACATTGTTTTAATGATCGTGTGATACACATTTAGCTAGTTAACAAGATAAAGCTTCAAAATACACAAACATTTACACAAAATGCTTAAGAAAGATGAAAGTGCATCTTAACCCAACATGAGTAATGATGACACACACTGGCCAGTACATGTTAAAACAAGAACCAACATACATTGTCTCTATAGCTTAGAACATGGGTCACCAATTGGCAGACCACTGTCCGGATCCAGGTTTTGGTTTCCAGACCAATTAAATATCAAATGAATACAAATTTTTAATTTTATAATACAATAGGAAGTAACAACAAGGGTCCTGGGTTCGGGTCTCGGTCAAGGAGAAAATTTTTCTCTTCAAATATAATTTATCCTTCAGTGAGAAGTGTAAAATGAATAATAAAAAGTCAATAGAAGCCCGACTGGCTTTATAAAGTAGTGTTAAATTCCCCATAAATCTGATCCGATTGAGGGTCTTTCCACTTTTCAGCGGTTGCCCTTTTACCAGCCGGCTGCTGGCCCTTCACATCCACATGTGTCAATCACAGAGGTAGATGATCAACAGCCAGTGTAGGGGTGACATGTGGTTAGCATGTCGAGTCTGCCAGCCGTTATAGCGGCCGCTACTTATTGTAGCTACCCAATTGCCTCACGATGCTGGGTGGGCACCGGTCCCATACTGACCGAAATACCGTGAGAAAATTTCTTCCCCCATGGAGACTCGAACCAGCGCAAGTCCCGTAGCTCTGCGCCAAGGCTTCCTACCTTAACCGCTCGGCTACGGCACGGGACTTCCCCATAAATGTCTTCTTAACTAAGAAGCCGCCATTTACAAAGATAGAAGCAATGGTTTCAAGCATTTGGCGCGAGGGAATTACAACGTATATAAGAGAAAAAATTGCATCTAGATTGCAACTCGCCTCGGTAGCTCAGTTGGTAGAGCACTTGGCCCGGAAAGACAAGGGTCCCAGGTTCGAGTCTTGGTCTAGGCGAAAAAATTTTTCTCTTCAAATATAATTTATCCTTCATTAAGAGGTTTGTTTAATAATTAAAACATTTGGTCTTACAACTCTAAGATGTAAAAATTAACAGACCAAATGCTTTAATTAAAAATTTTTGAACCTGGTTAAACGTCGAATAAAACCAGTTGTACTAAATTTCATATCATGATAGTATGCAAAAGAAGCTTTTAACAAGAAGAGAAGCATTTTCTGCAGACCTTTGACAAAATAATTACGGAAGAGGTTACTGAAATGCTTTGTGTGGAGTGTAGCAATGTATGGTGCAGAGACTTGGACATTATGATGGAATGAGGAAAAATGACTGGAAGCTTTTGAGATGTGCTTATGGAGAAGAATGGAACGTATAAAATGGACAGACAAAATAAAAAATAGAGATGTCCTAGACAGAGTGGGCGAACGAAAAACAATGCTAGAACTCATAAAGAAGAGAAAAAGAAATTGAATTGGCCTCTGGCTAAGAAGAAACTGCCTGCTGACGGATGTCCTAGAAGGAATGGTCAACGGAATGATGGAGTTAGTAATTAACATTATGTAACGGGTAGTACTGTGCTTTTAGTATTTACCACATGTTTTGTACAATTCATACGGTACGGCATTAAAGGTGGCATAGTTATGTCTATTGTCATGTGGAATATCATTTATGTATATATTGAAAAGTGTAGGTCCTAGAATACTGCCTTGTGTCACTCCACTATAGACGGGCTGCAGGGTGGATTTTGAACCCGGGGTTCTACCTATTAAGGAGGACCAAAATGGATCGCTCACCGCCAACACTTAAGTGATGGCATCAGAATGTATATCTATCTAGGCATTAAAGGTGGAATAGGCAACCACTCCCTAGGTTAACAGGGAAAACCGCTGCCTTGCTGGGTAGAGGGATCTACAAAAGCTAAGAGAGAAAACCCCAACACAAAAACAAGGGGTGGATCAGACTCCGTAGCTGTGGTGGAAGCAACTGATCTAAGGGACAGAAACCCTAAAATCAAATGACCTGGTCCTCCAGGTTGGGGGTTTGGCGTTAGCACAGTAAAAGAAAACATGCTTGTAAATCTCAACAAGAATCAGCCGGACAGTCTAATAGACAGATTGGCGTGGAGGAGGATTGTTGAGAAGGCCAAAACTTTCACTTTTGAAGTTGTTGTGCCTTAAGATGATGAATATTAATCTCTTAATAAAATACAGGGTGCTCTAAAATTCCCCTTACAAACTTCTAGGACTTGTAGAGGGGACAGTTGATAATATTCAGAATAGGAAATCATGTCCGGAAACTTGTGTTTCCGTGCTACAGCTGTTTGAAATGTTTTTTAACGCAACCACTTTTACAAGTAATTTATTATGAGGCGTGACACAGTACATCACTTGTTTTACAATTCAACTCATTAATAACCAAAGAAACAAAATGGAAACTGAATCATGACTTGCATTAATAATCCCGGATACACCCTCCACAATCAATTGTTGTACTTTTCAAAATTACGAAAAAATTTTGACATTTCTTGAAAAAAAAACACCAAGTCTTGGAATACTCGATAGGATAATGTTTGATTTAGACAAATTGCGAAGCTATTACTTGTTGAACACGTGAGGTACGTTCAGGCAATGCTAGTTTTCAAACGGCTGTAACACGGAAACGGTAAATTTTTCAGACATGGTTTCCAATTCTAGATATTATCAACACAGTCCCCTCTTACAAGTCCTAGAAGGTTGTAAGGGGAATTTTAGAGCACCCTGCATTGGTATGTTTAAACAATAGTGGTTCCGGACGTCAACTTAATTTACTACTTTGAAAATGGACCTCCATGGAATCTAATTGGTGACCCCTGGCATAGAAACTTGTTTTAAATTAAATTCACAATGAAAAACATAGATTTATACAAATAATCACAATTACAATGAACAATATTAACTTTTAATGATGGAATCACATATTATTTGAGGACATAGAATAGAAAAGCATGTAATATAAATGTATTTTCTACAAAATGATTCTAAATAGTGAAATGTTATAAAGAATAAACTAAGAGTAAATATTTGAAGAAAAAAATTATATGCTCTGACTGGGAATTGAACCCAGGACCTTTGGCTTTCTAGGCCAATGCTCTACCAACTGAGCTATCTGGGCGAGTTCCAATAATAATAAGTAAAAGGTTCGTCTGAGTGGGCATTGATTATATTCAATCTTTGCTATATTCGTTCAGTGTTTTTGTGTTCTTTGGGCACTTTGGTATGTGGTACCGCTCGTATCTGTGGCCACACAAAGCACATATATCTTTTTCATGGGCGAGTTCCAATCTAAACGCAAATTTTTCTCTTATGTACGCTGTTAATTTCCACACACCAAATGCTATGAAACCTTTGTTTCTATCTTGCTTCTTTATTACGAAGACATTTATTTGGGAATTACATTATAAAGCCAGTACAGCTTCTTTCAATGTTTTCATTTCATACATCTCAATGATGGATAAATCACATTTGAAGAGAAAAATTATACACTCGGACTGGCATTTGGTATGCGGGAATTGACAATGTGTATAAGAGAAAAATTTGCGTTTAGATAAGAACTCGCCCAGATAGTTCAGTCGGTAGAGCATTGGCCTGGAAAGCCAAAGGTCCTGGGTTCAAACCCCAGTCTGAGCATACAATTTTTCTCTTCAAATATGATTTATCTATCATTGAGATGTATGAAATGAATAATAAAAACATCGAAAGAAGCCGCCATTTGCAAAAATAGAAGCAAAGGTTTCATAGGATTTGGTGCTCGGGAATTGGGAACGTATATAAGAGAAAAATTTGCATTTTGTTTGGAACTCGCCCAGATAGCTCAGTCGGTACAGCATTGTTCTAGAAAGCCAAAGGTCCTGGGTTCAAGTCCCAGTCTGAGTGCATAATTTTTCTCTTCAAATATGATAAAAAGTATAACTTAGTCTAAAATATAGGGTGTGGCATAAGTCTGCAAATGGTTGCAAGCAAAAATTCACTACTGTTTGAGATTATATTCTGAAGGTCCCGTATTCAAACTCCAGTTTCAACCAATCTGATTTTTTTCCTTGCAACCATGTGCAGTGGTTAACTGGCTTGTGCCACACCCTGTACAATGGAAAACTCGAAGGAAGGCAACAAGATGAGGTAGAATATGTTAGATATACTCTGGTAATTACCATAATTATTAAAATAGGTATTTTTTTTAATTTTTGTATATTGAAAATATAATTTGCATACTTGAAAAAAAAGCATAAATTCAGTTAATATTTCCACATTATGTAATACATTCAAGAATTCCTCAAATATGTTCATTTGTCTCATTATTGACTACATTAATGTCAAAACGTACTGAGAGTAAAATATAAAAACTTGTCAGTATTATGATGATCTTGTAGAAGATTTCCGGGCTGTTGGCCGTGGTCTTGAGGCTTGTAGTTCCCGGACATTTCGCCAGAAACTGAGTCCAGTGTGCTCAAGGGTTGTCTCGAGACTGGCAATTTTGTCGACTACCTGCCCTATTTATACATTTATCCACAACGTGTTCTCTGTTTAAATTTGTGAATACTACTTATGTATGAAAAATAAATGTTTGTGTTAGGATACCTGAGTGACTCAGTTGGTTAGAGCGCTGATTGTACAGGTTTGATAGTGCCAGACATATAGATATTTTACATCTCCTCAGGGGTCCTCATCTAGGGGATATGTGGATAGCGACCACAAGGTGCCCAAGCTGAGCAAAACATTGCTTCCACTTACTTGTGTTTTGCTCCTTACTTTTATCTTTTCTGTATAGCCTCTCTTGGCTAATTCTTGTTTTTTCGACTCTGTTGGTATTAGAACATTCTAGGCCTAGGAGATCTTTTCCTCTCTATTGATGTATCTAATTCTTACAACCTCACCTTGATGGGTTAACCTTGTTATTGACATATTAGGTAAACAAGGAACTAAAAAATGCCCACATAAGCTGCAAGTACATCAGTGCAGCCCCATTGCAACACAATATGGATTCTTGTAAAGTGAAATAAACATAAGTATGTAATGGATTCAGCTACAGCTGGATACACGTGACGAAGAATAAATGAACCTTTACATATATTAATTTTTCTGTTACTTCTTTAGGAACTGATCAAAGGAACAGAAAATGGCAAAATAGATACATATACAAAAACAATGTTTTAAACTATATAGAAATATTTCTTCAGTTTAATATTTTGCACATAAAAAATATAACAGCAGATTTTATTTTCATGTATAAAATACAGAATATGAGGATGAAAAAAATTAAAATGAATATGACCAAATGGAAGACAAGAAGAAATTATTCAAAGTATGGTCACCGGTATATAAAATTAGAATTCTAGAAAATATATATATTTGAAGAGAAAAATTATATGCTCAGACTGGGGATTTGAACCCAGGACTTTTGGCTTTCTAGGACAATGCTCTACCTCTGAGCTGCCTGAAAAATTCCAATCTAAATCCTAATTTTTGCTCTACCACTGAGCTGCCTGAAAAATTCCAATCTAAATGCAAATTTTTGCTCTACCACTGAGCTGCCTGAAAAATTCCAATCTGAATGCAAATTTTTGCTCTACCACTGAGCTGCCTGAAAAATTCCAATCTAAATGCAAATTTTTGCTCTACCACTGAGCTGCCTGAAAAATTCCAATCTAAATGCAAATTTTTGCTCTACCACTGAGCTGCCTGAAAAATTCCAATCTAAATGCAAATTTTTGCTCTACCACTGAGCTGCCTGAAAAATTCCAATCTGAATCCAAATTTTTGCTCTACCACTGAGCTGCCTGAAAAATTCCAATCTAAATCCAAATTTTTGCTCTACCACTGAGCTGCCTGAAAAATTCCAATCTGAATGCAAATTTTTGCTCTACCACTGAGCTGCCTGAAAAATTCCAATCTGAATGCAAATTTTTGCTCTACCACTGAGCTGCCTGAAAATTCCAATCTAAATGCAAATTTTTGCTCTACCACTGAGCTGCCTGAAAAATTCCAATCTAAATGCAAATTTTTGCTCTACCACTGAGCTGCCTGAAAATTCCAATCTAAATGCAAATTTTTGCTCTACCACTGAGCTGCCTGAAAAATTCCAATCTAAATGCAAATTTTTGCTCTACCACTGAGCTGCCTGAAAAATTCCAATCTGAATCCAAATTTTTGCTCTACCACTGAGCTGCCTGAAAAATTCCAATCTAAATCCAAATTTTTGCTCTACCACTGAGCTGCCTGAAAAGTTCCAATCTGAATGCAAATTTTTGCTCTACCACTGAGCTGCCTGAAAAATTCCAATCTGAATGCAAATTTTTGCTCTACCACTGAGCTGCCTGAAAAATTCCAATCTAAATGCAAATTTTTGCTCTACCACTGAGCTGCCTGAAAAATTCCAATCTAAATGCAAATTTTTGCTCTACCACTGAGCTAATTTTTCTAATTTGCATTTAGATTGGAGTTTCTCAGGTAGCTCAGTGGATAGAGCATTGACCTAGAAAGCCAAGGGTTCTGGGTTCAAACCCTAGTCTGAGCGTATAATTTTTCTCTTCAAATATAATTTATCCTCCAATGAAAAGTGTTAAATTAATAATAAAAACATAGAAAAAAATATGTATTCTACTTTTGGTCAATATGATTTGACCACATGGATTTAGGATTATTTCAAAATTAAAAATTACATTACCTTACATGAAAAATATAAAGAAAATAGTAAATTCTCAACTAGTGAAAATTACTTTACCACTAAGCAATTTGAATTTTTTTAAATGTATTTATAAAATGCATTTCATCAATTCCAAAAGTTAATTGTCTGTATCACTTTGTCCTTGAGGCAATCCTCTAATGAGGAAAGTTGTATGTAATAAAAAATATGAACTACAGATAGTAACAGGTGCCACCATATAACTGAAAGCATGGCTGACATCAGGGCGTGCTAATAACCAATCTAAAAGTATCAGTTGCTTACCTACACTGCAACCAGCTTATCACAAAAACAATGTTTTATAGTTAGAATAGTACAATTAGTGATGCAGATGTCCCTCACATGTGTATGAGGCATTCAGCAGACTGGCCATTACTATTTTCATGCTTTCAGATATCTGGCAGTCTCTGTATTTCAACATTACCCTTTTTTCATGACTAAGAGAATACTTAACACCATTATATAGACAGTCGTTATGCAAATAGGAAAATATATTAGTTTAGTGATTAAATAAAATATAACTGTTAAAGTTTTATACAATTATATATTTATTTTAATTCAAATTTGTTACAGCTGTTTCAGTATTTGTACCTTCTTCAGATGAATACTAAACTAAATTAAACTTAATAGCTTATATAAGAGAAAAATTTGCTCGTCCAGATAGCTCAGTCAGTAGAGCACTTGGCCTAGAAAGCCAAAGGTCCTGGGTTAGAGTCCCAGTCTGAGCATATAATTTTTCTCTTCAAATATGATTTATCCATCAATGAGATATATGAAATGAATAATAAAAACATAAAATACTAAACTGTTAGTTTTATACAATTTTCACATTTATCTTCTTCTTAAAGTTTTATACGATTTTCACATTTATTTTAATATAAATTTGTTACAGCTGTTTCAGTACTTCCTACCTTCTTCAGGCGAAACTATTCAGTTTAGCAATTTTATTTTATCACTAAACAATGGACTTTTAGCAAGTAAACAGCAAATCAATTGATTATTCAACATTAGTATAAGAAAAAAATTCAATTTTTGCTAAATTCATAAATTGAAACAAGTGCAAAAGTATAACACTGGTCAACATGATTTTTGTCTCATGAGTACCAACAGTTGTACTTAATGCAGTTTTTATCGTGTTTTCAAATATGTATTCAGAATTTCTCCGTCACCCACAGTTTTTTTTATTTCAATTTCAATTAATGGATTTAAATAATTATTTTTTGCTTAACAAACATTAAAGGGATTACGTCAAAATCAAAACATACACTGGTGCACCCTGACTTGCAATCTGCAATGAGACCAGTTCCACACAGCGAAGAATTGCCCATACCAAAGCCTCCAGAACATGTGACATTAGATGGAGAGAGCTCAGATTCTGATGGAAGAAGAAGAAACAGATTTTGGTGATACAACTTTTGAACAAAGCTGTTCATCTGAGCCTCATTTATTGACTCAAGAAGATCTTAACGATCTCATACGAGATTTAAAGTTATCCAAAAACCAGTCTGAAATGCTTGGTTCCCGGCTAAAAGGATGGAATCTTCTTCAAACCTTGCGTGATGGAGAAAAACCAATATCATATTTGAATTCAGAAGAAAAAATACTATCAGAATCACATATTTTTCTTTCTGAGACAAAAAAAAAAGTTTCTTTTTTGTTGCTCAGTGTAATGAATGAAAAATTCTTGTATAATACTTTTAGCATAATAACACTGATCTACACATGTTCTTATAACTTTGTTCTGTTTTTATTTTATAACGCCATCAATCATTTTTCCCACTAAAGCTATAAATTGAATCGCTGAGTTGAAAGGAGAAGAAACTCCAAGACTCTACTTTTGAGAAAACTTTAAAAACCTACATAATTTCTTACAGTTTGCTCTGATAAATTTTTTATCAATTATAATATTGATCCTCTGCTTACATGGAATGCAAATTAGCAAGAATTCATAATTTCTGTGTTGCTTACGTGTTTTATCGCTCTTCGAAGGCAGCGGAGTTTCTTCAATTTTCAACTCAGCAATTCAAATGTTACAAGAATAATTAATTAAACTGATAAGTAATTTTTCTACAACCAAATAATATTGTGTAAATATATACAAAATATATTGAACTTTTATAGGAAAAAATCACTATGAGATTTAATTTAAGATTTATATCCAGTCTTATAATTATACTGCAGTTTCAAAGCCTTGGCAGCTTCATCTTCAGTAATATCTCATCAACTGATGTTATAATAATTAAATTAATGTTTTTATTACCTCACCTCATATCTTTTTTCTTCTATACTGCAGTTTCGGAGCTTATCTCCATCGTCAGTAGCCTCTGGTCGACCGGTGTTATGTCGTTTCTTGGCGGTTTCCTTCTTACTTCTGTCGGTGGACCGATGAACCTCTGGATTAGGTCAAAATTTGCGGGAGTTTCAAAATTCATGAGTTTTTCTTTTTTGTTTTTTTGGATGTGGATTTTTTCCCAGACTGTGAGTTCCTTTAGTTTATCTGTTTGTTTGATTAGGCTGAACTCACAGTCTGGGAAAAAATCCACATCCAAAAAAACAAAAAAGAAAAACTCATGAATTTTGAAACTCCCGCAAATTTTGACCTAATCCAGAGGTTCATCGGTCCACCGACAGAAGTAAGAAGGAAACCGCCAAGAAACGACATAACACCGGTCGACCAGAGGCTACTGACGATGGAGATAAGCTCCGAAACTGCAGTATAGAAGAAAAAAGATATGAGGTGAGGTAATAAAAACATTAATTTAATTATTAAATTAAACCTCATAGTGTTCTTTCCCTGTGAAAGTTAAATAAACTGATGTTATGTTGATCACAAGAACTTCTTCTTCCCTCTGTTGGTGGACTGATGAACCTCTGTATCCAGTCAGAATCCATGGGAATTTCAAAGTTCATAAGTTTTTCTTTCTTTTTTTTTTTTTAATGTGGATTTTTTTCCGAAACTGTGAGTTCTTTTTAAAATTAAAATATAAAATTATGGAATATTCACCTAAAAGGTCCTTCTCCTCAACTTAATTAGTTATTTAACTGTAGCGCTTTCTGGACTTGTCCCATCATCACAAGTTTTGAATCCTGCTGATGATGGGACAAGTCCCAAAAGCACTATAGTTAAATAACTAATTAAGTTGAGGAGATGGATCTTTCAGATGAAAAATCCATAATTTTATATTTTAATTTTGAATAATACCTCAATGGAATACATCATGAATCTTATAAGAGTTCTTTTTGTTTGTCTATTTGTTTAATTAGACTGGCTTTTGATTCAATTAGATGTTTTTCGGACCAAGCATGAGCAGCTACTGCTGACTTTTCCACTTCTCCATTTTTGACATTTCTAAGATGTTCTTTCACCCTTGTTTTCAAATTTCTTTTTGTTTTCCCTACATAAATTTTACCACACAAAAACAAGAAAGAAAAACTTATGAACTTTGAAATTCCTGCAGATTCTGACTGGATCTGGAGGTTTATCAGTCCACCAACAGAGGGAAGAAGAAGTAGTTGTTCTGATCGACATAACATCAGTAGACAAGAAAGTACTGAAGATGAAGCCACCAAGGCTTTGAAACTGCGGTCTAGTTAGAAGACTGGATATGAGGTGAGGTATGAAACATTTTAATTTGATCTTATATACAAAATCTATTACAAATCATAGAACTGCAGTAGACATTAAGGCCATAGTAGTACGAGGATAGGATATATGCATCTTAAAATATGTTGTAAATTGTTTATTCTCAGGTAAAATTGATGCTCACGCCCTACGATAGCACACAATTCTTAACATTTATAGTAAACACAATAGCAACACAACCTTCTCCTGCAGGTGGACATTAAATGCTGTAGTTAGATGGAAAATTAATTATAAAGCAGTCTATTTTTAAGCTTCCATATTTAACAAACTACAATAAGCTGCAAACACACAAGCTTTGTTACAAATGTGTAGTTGCCGGTTAAAATTCTACACTAAAAAATATGTGATGTGATATATAACATGCAAACAAACTGTGATGTATAAAAACAAAATGGAAATTAATTTTAAACAAGAAAAGTATTGAAATATTGTAACTAGTATGGATAAAAGAATTGAAGACTACGCCAATTTTGGAATATATTAAACAGTACCAACTAAATTGGAAACTCGATCTTGAAAGAATGAGTTCAAATCGGATCCCCAAAGCTGTTTATAATTATATACCAAGAGGACGAAGATCTCTGGGCCGTCCTACGAAACGCTGGAGGAAAAATTTTCTATAGGATCGTAACAGGCCTTGGCCTAATACTTCGAAGGAAGAAGAAGAAGGAGAACTAGTATGGAAGCTCCAATAAAACATATGTAGCCCTAATATTTGATTTTATCAGGAAATCACAAGAACACGAGGGAAGAAGAATTCTACCAGGAAAATTTTATCAATGTTATTTAACATTTTCCAATACTGTTATTTTAACACAGTTCCAATAATGGATCATATTATAATGATATTGTGAAAAGAAAAATTCATGTCTAAACAAGGAATCGAACCGTGGACCTCTCGTATTCAATACGAGTGTGCAAGACCACTATACTATTCTACACCTGGTACAAACATTAACAATTCTTTCCACATTTACAAATCTATAATTCTCGTTTCGTCCGCTGCCAGGTAGATGTCACTACCAACGTCAACGGCTGGCTTCATTCAGAAATGTCTATGTTTGGGAATTTTGCACCACCACTTTTATCATCATCAACATCAACAACAAGGATTAAGCCCAATGGCCTGTTCCGATCTCATTATAGGTTGAATTGGTCCTTCCATCTCTTCAATGGTCTTCCCAACATTCTTCTCCCTTTTGGTTTATAATTATACATTCTTCTTGGTATGCGCTGTTCATTCATTTGTAATACGTGCTGAAGATAAGCATTTTGATAATATTTTATTCTTTCACAGAGATTAAATATATTAAGTTCTGTTCTTATATCTTCGTTTTTCTTTTTATCGGTCCTTTGGTATCCTGCTATTGCTCTCAACATCTTCACTTTTATAAGCAGTAATTTATATTCTTTAACACTTTCAAATACTGTTATTTTAACACAGTTCCAATTATGGATCATATTATAATATTATCATGATATTGTGAAAAGAAAAATTAATGTCTGAACCAGGAATCGAACCTTATCCATAAAAAACAAGAAAGAAAAACTCATGAATTTTGAAATTCCTGCAAATTTTGATTTGATCCAGAGGTTCATCAGTTCACCAATAGAAGGAAGAAGAAAACCGCCAAGAAACAACATAACACCGGTTAACAAGAGGCTACTGATGATGGTGATAAGCTCTGAAACTGCAGTATAGAAGAATAAAGGATATGAGGTGAGGTAATAAAAATATTAATTTAGTTCTTAAATTAAACTTTATAGTATTTTTTTTTTCTGTGAAAGTTAAATACTCATTTATAACTAAATTAAAATAAATATTATCATAGACATTATTGAAAAGAAAAGATTACAGTGGTATGCACATGTCAAAAGAATGCCAGAACAGAGATTGCCTAAAATTGTTATGGAATGGATCCCAATGGAAAGGAGGAAGACCGAAGAAAACTTGGATAGAAGGGGTATAAGCAGCTATGAATATCAGAGGAATGGAGGAAGATCAATGGATGGACAGAGAGGAATGGCATTTGGTTTCCGGAAGACGGCGGCAGCTGCCATGATACCGGATGATGATGATGATTATTCTTATTTTTAATATTTTAAATTAAGGTTGTCAAAATACATATCCAGACAAATCTATTTTTCACAGTTAAAACTTCTGTGCAAGCAGCCCAAAGCCATGCTTATTTCACAACAGGAAAGAGATCTCTGGGCCGTCCCAAGGAAATGCTGGATACAAAATTCATCGTGAGATCGTAACAGGTCCATAAGCCTAACACTTGGCTGGAAGAAGAGAGAAAACGCCAACATTTTTCAATGGTCATTTAATGCCATCGACTATAGATACAGTGTTGTTGCAAAGTTTTAGCTTTTAGTCTTGCACTCTGCCAATGTGAGTTTCATTTATGCAGAGTATTAATGTAAAAATGGATTTTTGGAGGCGATTGACAAGAATTTTAAGAAGACATAAGATCAGAAAGCAGCACAATAAGGAAAATTATGCAAGTTGAAACAAACATATTAGAAAAAATAGAAGAAAAACGTTTTGAAATGGTATGGACACCTCATAAGAATGGAAGAAGAGAGAATACCAAAGAAGATCGTTAGTTGGAAAGCTAATGGAAGAAGTGGAAGAGGCATACCTAGAGAATGTCGGATAGATGGAGTGAGGAGAAGTATGGAAGCTAGATATTTGAGGGAAGAAGATGCTTTAGACAGGAACCTCTGGCGACAAATCACTTTGGGTTGAAGGAGAAACACTGTATTGTAGAATATTCCTAATAAAAGAAAATCAATGTAAAACTAAAATAGCACATTTTTGGAGCACGAGTTTGTTTATTTTAGGGTTACAAGTGATTATTAAAATGTATATAATTGTAGTTGCTACTGGCACAGTTTCTATATGTAGTTGTGCTATTAATATCCTCAACAGCTGCAAATATATTTTTTTTTAATTTACAAATAATGGCAATGTTATATTTCATTAGAGATTTTATAGAAAACTATTTTTAGAATAATGTACACTACAGAATACATATACTAGTATCCCATTATAAGAGGAAAGGAGATTACGAGTATTTGAGAATAAAGTTCTTAGGAAAATGTTTGGACCAAAGAGAGATGAATAGACAGGTGAATGGAAAAGACTACCTAACAGTGAACTATATGATCTTTATAGGAAAAACTCTTGGTGTGACAGGCCTACAATGCCCTTAGCCTACCAGCCGGCTGCTGGCCTCGCATCCACACATGTCAATCACAGAGGTGGATGATAATCAGCCAGTGTAGGGGTGACACGTGGTCAGCATGTTGAGTCCCACAGCCATTATAGCTGGTTTTCTCAACCTGGAGCCGCTATTTATTGTAGCTACCCAAATGCCTCACAATGCTGGGTGGGCACCGGTCCCATACTGGCTGAAATTCCATGAGAAAATTTCTTCCCCCATGGAGACTCGAACCAGCGCAAGTTCTGTAGCTCTGCGGCAAGGCTTCCTGCCTTAACCACTCGGCTATGGTGGGGACAAGGTCTTTATAGGAAGCCAGATATAATAAGAACAGTTAAGTCTCATAGACTGCGATGGGCAGGACATGTGGCACGAATGGGGAATGAAAGACTTGCATGGAAGCATCTTGTAGGAAAACAGAGGGAAAATGCCCAATTGGTAGACCAAGAATGAGGTGGGAGAATAACATTAACTATGATTTGAGGAAAGTAGATTATACAGGGGATGATTAGATAGGCATGTATGGAGAGCTTATGTCCATGTGGCCATGAACCTTAGGGTTTGATAGTGCCAATGAGTGAGTTTACTAGCAATATATCACAGTATCTATAGTCTATATATAGTTGTGGTATTTTAAATATCCTCAACAGCTGCAAATATATTTTTTTTTTTATATTTACAAATAATGCCAACGTTATTTGCAATGAAATTAGAAATTTTAGAGAAAACTATTTTTAGAATAACTTTCACTACATAAAAAATACACTAATATCACATTAAAAAATGTCTATATGCACTTCACTAGGATGGCATTGGATTGGAACCAACAGGGCAGTAGGAGAATTGACAGACCCAATATAACATGGAAATGAAATGTTGTCACAGAAGCTAAAAAGATGAGGAAGACTTGGAATGAGATCAAGGAATAGAGTCAGATGGAGGAATGATGGGAATTCTGATTGTAAATTTAAAAACTTTGCTACCAACTGATAACATAACACAGTTTTAAACACCATAAGGGGTAAACATTAAAAAAAATATAGTGTAAAAGTCAATAAATATGTATTTATTATAAGAGGAAGTATAAAAATATTTTACATAAATTTCAGACAAGAGAATATAAAAGAAAAAAGATACAATTTTTGGAGAATATTCATTCTTTAAACTATATCTGGTATAATAAGAATATGTTTATGGCTCACTTCACATTTTTCTCCTTTTTTAAACTAGTTTCGGAACTTTACACTTCACCACTTCCGCAACCATTGTTCTGTCATCTTGAAGAGCCACCTTTTGCTCCCTCTATTGATAGATGAAAAAACCTCAAAATCAGGTCGTTTTCCCCGGGACCTTCTAAGTTCATTAATTTCTCCTTTTTATTTTTTAATGTAAATTTTTTCCCAAACAGTGAGTTCTTTTGGGGGAAAAAATTACATTAAAAAAAATGAAATTAATGAACTTTGAAACAGGGAGTTCTTTTGGGGAAAAAATTTACATTAAAAAAAATGAAATGGAGAAATTAATGAACTTCGAAATTCCTGGGGAAAACTATCTGATTTTTTGGTTTTTCCATCTACCAACAGAGGGAGCAAAAGGTGGCTCTTCAAGACAACAGAACAGTCGTAGAAGTGCTGAAGATGGAACTGAAGTGTAAAGTTCCAAAACTAGTTTAAAAAAAAAGAAAAATATGAGGTGAGTGAATAAAATTTACCTAAATGAATATAGCTCATAGTGTGAAATCGTAAAATAAGTAAAGAATAAGTGTATTTTATCGCTATGGGCAGTGTTTTAAGTTAAATGTAATACATTTTATTTTAAAAATAATATCCCACAAAGAAAAATGCAATTTTTATATAACATGCATTTTTCATTTGAAATTAGGCCATGTGGTTAAAAGCACAAATTCACAATTTCTTTGGTACTCAATTTAAACCTTCATTTGCATCTAAAAATAAAAACAATCTTCAATAAAATTACATTATGACGTTCAGAGTTGTGAACGTGAACAGCATTGAGAATGTCACAAATACAGTGACGAAATCCGGATCTGCGAGGGAGTTAAGAAGTATGAGGTGAGTCAAGAAACAACTAAACAAAATTAAAATAAACCTCATGGTGTTATTTCCTACCAACATAACTTATTTAAAGTTGAGTGTTCAAAATTTGTGAATTTGGTTTTTTAAGGAAGAATAAGATTTGTTCTCATGCTGTTAGTCTGCAAGAAATGATGTAAGTTTTAACTACAGGAGTGACATCGCTTACAATGTTACCCAGAGTCATCTACGATAGAAAATATAATCACATGGTATGACAAATACAGACGCATGAATATGTAGTGTCCATCTGTCTAATATGCATGTCACCCATATCTTGGCTGCATCATGTCATTATCACATGCAGATGTGAGGCCAGAAGAACCTTCTAGGGCTGTCACATCTTGGAGGAGGATGACATCATGGATATTAACGTATTGCAAACAGATAATACAAATATGTGGTAGGGCACTATTTTTACTAGTGTTTGCCAAGTGGTCGAAATTCGACCATAAATAACACTGGTCAACATGATTTTTGTCTCATGAGTACCAATAGTTGTACTTAATGCAGTTTTTTATCGTGTTTTCAAATATGTATTTGGAATTTCTCCATCACCTACAGTTTTTTTATTTCAATTTCAATCAATGGATTTAAATAATTATTTTTTTAATAAACGTTTTTCGCTCATTTGTACGTTGTAAAATAAAACGGGGAACACTTTCATCAGGAGATTTCAGCTATGGAAAAGAGATATCAAGGCAAATGGAATCCTAATATGCCGGCCGATTATTGTTGGACCATCAAGAGGGATGCTCCACAGGCGAAATACAGCACAAAATCATCATTTCTTACTTTCTAGGTGAGTCCGAATGTTCAAATATTGTGTAGTTACGAATGTAGAAAATATTAAAGTGTTTGTGTCTCTCAGAAACCTTGCGTGACATTTGAATTCAGGAGAAAAAATACTATCAGAATCACATATTTTTTTCTTTCTGAGACAAAAAAAAAAGTTTCTCTTTATTAATTAAATAAAAATAAAATGTAGTTTTATTTGATTTTCATATTTATTATATAATTGTTGCTAAGTGTAACACATCACTTTATATTACATTACACATTCTTAATTTAAAATTGTATCATCATCATCATCTTTCATGGATTAGGTGTTTGCCTGTTCTGATCTCACATCTGTTCAATCCAGCGCTTTCTTGATCTTCCTACCGATCTTCGTCCTCCAGGATTATACATCAGTGCCATCTTTGGTATCCTATCCTCTGCCATTCTTTGCAGATGTTGTATCCAATTGTTCCTGTGTTCTATTTGTTGAAGAAGTGGTTGTACTTTTAGTTCCTCTCTAATATTCTCATTTCTAATATGTTCTTCTCTTGTACAACCTTTCACAGCCCGTAGGAATCTCATTTCCGCTGCCTGAATGTTACTTTTTTTCTTTTTTCTTAAGACCCAGCCTCACTTCCATACATTGCCACTGGTGGTGCCATCGTTGAGTAAAATCTTAGCTGCGTATCCTTTCTTACTTTGTTCCTCAGTGTTCGTCTGATTGTTCCACAAATGTGTTGAAATTTCTGCATTTTCTTATTATTATGATTAATGTCTTTGACATCGTCCGATTCCTAACAGCCAATTTTGTCGGTCCATCCAATCTCCTGGTTGTAGATGTTTCTCGTTCATGTATAAACATATTCCCTGACTGCAGGAGGTTTTAGGTCTTCCTCTGCATCGTCTTCCCTCAGGTTTCCATTCCAAAACACATTTTGGTAGCTGATCCTCTTCCATTCACTGGACATGTCGGTACCATCTTAATTGCCAAGTTTTAATATAATCTAAAATAATGTCTTCAATCTTCATTTTCCCCCTTATAACTGAATTTATAATTTTTTCTCTTCTTGAAATTCTTGCTGCCCTTCGTATAAAATCCACTTCCGTTGCCAAAAGATACTTATTTGTTTTTGTTGTTAATGGCCAAAGTTCTGCTCCATAAGTAATGATGCTTTTAACAATTGTATGATATATATTAATTTTATTTCTATTAATATTTAATTTTAGGAAGTGATATTTTGAGGATATTTTAATTAAATTATTTTCAGTCTGATCATCTTACCTCAATATTAATGTTGAAAATTAATCTGGACAAGCTGACGATAAAACACAATTGTTTTGAAACATGTCCAAGAACAAATCAACATTAATATTGAGGTAAGATGATCAGACTGAAAATAATTTATTTCTATTACTTATATATATATATTTAATTTAATATAAAATTCTTTCCACCTCATGCTCATATCCTGCCTTATAATTAATTAATTTAATTAGACGTGAGGTGGAAATAATTTTATTTGAAATTTTAAATTGTTTGCACTGTATTATTTTTTTAAGAGAAAGAGTTTTGTCTGAATTGCGATTTGAACCCAAGATCTACAGTTCTACATACTGGTGCAGAAACCACTTGTGCTATCTAGACATCTCAATTCAGACACAAATTTATGTAATAAATTAATGAGTCATTTTAACATCTTACCTCATATTTCATGTTTTTCAAACACGGTAACTATAGTTTTCAAATGATCTTGTCATTCATTTTCAACCGCCATTATGACTACCGGATATTCGTTGGAATCTCCCTCTATAACGTTGCCATCTGGTGTTGATTTGACGAACTTTGAGATATCGTTGCCATCTGGTGTTGATTCGATGAACTTCGAGATGAGGTCACGTTCATCCGGAATGTCGAAATTCATAGATTTAAATTTGTTCTTCTGTATAAATATTTCTCCCAAACTGTCAAATCCAAAGGTTTTTCCAAATGTTTTAGAAGTTTACTTCTTTTTCAATTCTATGACCTTCCAACAAACTATGTGCTGCAATAGCTGATTTTTCAATTTCACCATTTTTAATATTTCCAAAGTGTTCCTTTGTGCGAGTGTCCAAATTTCTTTTTGTTTTTCCTATGTATACTTTATTGCAATCTCGACAATCAATTTCATAAATTCCAGATTTTTTACTATCTGGGGTATTCATTTTCTTATTGGTTGTTAATAAGTTACCAAGGCTAAATTTATTTATCGGTGCCAATGTAATATTGAATTTCTTGAAAATTTTTTGAAATTTGTTATGTATTCCAGGATGATAAGTGATTTTCTTAAATTGTTTTCCTTTCTTTGAATCAGATTGCAGGGTAGTGTATTCTTTTAATCTTTTTTGTTGTCAGAATTTCTTCAATTTAGTTATAATTATTTCCTTTCCAAAACCATTTAAATTAGCTATGTCCAAAATGTGATTGTATTCTTTCTTAAAATCCTCTTCATTTAGTGGAACATTCAATAATCTATATATCAAATTTATGTAATAACAATCAAATGAATCGTGAATTCTTCTTACCTATGTTTTTATCTTTGTCTTACATAATCCCAAGTAACTTACTTTACCAAATGAGTATCGCGTGTCTGTGTAAAAGGTATATGTAGAACAATTATTATAGTAAAAGATGAAATATATTTTCAATAAAGATAAATGTAAAAAAAACTTGTACATAATAACAGTTCCTTCTAACTACAGCCGTTTCATCAATTCCACATAACAAAGAAAAAAATAGAGAATATATTTAGACTTGTTTCATTATTAAATTCTCTCAGATGGTGAATAAATTGATTAAGGCAGGTGTTACCTAAGGCACTGCTGTTTGTAAAGTGAGAAGAAATTAATGAAACTCAGTCCAAATACATTACAAATGACACGTGGAGTCTATCGCCTGTAACGACCCAGATACGCCTTGCAGTTCGGGCAATTATGGTGTACATCCATGCACTCGTCAACGCAGCATGGAATAAGGCAGCAGCCTAACCAACAGCTGAAAAAAAAAATCGCAATCCATCATAAGTCAATCATTAGAACACACGAGGAATGTAAAAAAAAGGGAGAAGTAGAAAAACCTGCAGTAGCTGCTCACGTTTGGTCAGAAAAACACAAAATTATTAAAACAGTTAGAAAACACAAACAAACTCACCATATAAGATATATGATTCAAACCTGAAGACTTTATATAGATTTAGATTAGATTTATTTAGCCTGATGGAGTTAAGACCATGTGGCCTTCTCTTCCACTCACCAGGACAAACATATATTACATCAGAATATAACAATCTTAATTAACTCTAATATTAAATACTAAATAAAAATTTGATCAAAAAGATAATATCTATTATATTACGATCTATAATGCAACCAGTTAATGTTAGTTAAAATTAAGACTAAAGCTAATAATAAAATGTATACAAGCAAGACATATTAAATTGTCCCTGTCTAATGTATATAAAAACAAAGAAAAATAATGAGATATAGAAAACTAATTTTACGATTATACAATATTTAAAACAAAACAAAAGAAAATATTTGTTAATCTTAATATTATTTTCATAGATAATTTAATTTGTTACTTGTTAAAAGAATACTATCAGTGAGGTGTATAAGTTAGTTTGTTATTAAATAATTCTTTAGTTTGTTTTTGAAGGATGTTATAGTTTGACAGTCTCTGACATAGGGCGGAAGGGAATTCCATGTTTTGGTAAGTGAGACCGTAAAAGATAATGAATAATATACAGTGTGATGAGGAGGGATATAAAGGACAATGTGCTGATGGGATCGAGTGTCAAGATTATGTGTGTCGGATAGTCTGATGAAGCGGCGTGATAAATAATTAGGCGATGAGGTGTGTAGTATTTTATAGAGAAGGGATAGGGAATGGACAGTTCTACAATCTCTTAGAGGAAGCCACGATAATTGTTCCAGGGACGGTGTAACGTGGTCAAATTTGCGAATACCACAAATAAAACGTGCGCAAGAATTATGAACACGTTGAAGTCTTTGAGTGGAAATAATATTGAAGTCTGTAAAAAGAGTGTCACAATAATCAAAATGGGGCATTGCAAGTGTTTCTACTAACATTTTCCTAAGAGCGAATGGCAGACAATTTCTTACGCGATTTAATGAATGTATTATTGAGAAGACTGTTTTGCATGTATGGTTTATTTATATAATTGTCAGTATGAGTATCCTTCCTGTATATATTGAATTCAACTCTCTGTTGTTTTTTATTTTTTTTTTATGTTCATATTATTCATTTTTAAACATCTTAATGATGGACAAATTATATTTGAAAAGAAAAAATATATGCCTAGACTGGGGTTTCAACCCAGGACCTTTGACTCTCTATGCCAATGCTCTATCCAAGTGAGCTACCTAGGCCTCCAATCTAAACGCGTATTTTTCTCTTATACATAGTTAATTCCCTAACCCCAAATGCTACGAGCCATTGCTACGATTTTTGCAAATGGCAGCTCCTTTGTTAAAAAGACTTTATTGGGAATGTAAACATTAAAAAAAAAGCCAGTAGTGTTTCTTTTTTTTAATGTTCATATTATTCGTTTTTAGACAAATTTATAAAAAAAATTCCTCCCTTAAAGTAAGAGTCCATGTTTTGCATCCATAAAATATAACTGGTAGAATAATAGTTTTATACATTTTCAGTTTAACATTTTTTTGAAAGGAGTTGGGAAGTCAAGATGCTTGCACTATACACCAACACTTAATATTTTTATGTTATATTTAAATATTAATACTTTCCAATACTGGACAATATTATTTTGAAAGCAAAAAACATACATTCAGCAAAAATCATTGCTTGAATTGGGACTTGAACCTCGGTCTTCTGGTTCTATGCACCAGTATGCAGTCCATTACACCATTCAAGACACGATACAAACGTCAACATTTCTTTCCTCATATACAATTCTCTTATCATCCGAAGAGAGATAGATGGCACTACCATTTATAAGTTGTTCTTTGAATTAGAAATTATAACTTGATCATCTGCGAAAAGTAGGGTATTTAATGTTAAGGCACTGGCTATTATCATTGCTGATGTACAGATTATGTTGATTTAGAGATGATTTCATTCATGTCAATATTAAATAGTGTTGTGATAGTGGGCAACCTTGTTAAAGTCCATTATTATCTTTCAGAGATATCATTATTTATTTTGACATTTATTCTATTGTCAGTGTAGATTTCTATCATGTTTTGTAATAACAAATTTTGTAAATTTTTTCTTGTAATATGTCAAACAAAAGATATCTTCAAACTTAAAAATTAATGAGTCATTTTAACATCTTACCTCATATTTCATGTTTTTTCAAACACGGTAACTATAGTTTTCAAATGATCTTGTCATTCATTTTCAACCGCCACTATGATTACCGGATATTCGTTGGAATCTCCCTCTATAACGTTGCCATCTGGTGTTGATTTGACGAACTTTGAGATATCGTTGCCATCTGGTGTTGATTCGATGAACTTCGAGATGAGGTCACGTTCATCCGGAATGTCGAAATTCATAGATTTAAATTTGTTCTTCTGTATAAATATTTTCTCCCAAACTGTTTCCCAATTTTAACTTTGAAATCTTCAAACTTTGTCAAAAGCTTTTACAAAATCTATAAAAGCTATATGAGTTTCTAAATGATATTCTCTTCTTTTTTCTATTAGTAATTTGATGTTAAATAATGGTTCTATACATGATCTTCCTTTTCTAAAGCCATTTTGGCACTCCAGAAGGATGTTTTTTTTTTTAGTTTTTTGTCTGAAAAACTGTCACACAGATAAACTAAAGGAACTCACAGTCTGGGAAAAAATCCACATCCAAAAAACCAAGAAAGATAAACTCATGAATTTCGAAACTCCCGCAAATTTTGACCTGATCCAGAGGTTCATCGGTCCACCGATAGAAGTAAGAAGAAAACCGCCAAGAAACGACATAACACCGATCGACCAGAGGCTACTGATGATGGAGATAAGCTCCAAAACTGCAGTCTAGAAGAAAAAGGATATGAGGCGAGGTAATAAAAACATTAATTTAGTTCGTATCATCATTCATATTCATCTTAGATTAAGCTTAGGATTAGGGACTCTCCTGGCGCACACTATCATCATCACCCATCATATCATTAGGGCAACGTAACCCCGCTTTCCAGGTGCCCCAATCTCAGGAGTGGGTTACAATTATGCAAATGCCAGGAGAGAACTCCAGAAATGTAAAAAAAAACAACCTGTGGCATTAAAAAAAATCCATATTACAAGACAATGGCCACATTTTTTGTCTTAAGCTATACATTGGAGAGTAATGATCTGAAATAAAAATTAAACATATAGATAAACTGATTATCTTTCTCTTTATCAGATTATGAATACCTACCCAAGTAGAGCTATCACCACTCCAGAAATGTAAGCAATAAGACCAGGTTCAGTTTTTGTAGCTGTATCTATTTCTGCATGGCAATATGGACATATCATATGAGTCGGTTGTGGGCCAACAGGAACAACTGTTGTCACAATTGTAGGCCCTCCAGTTACTGAAAATTTAAATTATTTATCATACATTGTAGGCTAGATTGTGGGTAATTCTTTATCATAAGTAATGCCACGAGTGATTTCCAAATCATCGCTAGAGAATTTGGAAATCAAGAATGGCATTTGTTAGGACTATTTAACAAATAAAATTAAGCTGTTTACTCAAAAGTCGTCAATTAAATATAGTTACCAATTACTTATTTTAGGAATTCTCACTATGAGGTATATCCTACCTTAATAGTTACCAATGTTTTAAAATATTTATAAATTTAATGCAAACGGCAATGTTTGAAAAAAATCAGAAATGTGAGGTTATGTATATTGATCCCTATTAGGTTCGTCTTCCGGGCATGTATATTCCCTGCAACTTGATCATATTATTTATTGCCAAATAGGATCGCAATATTGTAAGAATGCACCCTAGTGGAGAAATAATGAAACACATCAAACTGTATACTATAACCTCATTATGGGTTATTAGTTATTATTTTTTTAGAAAAAACTCAGTAAAATCATTATTTAAAAAAAAACACAATTATTGAACAAACAATTATCAAATGTGTAGTTCAAAGGAATCTGTTCATTATTTGCTATATTCAACGTATTTGTTGGAGAGTCAATCACTGCAAAATAATGCTCTGACCTGTTCAGAATATAAAAAGGAGGAGCTTCTTTATTTTAGTAAACAGAATTTGATAAATAGCAAGGTGAATGCAACAGAAGGCTAAATGTAATTGTTGTGACACGGGCTTAACTGGATTACTCTTATATTGTTTCATTAAATAGCTGGTATATTAAATATTGAATCACTCTGCAGCTTATACTGAACAAACAAATTGTAGCAACTCATTTAGAAAGATTTAAAAACACATTATTTTGATATGAATAATATCCAAAGTTTCCCAGAAATAACATGTTTATGTGACGACAAAAGACAGGAAATTTTCAAAATTAAATAACTCACTAGAATGTTCCAGAAAGCAATTGAGGAAATTTTAGCTATGCCACATCCAAGGTTCACATCAGCAACTCTGCTGGGCATTTTATGTAAGTAGAGTTTTCTTTTAATTTCAGGAATAAAATAATTAGATGTTTTTTTATTAATTTAACATTTCTCTTCAAATATAATTAGATGTTTATTTAATTATAAATCACTTAAGCTCTAAAACTTAACACTTTAAAGATGATAGTCCTTAATCTATGGGTAAAATCGCCTGAGTTTTATCTCTCCTTCTTCAGCAAAATTAATATAAATGTTGCATCTAAATTCATTAATATTGACAGGTTGTAACTTATGCTTTTTTGAAATTTATTTAATAATATGTTAAATTGAGTTCATTAGTGGTTAACATGTTCTCGTATACATTTTTATTTCATCTCGCAAATATTTTATTTTGAGTTTCATTAAACTATATGTAAACAGTGTCTATTGGCTTTCCTTTATGTTAGGGTAATAAGTTAAATAACATAAATTCCTATTAGAAGTCCTTACTTCAACCCATGGAATCCTATATATATATATATATAATAATCGGCCGCAGTAGATTAGTGGTTATGCTCCTTGCCCCTGGTCCCGAGGGTCGTGGGTTCAAACCCGGCCGGGGTCGATTGATTTTTTAGGATGGAAAAATCCAAGCAGCAAGTCCTCTGGGAGGGACTTTAAGCCTTGGATCCCGAGTCTGAAGATTTCAGGCTCGTAAAAGATCCTTAAACCTGAATGAAAAGGCCTCTAAGCAAAATTTACCGAATTTTCCCGTCCTAGTACTACCTTGGTTTCCTAGATGTCATAATGAGGCAGAACGCTGACCACGGACCACTCAAATGACATCTATACGAAAACAAGTGTAACTAAATTGGTATGGTTTAAATTCTTCCCTGTAGGGGGAGAGCACCTAAATCTCTGTTAAGAGAAACATGGGCTTACAATATATATATATATATATACATACATTCCTCGGTGTGCTACCTATAAAGTGACATTTATTAGAATCAATATCTAAGATAACGCCCTTCGAAGAGACCCTTTAAATACAACAGTAAGATAATGTCAGAATTATCCAGATTTCTAGTAATCCTAAAGCTTCAATAAAAAATGTTTGAATTAGAAAACCTTATCATAGCATTTACATACATGATTGTCCAGGTGTAAATGGACTAGATGGAGGAACTCCCCCCACTGCTTGCGAATAACTAGGTGGTGCCGCTGGTGGGGGCCCATAAGCAGGTGGTGCAGTACCCTTGTTCATAGTTTTCAATATCTGCAACACAAACAAAATAAATAATATATGACAACTAGCTAACACCTGCCTTGCATTGCAACACCTAAATAAATGTAATATTAAAGGATAATAAAACATGATGGTCGCTACTCAGCTTTTAATGTCGCATTTCAGGTAAACCTCCACTTCTAATTGTCACATTTTGCTCATTTTTGGATAATACCTACCTCAGTTTATTTTAATAGGATGTACTGAGTTTTGTTGTCAAACATAGAAAATTGTAGCCATAGAGTGATTTTTAAATTTAGTAGCTAAAATAAGTAGCAGCTCCAGGTTGAGAAAAACAGCTATAACGGCTGGGGGACCGACATGCTGACCACTCCTATACCTCTGTGATTAACACATGTGGATGTGAGACCGGCTAGTAGGCCATGGAAAAAATAATATAACTTTTAAATTACCGTATATATAATTATACATTATTATGTAATCACTTCATAAATACCATACAAATAAACAATACCACATTACATCCTACATGAAAACAGGGGAGTTTCTATTTATAAAGGAACACAAATGAATTTAATTTAAGTTACGTAATATTCCGGCGATTTCAAATGTATCATTTCCTTACATGACGTAAGCCAGCTGATTAAACGGAATTAGGCAAATTTAATAATTTTCATGCAATTGCAATAATACTACAAATTATCAATGTTTTCAATTAATATTTCTTCCTCTACAAAGCATGATTTAAATTAAAACATAGCTAATATTTGATTACGCTTTACCTACTTCTCACTGCTATATTAACTGGAATTAAACGATTTCAAGTTGCCTTGAGATCCTATTAAAACAAATACAGCCAAGCCCATGTCCTAATTTTAGATTCCAAAATGAATCGACTGTGAATAATCATTATTTATTATGACAATCACAACTTAAAAATTTAATACAAATCATTCTATTACCTTTGGATATGTGCAGAACGAAACTATTAGCAGGCCTTCCTCTCAAACGTCCTCTGATATTTATGAGGTGAGGTGACGTTAATGTAATTACCATAGAATATGACACTTCCTCGTAAAAAATAATCGCAACCATGACGCAATGCAGGCCGCAAGGGCAACCAATAGAAAATGTAAAATGTTACTGTAATACTAATGCAAATTACTTGATCATATAATCAATGTTTTTAAAATACATTATAAACAAATTATTGTTAAAAAAACTTCGAGAGTTTTAATTAACTTTCTATTACTATTATATTATTTAACAATGACAATAGTGCTGTATCCATTGATAAATGACGTACTTTGGTTGCCTTATGAGGACACAATTAGCTAGAAATTTTTACTTTAATTTAAAGTTCACAAAGTTATGTTTATTTATTTTTTTACATTGTGATTTAAAATTTTAGATATATGAAAACTTCTGACAAATTCGAAACTCAGATCTAGCTAGAAAAATATTCGTTTGGCAACATTGATGACCTTAAAATTCTTTTAGCCAACTCTATGCTGTAAAAATAAATATCATTAATGTTTAATGTCATTCTGTTTTTTAATAAGAAAAACTTTTAGAGTAAAATATATTGATGTAATAATCTTTTATTAATGAACGTTTATTTATACCTAAAATAATGTCCAAATGAGACAGTTTTCATAAAAATAATATTGAAGCATAATTGGCCTGTAAAATGTTAATGTTGTCAGTATCATATTGTCGTCACCTTTACAATGCTCTATGATCGTCTTAACATGTGTAAAAATATATGTAAATAGTAACACATCGAACTAAAGTGAAAGCAGAATATTCCAAACGTTCATCTTGTGTAGTCTGGTGAATTAATCAGAGTGAAGTTATATTTTAACATGAATTTGTTAATGGTAAGTTACCATAAATGTGATAGAATATATATTTATTAAATTAATGCGTGAAACATTAAAATCCTTGTTTGACCAATATAGAATTTACACGTCATGCTTTTATTCGTTTAGATTTAGAAGCATATGTTATTATTGTGTAGACTAACGATTTAAATTCATTATTTTTTATTTAAGGGAATGCGAGAATTGTTGGCATTGCTACTTTTCCTTGTTTTTCTGCAAGATGCTGTGAGTCCACCTGTAACTCAAAAGAAAAAGGGCCATGAAGACAATAAAGTTGAAGGTGAAACTGAAGGCGAATATCCAGTGAGTTTCCATATGACCTAGATTTGAATTGGATTGTACCACATATTTCAGCTTTTCATTATTTTAAAATGAAATTATGATTTTAATTTGTGCATATATTGTATTGTGATCTATCAGATACTCAATTTAAGATTAGTTTTTTATTTAAAATATTGGAAAAAGTCGGTTTTATGTCTCTCAGGAATTCTTCCAAGTTCCACAGAATCGCAGCGCGCATGCGCGAGTTGCTGTAATGGTTAATATAGACTCCGGTAGTCGCCGTTATCAACTTTGGGAATAAATTTCCAAATGCAAAAAAAAAATGGACGTTAACTAACTTGCCATTTTCTAACTAAAGAAAACAATTTACATGCATATTATTTCTTCCCAAGTGCTTAAAAATGGATGTAAACCAACTTCCCATTTCCTAACGTAACAAAGCAATTTACAAGTGTACTATTTAATGAACTATAAACTAATTTTACGTACACTAACACTAAATATAGTTTTAAATTATTTTCAAATGGTGGCAACGTTGGACAACATGGGAAAGTAGCAAGGAAGTAATGTATCCACGATCATGTTTTACGTAAATATATAAATATAAAATATTGTGAAGAAAGCTTGAAGATCATTGCAAAATGTTTAAAACAGTACAAAACGTGTTTACAAGTGTTTAGTGCATCAGTGGCATAAGAATGTAAGTGTAGAAATGTGAGAGACATAAAACCGACCACATCCAAAATATTCTCTAACTTACCTGTTGTATCCAAAAATTACACACTTACCTTTTTAATTTACTTACTATCTTCTTTAAAGACATTATTAATTGTTGATTCTACAATTTTCTAACACTAATACACATTTTATACTTTGGATAAAAAAGGAAAATAAAAAAGTCAGAATTTAATTTTAAAAATCTGGGCTGTGGTACGTTTTTTGGCAGACACAATTCTACACTTACATACTTATGCCACTGATGCACTAAACACTTGTAAACACGTTTCGTACTATTTTAAACATTTTAGAACCATTTTATAAACATTTCTTATGATTATTAAATATTTATAAATTATGCGAAATTTGTGCATCGGGTTCTAGAGATGCAGAAATGCTTCATGTAACATCTGGTAGGTGGCACTCAAATCGGAGTTACCAACATTTGAAAATAATTTCAAACCCTATTTAAGTGTTAGTGTTCGTAAAATTAGTTTATGTGGCTCAACTGCACTTCTACTAGCGCTTGATTTTTCAGTTATATTGTTGTAAACTATAGCTCTTCTTCTGTATTTACTAACATTATTTAATATTCTAACTTTTTTAAACAATTTTTATAACATTATTAGACAATTTTGAAGTATTTATTTAAATATGCAAATCACAATATTATGACACTGTTAGACAATATTGTGATGCTAACTGCTATTTTCTCCACAGAGTTTTTAACATAGATTTGGGGATTTATTGCAAATATTGGTCATTTAAATTTCATAGCGACGGGTAGTAATCGAGGATGATAATCGATATGTGGTTCGATTGTGGGTTATTGCTGGCTCTATAAATTCTGGCGCATGCGCACTGTTGTTCTATAGGACTTTGAAAATATATCACACTAGTTTAAGTGCAGTTTTTCCAAATATTCTCTAACTTAGTTATTGTTTCTAAAAAATTACACACATATCTTTTAAATTTGTTAATTACCTTCCTTAAAGACATTATTAATCGTTGTTTTAACACTCGTACACATTTTAGACTATGGATAAAAAAAGAAAAATAAAGTCAGAATTTAATTTTAAAACTCTGCATGGTATGACAGGTCTAGAACCTTCGGCTCTGCCATCTGGCTGCTGGCCTCACAGAGGTGGATAATCAGGCAGGTGGTAGAGATGATAAACATGTCAAGTCACTTGTCCGTTATAACTGGTTTTCTCAACCAGGAGCCGCTAATTTTTGTAGCTATCTAATTCCTGATGATCCTAGGTGGATACTATATCCAAACTGGCTGACAGTCCATGAAAAAAATTTGGAAAAACTACATTTAAACTTTCGTGAAATATTTTCAAAGTCCTATAGAACAACAGTGCACATGTGTCAGAGTTCATAGAGCCAGTGATAACCCACCATCGAACCACATATCGATTATCATCTTCGATTACTATCAACATCATACTAAAGTTAAAAAATCTTATGCTAGATGGCAGCATGTCGCTAAGAAATTTAAATGGCCAATATTTGCAATAAATCCCCAAATCTATGTTAAAAAATATATCAATAATATTAACATTACCAAATGTTTATTAAAGATGGATGTACACGTCCAATTTTGGAATATATTAAACAGCACCAACTAAATTGGAAACACCATCTTGAAAGGATGAGTTCAAATCGGATCCCCAAAGCTGTTTATAATTATATACCAAGAGGACAAAGATCTCTGGGCCGTCCTATGAAACGCTGGAGGGAAAATTTTCTGTAGGATCGTAACAGGCCTTGGGCTAATACTTGGAAGGAAGAAGAAGAAGGATGTACATGTACTTATCACTCACCAACGCTGATCCAACCAGCGATAACCCAAAACAGCGATAGAAAAATCATAGACTAAGTAATATACTCTTTGGAGAAAATAGCAGTTAGCATCACAATATTGTCTAACAGTGTCATAATATTGTGATTTGCATATTTAAATAAGTCCTGCGCCATAGCCGAGTGGTTAAGGCAAGAAGCCTTGGTGCAGAGCTACGGGACTTGCGCTGGTTCGAGTCTCCATGGGGGAAGAAATTTTTCTCATGGAATTTCGGCCAGTATGGGACCGGTGCCCACCCAGCATCGTGAGGCATTTAATAATAATAATAATAATAATAATAATAATAATAATAGCTTTATTTTACCTGGCAGAGTTAAGGCCTTGTCTACCACTCAACCAGGTTTTAAAAAAAATACAAACATTTGGGTAGCTACAATAAGTAGCGGCTCCAGGTTGAGAAGACCAGCTATAACGGCTGGGGGACCCAACATGCTGACCACATGTCACCCGTACACTGGCTTATGATCGTCTACCTCTGTGAATAACACATGTGGACGTGAGGCCAGCAGTCGGCTAGTAGGCCTAGGGCCTTGAAGGCCTGTCGCGCTTGGAGTTTTTTTTTTTTAGTATTTAAATAAATACTTGAAAATGGTCTAATAATGTTACAAAAATTGTTTGAAAAAGTTTAAAATATTAAAAAATTTTAGTAAATACAGAAGAAGAGCTATAGTTTACAACAATAAACTGAAAATCATGTGTAAGTAAAAGTGCAATTCAGCCATAGAGGCTTGAACTAGCACAAGTACCATAGCTCTGCACCAAGGCATGATACCTTAAACTGCTTGGCATCAGTGTGGGACAAAAGTCAGATTGACTTGAATAAAATATTTAAATAATGTATATTTTCTTACTAATGACTTGTTATTTATATTTTAAAGACAATGCCATATTTTTCACTCGATTAAGGCTCTGTTTATATTGGAAATGTCTTAATATTGTTTTGTTTTGTCTTTATAAGCTAAATACACTTGATTGGTCATTAGGGCGTGAGTTTTGGTAAAGAATATGGCAACTGTTAATACGCTATTGTTTTGTTTCCCATGTTGCACAGACTGCATTGTTACGAGTATCTTAGCACTTGCTCTTTTCTTCCCCCCTCCCTGTGTCTGATATATCACATGTAATAGAAATTAATTTGTCATCATCATCATCCATGCAAGTATTAGGCCGTGTGGCCTGTTACGGTCTCAAAGAGGAATTTTCCATCCAGCGCTTTTTTTTGGACATCCCAGCAATCTTTTGCCTTGGGGGCAGTAGCGAAGTATGGCTTTTGGAATTCTATGAGATGGCATTCATTGAAGATGGGCTTTCCAGTTGTTCTGGTAGTTTTGTATATGGTGAAGAATGGGTTCTACATCCAACTGTTCCATAATTTCTTCATTTCTTTTATGGTCCCACTTTGTGTAGCCTGCTGTACGGTGCATAAATCGCCTCTGATTTGCTGTTATTCGGCTTTCATCTCTTCTTCGTATTGTCCATGCTTCACTACCATATCTTAATACTGGTCTTGCGAGAACCTTATAAAGCCGTAATCTTGTGTTCTTCTGTACTAAAGATGGTTTCATTATACTGTTAATTATCCCCGTTGTTTTTGTAAAATTTGTGATTTTCTTTGATATATCAGCTTCATCTTGAAATGTTAAATTATAACCCAAATAATTAAATTTGTTTACTCGTTCTAAAATTTCATCATCCAAAACAATTTTGCTAGGTATAGGGTATTTCCCACAAAAGGCCATCACTTTAGTTTTCTTTGTATTGATTTCCATATTGTACCTTTTTGTAATTATATTAAAATTGTGTATAGAATACTGTAAATCTGTTTCTGTTGGAGCTATTAATACCAAATCATCTGCAAAAAGCAAAGAGTCTAATTTATGGTTTCTATTAATTTGTATATATTTTAACAACATTCAACTTTGCATGTGTTTATTCTGTTTGTTTTGTTCTCAGCAGTTTGTTGCACTTGTACAGTTAAGACTAACAATATTTTTTAAACATTATGACTAAAATCTAATATGGAAAAACTAGATTGTATAAAAGAGAATTTTTATCAGATAGAAAACATATATTTTCTCAAATTTGTTCAAATTGATAAGCTTTCTCATTTTTTTAAATGTAGGCCTATAAACAATATTTTTTTTAAATTTTTTGTCGAGTCAACATTTATAAAAAAAATACGTGGTTCCACTATTTGAAAAAGTAATTTATTTATTTAATTATTAGTGTTAAACATTGCAACGAAGGAAGTAGCAACTTTTAAGAACTGTCCCCTAAATACATATGAAGTTAAAAGAACATTTTATATTTATAAGAACAGACTTGCCGACAACCTAAAAGTTTCAAGAAATGCATTGAAATATATTGTAGTAATGTAAATGTACAGCATCCATTTTACTTCATCTTTCCCATGTTCCATGTTTGGGAGTCTTCCAATATATAAACAAAACATTTTTTTTAAAATCCAACTACAGGCCTCAGGAGGCCCTTGGGGTAGTAGGAGGTTAAGGTTCCCACTTTTTCTGGACAATCGGCACTTGATGTCAGCCCTGCGTGACGGCCTCCTTTACCCCCAAAACAAGCCTCTGGTACTTGTTTCTGTTAGAGGCTGATTCAGCAGGGCCATAGTGCCACCAGAAGGTTTGGGTCAGTTTTAAAAATCCTGACCCCACTGGGACTTGAACCCTTGACCTTCCGGCTTGTAGCACAGTACCTTAACCACTACACTATGGCGTATTGGTGTAAAATAAAATACTTGAGTATGTGTATATTTTCAAGTTTTAATACACGTTTTCTTAAATTTTGAGCATATTTGCACGATTATAGTGGATATAAAGTCTACAGTGTAATGGTAGTACACAATCAAAACAAATAATCTAAATGTATCCTTAAGTCGGTTTGGCACAAAACATTTATTGTGATATTTTGTGCCAGTCCTGTTGTGATATTGTTGGCCTTGGCTGTATACAGTGGGAGTGTATAACAATGTTTGTTATTTAATTGTTGTGTTTGTTTAGAATGAATTGTTGGTTGAATACGACCGATATCTGAAGGAAGTCGTATCAGCATTAGAGAATGATCCAGTGTTTAAAGCTAAGCTAGAAAAGGCTGAAGAAAGTGACATTCGGGTAAGTTTATTGTATTAAGTTATCTGAGCTAAGTGCCAGTTGTACTGTAAACAAACTTGTATAATGATGTTGAAGAAAATTTCCAGGCTGTTGGCCATGGTCGTGAGGCTTGTAGTTCCCTGACGTTTCACCAGAGACTGCGTCTGGCATCCTCAGGGTTGTCTGGCAAAATGTCGGGGAACTACAAGCCTCACGACCACGGCCTACAGCCCGAAAATCTTCTTCAAGATCATCATAGCAACTCCGGCTGTGAATGTCAACGTGAAACCTTGTATAAGATATTACTCGGCCGACTCCATATATCGAGGGAACCGTGGTACTACTATTACTCGCCATATGACTGAATTGTGTATGAAACAAATATTTTTCTTAGGTAACATCTTATTTTACAGGAAATAAAACTGAATACAACATAAGTTGGTACCAACAATTAGGAATTTTTTTAACTTTTACAGGAATTAATCACTATGAGGTTTATATTGGAAAAACAAAAAGAAATTTGAAAACAAGGGTGAAAGAACATCTTAGAAATGTCAAAAATGGAGAAGTGGAAAAGTCAGCAGTAGATGGAAAGACAAAATCTCTTGAAGTTGGAACGGGCCAGAGGGCCTCTGTCTTGATGATGATCTTACCTCATATGTCATTGTGTACTATTTGAACATGTTTTGAGTTTGGAGAAGCTGATGATGGAATGTATGGCATATTGAAACATGTTCAAATAGAACACAACACTTTATGAGGTAAGGTGATTCTGGAGTCACCTTATTTATTGAAAGGAACCTCATATGTTACTTTTTATTGTTGTTGTTGTAGTTTTCTAATGGTGAGATTTGACACTTAAGTCATTTTCTCTCTGGCTTCGCAGTACAAGCGAACAAGGTCCTTAGAATGTTTTTTTTTTTTTCAAATGCCACAGATTTGTCTTTCGACATTCCTGGTTTCTCTCCTGGCATGGCGTACTTGTAACCCACTTCTGAGGTTGGGGCGCCTTGAAGGCAGCGTTACGTTGCCCTGATGATATGATGGGTGATGATGATGATAGTGGTGCGCCAGGAGAGTCCCTAATCCTAAGCTTAATCTAAGATGAATATGAATGATGATGATTGCGATGACCATATGATTTCGGGGACCTTAAAGTTGTTCTGACATTTGTCTTACAGGTGAGGAAAAACCCCGATAAAAACCTCACCCAGAAAAACTGTCCCGACCAGGGATCGAACCCGGGCCCGCTGCGTGACAAGACAGCACGCTACCCCGAGACCACAGCAGTGGATGGTCCTTAGAATGTTGTGCAGTTGGATTTAAAGCTGGACAGACTAGAAGGTGGTGTTTGTCCATGATCAGGTCCGGGTCTTTGCATATGACACATTTGTCGGATTGGAAAACGTGTATTCTGTGGAGGTGGTGAGCCAGGCAGTCGTGTCCTGACATCATCTGAATTTTGCTACTGCTTCCTTGTGGCCCTTAACTAACTAACTCACTGGCACTATCGAACCCATAGGTTCATGGCAGCGTGAACATAAGCTCTCCATATATCCCTATCATGAGCCAATGTTTTCCAATCATCCCTGTATAATCTACTTCCCTCAAATCATAGTTAATGTTATTCTCCCACCTCATTAGAAAAAGTCCTAACATTCCATGTTCCTAGGAACATGTCCCTATGTTTGAGACTTTGGCATGGGTTCCCTGAATTAGTCCCCGCGCGGAGAACCGAATGGGGGACTATTTGGCCTCCGGAAAATTTTACCCCAGTTGAACCCATGTCCGCATTTCTTGACGGTTGTATTTTTACGGTGAAAGATCGTCACTCTTTCGACCAAGGTACTTTTTGCGTCTGGCTTATCACCTTCGACCAGTCCGGCATGGGTAACCCTATCGGCAGCAATGCTACCGCCGGCATAGCTCTCAGGATCATTTAAGCATGCAAGCCACTCCACCACGACAAGGTAAAGGTACTATTTTGCGGCCTTTATATTTTATTTCTGTGTAAAGTTCATCAATTTTTTTCCCATGATTTCTCTCTCGCTGTTGCAATGTTTTCTTTCAGGTTTTCCATTTGGAATACTTTCATCATTTCTTTGATATTTCTGTGAAGGTTCGATTACTTCTTATTGTAATTTATTTTATTGTAAAATAGTCTTAAACTGTACTTACTTACTTACTTACTTACTTACTCACTGGCACTATCGAACCTGTAGGTTCATGGCCGCACGGACATAAGCTCTCCATACATCCCTATCCTGAGCTAATGCTTTCCAATCATTCCCTGTATAATCTACTTCCCTCAAATCATAGTTAATGTTATTCTCCCACCTCATTCTTGGTCTACCAACTGGGCGCTTTCCCACAAGAAGCTTCCATGCAAGTCTTTCATTCCCCATACGTGCAACATGTCCTGCCCATCGCAGTCTACGGGACTTAACTGTTCTTATTATATCTGGCTTCCTATAAAGACCATGTAGTTCAGTGTTATGTAGTCTTCTCCATTCACCTGTCTGTCATCTCTCTTTGGTCCAAAAATTTTCCTAAGTACTTTATTCTGAAATACTCGTAATCTCCTTAAGTGTTAAACTGTAACAACGTAAATAAATTAAATAAATATTGTGAAATGTAATTTCAATATTGAAATATAATTTGTTTGTTTATTTTAACAGACGGGTAAAATTGCATCAGAGTTGGAAAATGTAGATCATCGTGTTCGATCTCAACTTGATGAAATCAAGCGCACAGAATTGGAACGCCTTCGTCACCTCGCAACAAAAGAATTTGAATTGAAAAATGGAATGGATACAGATCATTTGAAAATTCCAGAACATGTTGACCACACTAATCCTCATACTTTTGAGATTGAAGATTTACGCAAACTCATTTTGAAGGTACGTACAAGTGTAGAATTCCATTAATATACATTTTGAATTATGCTTTAAAATGAAATACAGCAACTGCTCTTACCACTGTATTATAACAGCTATATTGTATTATTGTCGAATCAAGTATTACTGTGTACAGCTAAGAGCTGAACAAGATGATGAGTGTAAGGAATGCATGACATAATGCTAGGGTCATAACATTTGTGTCGCATGCATCTTAATACTATGTGTCTTGAAAGTATTAGTTACATTAAGTTATGTAGGTAGGAAATAACACTATGAGGTTTATTTTAATTTTGTAGAGTAGATTTTTGACTCACCTCATACTTCTTAATTCCCTGGCAGATCTAGATTTCATCACTGTATTTGTGACATTCTCAATGCTGTTCACGTTCACAACTGACGTTCAATGGTCTCCTCTCCTGCAGACTGATCTCTGCACCATCTGATGGCTGACCGACGAACTTCCAAATCAATCCCGTCTCCTTATCACCGGGTATTTCAAAATTCATAGTTGTGTTTTCATTCTTGCATATGTAATTTTTTTCCCAAATTGTGAGTTCCTTCGGTTTTTTCAATTGTTTAAGTAATTTTGTTTTGGTTTCTATTCCATGTTTTTCTGACCAGGCATGTGCAGCTATTGCAGATTTTTCTGCCATTTTTAACATTTCTGAGGTGTTCCTTTAATCTTGTATTTAGATTCCTTTTTGTTTTTCCTATGTATATCTTTTCACAATCTTTACAATTAATTTGATAAATTCCCGATTTTTTGCAGTCTTCAATCTTTTCATTTTTGTTGATTACAATTTAGGTAATTTAATAAAAACCAACAAAAATGAAAAGATTGAAGACTGCAAAAAATCGTGAATTTATCAAATTAATTGTAAAGATTGTGAAAAGATATACATAGAAAAAACAAAAATGAATCTAAATACAAGATTAAAGGAACACCTCAGAAATGTTAAAAATGGAGAAACAGAAAAATCTGCAATAGCTGCACATGCCTGGTCAGAAAAACATAGAATAGAAACCAAAACAAAATAACTTAAACAATTGGAAAAACCGAAGGAACTCACAATTTGGTAAAAAATTTACATATGCAAGAATAAAAACACAACTATGAATTTTGAAATACCCAGTGATAAGGAGAGGGGATTGATTTGGAAGTTCGTCGGTCAGCCATCAGATGATGCGGAGGTCAGTCTGCAGGAGAGGAGGTCAGTTGGATGTCAGTTGCGAATGTGAATAGCATTGAGAATGTCACAAATACGGTGACCAAATCTGGATTTGCAGAGAGTTAAGAATTATGAGGTGAGTCAAAAATCATCTCAACAAAATATTAGTCACATTTCTGGATAATAAAACACAATCTTTATAAATACTAATAAAAATTAATGATATTAGTAACTGCAATACATGGATTAATAACATGGCTGTGCAAGAAAAGAGCACAAGGTTTGTGAATGATTAATACAGTGCACCAGGATTCACAGTGATAACAGCCTCTCTCTCTATATTCTTGTGATCTCCTAGCTGTATGAGTATTATAGGTAATTGAATCTGTCTACCTGAATAAAAAATTGGGCTAAACTTTGCAACCTGTGCCACAAATTTTTTTAATTTGTGTCAAATTGTATTCTTAGGGTTTCATTTTTCAAATTATTTCCCACCATTTACAATGATTTTTACATTCTTTCTAACAATGATTTCAATATATCTTTATGTGATATTTAACTACATACGTAGCATAAAGACGTGGTGGCCATATTGATTTAAACGAATATTCTTTGCAACAACAAAGTCATGTACCAGTGCAGCCAACATAGATTTTTACTAATTAACTGCACACATATATTTCACAATTTCAGAAGTACTATTTATTTTTTAGCGTTGCATTCTTTCACAGGTTTCTTCTCCAAGCACGACAGGCCTAGAAGGTCCTTGGCCTACCAGCTGGCTGCTGGCCTCACATCCACATGTGTCAATCACGGAGGTAGACGATTATCCAGCCAGTGTAGGGGTGACATGTGGTTAGCATGTCGGGTCCCCCAGCTGTTATAGCTGGTTTTCTCAACCAGGAGCCGCTACTTATTGTAGCTACCCAAATGCCTCACGATGCTGGGTGGGCACCGGTCTCATACTGACCGAAATTCCTTCGTGAGAAAATTTCTTCCCCCCGTGGAGACTCGAATGAGTGCAAGTCCCATAGTTCTGCACCAAGGCATCTTGCCTTAACCACTTGGTTATGGCTGGAGACTCTTTCACAGGTTTGAGTACTTGAATTGCGTTAGGTTAGCTTTTAGGTTTGTTAAATATCATGTATATGTTGGCTGCATCACGTGATTCCATAGTGTAAACCACTTTGCGTTTGTTGACGCATGCACATGGTGTATGATTAGAACTTAGAAAAAATTTTCACATCACATGATGTAAAGTATTTTCAAAAATTGTTCCGCGAGAACTCTTAAAACCTTACGTGAATAATAATTGAATGGGTGAAAATGAGAATGGTATGAGTTACATTGGGAGAAAAATAAGTTTAAACGTTTGGTGTAAGTAATTATTTTAGGAATTCTCACTATGAGGTATATTCATTAAGGTAAAATTTTTTATCACTCACCTCATATTGTTCTTATTTGACTATAAACTAGTTTCGGAACATAGTTTCTGTTCCATCCTCAGTATCGTCACGACCATTGTTGTGTCGTCTTGAAGAGCTGTCCTTCGCTCCTTCCATTGGCTAACTGAAAATGAGAATGACCTGGTTTCGAGGTTTTTCAGTCAGCCAATGGAAGGAGCAAAGGACAGCTCTTCAAGATGACACAACAATGGTCGTGACGATACTGAGGATGGAACAGAAAGTATGTTCCGAAACTAGTTTATAGTCAAATAAGAAGAACAATATGAGGTGAGTGATAAAAATTAGTTTGCTGTAGGTATCAAACCAATGAAAACAGTTGTACTTATCCGTCACCAGATAGCAGTAGTTGACAGCGTACACTTGTATCTCTGCCATTCAAAAGTAGGACCTAATAACTTGCAATGACTACATTTAACTCAGTTTTCACAAGAAGTCAGTTATACCATTATGGTTTTTATCCATTCAATTTATTCTGAGTTTTGGGCAATGTTTGGACTATGTTATGCATCACCCAGTTAAGCGCCATTTCTTTAAAAATTGATATTTTGATGTCATCTGTTGCACTGGGTCATGAAGTAAGTGTACGCACACTTTTAGCACCAAATCTTTAAATATAACCTTATTATTAAAGAAAAATGTAAACACCATCAGTGCTTTCAGAGATTCTATGTTCTGTAACAAACAGGTATGAAACCAGATCTTCATAAATGTTAATCTAAATTTTGCATCATGCAGCTAAGGGCCAAATGTTCCTGCTCTTAGATTGTTAATGCATAACTGTCAAACAAGGAAAATAATTTGCAATATCCAGTGTTGTTAGTTTGGTGCTGTGAAGATTGACTTAAACTTTAAATGCATTTTTCTTGAAACATACATCCATCCATAGTAATTCTGCCTGAGGGCAGGTCTCTCATTGCAATCATAGCATTTTCATGCCATGCTTGCAGCTTTACTAGGGAATTATAGGTGTGGTAGCTTCTCGTTGCTTTCCACACCGGTGATGGATGATGACAATAATGATAAGGATTATGATGATGATGGCCGGATGATCATCGGGGACCGTTGGGCCCTAAGCTTCCTGACATTTGTCTTACAGGTGAGGAAAAAACCTCACCCAGGAGCCTGTCCCGACCAGGAATCGAACCTGGGCCCGCTGTGTGACAAGGCAGCACGCTACCTCGAGACCACAGCAGTTGACAAAACATATATATATAATGGCACATAGGTGGTTGATGCATAATGCCATCTGTTTAGAAATGAGCTGTTTACAATTTTTTTTTGCTTTACTGACAAACTTTTTATTTAGACGACCGCAGATCTTGCAGAGGCTGATAGAAAAAGGCGAGAAGAGTTTAAGGAATATGAGATGCAGAAGGAATTTGAAAAACAAGAACAATTAAAAGAATTGGATGAAGAACATAAGAAGGAACTGATTAAAGATATGGAAGAGAAAGAAAAGAAACATAAGGAACATGAACCAGTAAGTTATTATTATTATTATTATTATTATTAAAATGTCAAATATTTAATTTGTAAAATTTAAACCTTCCATTCAATTATCTCACCCTATAGGCGACACAACCTGTCGGGAGAGGCATTTTAACTATGGATAACACACATACTTTATTTGACCACACATGGACATGGGAGACCTCCCAGAGCCTCCTCCGAGTCAACACAACATTAAGGGCCGCATGCAAATACATTCGTCTCTATTCAAATTACTTCCAATCACTGGTGAGCTGACTCACCGTGAGCAATTGCCGAGATCGAATTAACGGCTGACTTACCGGTCATGCAGGAAAGTTGAAGTTTTCGTAATATTGGCAACAAATTACCCAGAATTCTCAGCGGTAAAACCACTTCCGTTATTTTCGTCTGCTATAGAGGAATGCATTTACGCTTGCGTCCCGCAAATAATACCGTATACAACAACGTCTGCATCGCGCAAAATTACGCCGATTCTCCTGTTCTTCCAGTTGAATTCTTTGGTAGACTCTATCAAATTCCTCTTCTCCGCGTATACCGAAAACATGATCAAAGTCTTCAAGGTCCGACATCTTGGATAAAGCTGCAAAGGTTTCAAACTACATCGGTTCCCTTCGGGATTCTCACGATAAGTTTCTATCTTGAGCTATGATCTTAAGGTACCTAGTCACGTAGCTTACAATTATTATCGCATGAATAGATTTCTGAGTAAGCAAAATGTATTAGGATAAAACTTTCTCAGCAGAGAACGCTTTTTACTGTCTGATGCGTTCAAACATTCGACCCTAAGACTGAAACATTTCACCATTCTCACACACACATTCATACTAAACGTGGCAAATATGATAATAATTATGATGGCAAGTTGATGTTCGGGGACCGTTTAGGCCTTAAAGTTTCCTGACATTTGTCTTACAGGTGATGAAAAACCCTGATAAAAAAGCCATCACCCAGGAAACTTGTCCCAACTGGGGATCAAACCTGGGTGCACTATGCATGAAGCAGTAACACTATCCTGAAACCACAGCAGTGGACAGTTTTTAACATAAGTTTCTTGGTGTTGGCAGTAACTTTGGTGTTTAAACTGGTAAAAAATAAATGTTCTCTCGACTGATGATGCAGAGAATATAATTTGTTGTTGTAGCTCCACCATCCAGGAAGTAAGCAACAACTTGAAGAGGTCTGGGAGAAACAAGATCATATGGAAAGTCAAGAGTTTAATCCAAGGACATTCTTCCATCTTCATGGTGAGTATTTTCAATTATTAATTCCAAAAACCTTGCTTTGTTACTGCCCCCCAAGGCAAAACATCGCTTGGACGTTAAAAAAAGCACTGGATGCAAAATTCCTCTTTGAGACCGTAACAGGCCACATGGCCTAATGCTTGCATGGATGATGATGAATACCAAACAGAAATATACATTTCACATTATAAGACAAATTTTCTCACCTGGAAATGTTTTGGAGACCATGTCCCCATTCTCAACTGTCACAGTCAAAATCTAGTGGAGAAGGGGCTGATGTCTGCCCAAGGAGAACATTTGTTTTATGAGATGACGTGTGTGTGTGTGTGTCTGTATAAATTCATTCTTAATTTTTCTGTGTTGAATTAAATTCATAATGTCCTCTTCAATATCTGCCCTTAAGTTTTTTCATCAGAACATTTGAAATTCATATTTAATTTTAGGAAGTGATATTTTGACGTTATTTTAATTATATTATTTTTATATTTAAATTAATATTGGGAAATAAACATTATGAGTTTATATCATTAATAGTGAGTGGAGAACATATTTTAATCGACTCACCTCATACATTTTCAAACTTCTTTGATACCGACGGTTTCAGACAATATCATGTCCTTCTTCAGTCATGGCATCCACTGATGAAATTCTGTGATTGTTGGATTTCTTTAGTGACATCACCTCTTGTGCTGCCATCTTTCGTTGGGATTATAAACTTTGTAATTAAATTTTTATCTACCGGAATATCGAAATGTAATTACAAAGTTTATAATCCCAACGAAAGATGGCAGCACAAGAGGTGATGTCACTAAAGAAATCAACAATCACAGAATTTCATCAGTGGACGCCATGACTGATGAAGGACATGATATTGTCTGAAACCGTCGGTATCAAAGAAGTTTGAAAATGTATGAGGTGAGTCGATTAAAATATGTTCTCCACTCACTATTAATATTATTTTTAGTCTGATCATCTTACCTCAATATTAATGTTGATTTGTTCTTGGACATGTTTCAAAACAATTCTGTTTATCGTCAGCTTGTCCAGACTGGTTTGATTTATGTTGCATTATGTTGCACACCCTGGATGTCGATGTCAGCTCAATCCTGTGATTGGCCAAAGAACCTCCAAACAAGGTCACGCTCCGTCGGTATTTCAAAATTCGTAAATTTAGTTTCAATTCTGTGTTTTTCTGACCATGCATGTGCAGATATTTGTATTTCTCCATTTTTAACATTTGTAAGGTGTTCTTTCATTCTTGTATTCAAGTTCCTTTTTGCGTTTTTTCAATCTTGTATTTAAATTCCTTTTTGTTTTTCCTATGTATATTTTTTCACTTTTTTTTTGTCTAATGCCACCAGATTGTCTTTCATGACATTTCTGGCTTTCTCTCCTAACATTGGCAGAATTGTAATCCATTTCTTAGGTTGGTGCACCTGGAAGGCAGAGTTACGTTACCCCGATGATATGATGGGTGATAAATGATAATGAAGCACCAGGAGAGTTCTTAACCTAAATTCCAGACCATGGGCAACCATAGGAATAATTCCCTTTAAGGAAAAATTCCTATGGTTTGACTGGGAATCGAACCCGGGACCTCATGAACAGTGGTTAGGAACCCTGACCGCTAGCCCATGAGACTGGTCTTTTTCACAATCTTTACAATCAGTTTGATAAATCCCTGATTTGTTGCAATCTTCAATCTCTTCATTTTTGTTGGTTTTGATTAATTTATTCAAACTGTAATCATTTTTCGGTGCTAATTTAATGTTAAATTTGTTGAAATTTTTTTGAAACTTGTTAAATACTAAAGGGTGGTATCTTGAATTTTCTAGCAATTTGTTTATCTGTCTGAAAGTAGTTTCATTTGTTAATACTTTACTTCAATTAATATTATATGAATTCATATTGCGGCAATTTCTAAGTAAAATTCCACTTTATCTGGCTTCTGTCAAACATGATTGATTATCATTTTAAAACTAATGCTGGTTAGTTTGATGTGGCTTCTGATAAGAGTCCAGCACAATGTATTTAAATCTTAAAAAGTAATTAATTGTATTTGAAATTCTAATCCTGTTTTGTATACGTTTTGCTTTTTATCTACATGGAAAATACTGCAGATTTAAATAGTAATCTATACCAAGTTCAAGGCTTTATGTAATCAGAGTCGCAATATGCTAATATTCTACAATTGTGATGTGTCAATTTTCTATTAATTAAATAAAAATAAAATTTAGTTTTATTTGATTTCCATATTTATTAAGATATAATTCAGTGACAGCTGTTTCAGTACACTGTACCTTCTTCAGACATGTTAACAAATTATGAATTGTGTTCCAACTGATCTGAGCAACAATACAACAATAATTTATTTAAATTTTTAATTTAACAAAGGCGATTCATTCAAATCAAGTTGAGAATTTAACAGTTTATTACTACTTTTCAATGTATTTATTTCTACAGCCTCCAAAAGGTCCAACTTCTTACCCTTATCACAAACATGTAAAATTTAAAAAATATCAAATTTAATCATTGTTTCGATCCAAATTTTGAAATTTTACATGTTTGTGATAAGGGTAAGAAGTTGGACCTTTTGGAGGCTGTAGAAATAAATAAATTGAAAAGTAGTAATAAACTGTTAAATTCTCAACTTGATTTGAATGAATCGCCTTTGTTAAATTAAAATAAATTATTGCTGTATTGTTGCTTAGATCAGTTGATATGTACTATAATAACACAATTCATAATTTGTTAACATGTCTGAAGAAGGTACAGTGTACCGAAACAGCTGTCACTGAATTATATCTTAATAAGTATGAAAATCAAATAAAACTAAGTTTTATTTTTATTTAATTAATAAATATGGATTTTCATCAAGTAAACACCAACTCAATTGATTGTCACTTTTCTGTTTCTTAATGTTTATTAAAAACTTCATACTTTCTCTCTCTCCTGGCACGACAGGCCTAGAAAGCCCTTGGCCTACCAGCCGGCTGCTGGCTTCAAATCCACATGTGTCAATCACAGAGGTACATGATCAGCAGCCAGTGTAGGGGTGACATGTGGTCAGCATGTCGGGTCCCCCAGCCGTTATAGCTGGTTTTCTCAACCTGGAGCCGCTACTTATTGTAGCTACCCAAATGCATCACGATGCCGGGTGGGCACCGGTCTCATACTGACCGAAATACCATGAGAAAATTTCTTCCCCCGTGGAGACTCGAACCAGCGCAAGTCCCGTAGGTTTGCGCCAAGGCTTCCTGCCTTAACCACTCAGTTTCGGCATGGGACAAAAACCTCATACTTCCTAAAAATTTTTTATTTTTCCAATATTTAACTTTTAAGGTCATTTTAAGCTGCCCAACACACACACACACACTATTGAGTAACAAGAAATTGGTACTGGAAGTAAATATCAATAAAACTAAATATATGGTCACACATAGAATACATTATATAACGGAAATGGACAGCTAATGACAAAAGAGGGAAATTTTGAGGAAGTGGCTGAATTCAAATACCTAGGAACAATAATCACAAATAGGAATGAGATGCACAAAGAAATTAAACATAGGCTCAATTCTGGAAATGCAACCTAACTGTTTTTATTATATCTGGCATCCTACATTGTTATGTAGTCTTCTCTATTCACCTGTCTGTTCATCTCTCTTCGGTCCAAAATATTTGCTAAGAACTTTATTCTCAAATACTCGTAATATTTTCTCCTGCCTTAAAGTAAGAGTCCATGTTTCGCATCCATATAATATAACTGGTAGAATACATTTTTATATAGTTTCAGTTTAAATTTTTTAGGAAAATTGGGAAGACAGGAGTCCCTAACAACTATCCATACTCTCTTCCAGACCTGTTTTATTTATTTTTAAAAGTTGTTTTCAAGCAAATAGTGATCTATATGTAGCAAAATGGTGGAAGCAGTTAGTCAAGTCATTAATATCAGTGCAGTGCACATGTGTAAATTCATTCCACCACAGTTCCACGAATTCTAATCAGAATCTTAGAGAAATTGAGTGAAAATAAGAAAGACACAAAGAAAGTAACGAAATAACATTAAGTGGAAAATAAATACTGAAAACTCATTAAGTTAGAAATGTTTCTACCTGAATCAGTGTTCAATATGTATTTTCTATTTCTTATTGTAGCATTTTTAGTTAAACATGTGTTAGATCATTTTTCCACTCTGTAGAGATAGATCACTTTTGCACTCAATTCTGTATTAAATTGTTAATATTCAGTTATTAGCAAGTTATTTTGCATTCAAATTGTCTGTATATGTTTCCAATAGGATGAGAGATTAAAATGTATGTGATATAATAAAGGTAATAGCCTCAAAATTAACATTATACTGTTTTTCGTTTTCCCAACAAAATGTGTTGTTTGTTGTTGTTTTGAAATGCTGGGCCTTGGCAATGAAGCCATTAGTGTTCTTGCTCACCAATATTTCTCTATGGTGGATCCAACAGGTAATACTTCACAGGTTTGTAGATGTTCTTCATTCATTTCTTCGTCTTTGTTGCATAGAGGACAATTTGGATTTGTGTAGATTCCTATTTTATATAAATGTTTGGCCAAATAGTTATGTTCTGTAAGCAGTCTAAATTTTGCTACTGTAGTTTTACATGGAATTTCTGGAATAATATCTGGCTTCTTTACTAAAATATTCCATTTTTTGCCTTTGACTTTATTACGAAATGTAGTTTGTGAGTTACGTCTCTTTTTGGGTAAACTATTCATATGGGATACCCCAGTCATTACAACTGGTTTTTTTTTTATTGTATGGAGAGAGAAATCACTTCAGGAATTACTAAAATATTATATTTTTATTATGTAGATCTGGATGGAAATGGAGTTTGGGATGCTGATGAAGTTAAGGCGCTTTTCCTTAAAGAATTAGACAAGATGTACACAGCCGGTGCACCTGAAGATGATATGCGAGAACGTATGGAAGAAATGGAGCGCATGCGAGAACATGTATTCAAGGAAGCTGATACTAACAGGGATGGGCTTATCAGGTAATAAAGTATTACCCGTTTAAGGAGTAAGCGCAGTTGTTGACGGAGGGCACTGCAGTCATGTTTATGCAGGAATAGACCACGTGACACTGCTATCTACGAGTGCAGAGGGGAATGGGACGCTGACAGTGTACACTGCCTTATATGACGTCACGTGTACCAAAAAAACAGAGCTTCCTGATTCTTCCGCCTGCAGAGATACTTTGAACGGGTAATAATCCCACTACAGGCCTCAGGAGGCCCTTGGGGTAGTAGGAGGTTAAGGCTCCCTCTTTTTCTGGACAATTGGCACTTGATGTCAGCCCTGTGTGACGGCCGCCTTTACCCCCAGAACAAGCATCTGGTACTCATTTCAGTTAGAGGCTGAGTCGACCCCAGGGCCATAGTGCCGCCAGAAGGTTTGGGTCAGTTTAAAAATCCTGACCCCCCTGGGACTTGAACCCTCGACCTTGTGGCTTTGTAGTGCAGTGCCTTAACCACTCGCTACGGCGTGCCCTTAATAATAATATGAGTATTCATTTTATTTGAGTTGTGGATCTCTCTTCTTCGTATTGTCCATGCTTCACTACCATATCTTAATACTGGTCTTGCGAGAACCTTATAAAGCCGTAATCTTGTGTTTTTCTGTATAGAATTCAAAAAGCCATACTTTGCTACTGCCCCAAGGCAAAAGATCGCTGGGACGTCCAAAAAAGCGCTGGATGGAAAATTCCTCTTTGAGACCGTAACAGGCCACACGGCCTAATACTTGCATGGATGATGATGATGATGATAATGAGTTGGATATTTTGACTCGCCTCATATTTCTTGATTTTTATGTAAACCAGGTTTCGTTGCTTCTGTGTGGCATTGTCAATGCTTCCAACTGTCGTTTTGCAGTTGTCCATCCTGTGAGTTGATTTCTACTCCCTCTGTTGGCTGACCAATGAACTTCCAAATCAATTTTTTTTTTCTTTTTCTCCAGGAATTTCAAAATTTATGGTTTTCTTTTTATTCTTGTAGATGTAAATTTTCTCCCAAATTGTGAGTTCCTTAGATTTTTCTAACTGTTTTAGTAATTTGGCCTTAAAAAACACTGCATTGAAATTAAGGTAAAATTACTTAAACAGTTAGAAAAATCTAAGGAACTCACAATTTGGGAGAATATTTACATCTGCAAACAAAAAAAGAAAACCATGACTTTTGAAATTCATGGTGAAAGAGAGAAAAATTTGATTTGGAAGTTCATTGGTCAGCCAGCAGAATGAGCAGAAATCAACTTACAGAATGGACAAATGCAAGGCAACAGTTGTAAAATATTGAGAATTTTGCACAGTTAGCAACGAAACTAGTCTGCATAAAAATCAAGAAATATGAGGCGAGTCAAAAATACAACTCAAATATAATTATAACATAAGTTAAGAGCATCATTAATAAATTACTGACTAAACAATGGATAGAAAGGTGAAGTTAAACGTTTCTTACCTCTCCTCATATAAATTTTCTAAGTTGATCGCGATTTCGAGACTATAACTGTCTCATCATCAGAACTTTGTTGGTGACTGGTGTTATGTCGATCGGAAGAACCTCTTCTTCTTCCCTCTGTTGGTGGACCGATGAACCTCTGGATCAGGTCAAAATTTGCAGCAATTTCAAAGTTCATAAGTTTTCTTTTGTTTTTCTGAATGTGGATCTTTTCCCAAACCGTGAGTTCCTTTTGTTTGTCTATTTGTTTAATTAGACTGGCTTTTGGTTCAATTAAATGTTTTTTGGACCAAGCATGAGCAGCTACTGCTGACTTTTCCACTTCTCCATTTTTGATGTTTCTAAGATGTTCTTTCACCCTTGTTTTCAAATATCTTTTCGTTTTTCCAATATAAATTTTGTCACAATCCCTGCATTTGATTTGATAAATTTGATGTTGATTTGATAACACCAGTCGCCAACAAAGTTCTGATGATGAGACAGTTATAGTCTCGTAATCGCGATCAACTTAGAAAATTTATATGAGGAGACGTAAGAAACATTTAACTTCACCATAAATGAAACCTCATAGTGATTATCCTATAAAAGTTAAAAATAAATGGATAGAATATTTGTTAATATATACAAAACTACCAGAACAACTGGAAAGCCCATCTTCAACGAATGTCGTCTCATAGAATTCCAAAAGTGATACTTCGCTACTGCCTCCAAGGCAAAAGATCGCTGGGACGTCCAAAAAAGCGCTGGATGGAAAATTCCTCTTTGAGACCGTAACAGGCCACATGGCCTAATACTTGCATGGATGATGATGATGATGATTTGTTAATATATAGGCATCATATTTTTCAGTTATGAGGAGTTTTTGGCTCAGACCCAAAAGCCTGAATTGAAAAAGACTCCGGATGGGAAGGTCTGGATGAACAGCAGGTCTACACCCAAGAAGAATACAAGGAGTTTGAGAGACGACGACAGGAGGAGATACAAAAGATTGATTGCTCAAGGAGTGGTAAGTGTTTATTTTGCATTGCTTTTGTACAGAAGTTGGTAAAATATGTTGCATTTAGTACTTTCGGCTATTGTTAACAAAATTTGCTTTCCAGTAATATCGAGGCATTTCTTTTCCTTTATTGGATGCCACTAGTTTGTTTTGTATCTATAATTGGTTGAAATGACAGTTGTGACTTTAAAACTAACTGAAATAGTTATTTGCTTTTGTTACGTGTAATGCATGAGAGTAAATATTATGTACAGCATTTTCCAAAACTCAAGAATTGTGACAGAGGCACGTTTAGAAGTAAGGAACTTATTTTCAATGTTTTTATTTTAATTTATCATTCACGCTGAAGGACAAATTTATATTTGAAGAGAAAGTGTTTAAAATTCATCGGAGAACATATTGTTTAAACAACTCACCTCATAGGATTCATGCTTCCATGATATCGCGATTTCAAACATTGTCATGTTCATCTTCAGCCATAACTCCGACTGACGAAATTCTTCGGCCGTCAACTGTTCTATTGTCGCCATCTTCAGTGCTGCCATCTATGGTTGTATTTATGAACTTCGAAATCAATGTAATTTTGTTAGGGATATCAAAATTCATTGATCTATTTTTGTTTTTCTGAATGTATATTTTTTCCCAAACTGTCAATCCCAAAGGCTTCTCTACTTGTTTTAAAAGTTTAGCTTCTCAACCAATTTTATGATATTCTAATAAACTATGTGCAGCAATTGCAGATTTTTCAATTTCACTTAATATTTCTAAAATGTTCTTTTGTCCGAATTTCCAAATTCCTTTTTGTTTTTCCTATATAAACTTTATTGCAATCTTCACAATTTATTTGATAAATTCCAGTAAGAATTTCGTCAGTCGGAGTTATGGCTGAAGATGAACATGACTATGTTTGAAATCGCGATATCATGGAAGCATGAATCCTATGAGGTGAGTTGTTTAAACAATATGTTCTCCGATGAATTTCTATTTTATAGTTTTTAACCGTACATTATATTACTGTGAACTAATACCTCAACGGAAACTTATGATGAATTTTACTAGTATCGTAATTTTCTATACTGAATTTTTTTTTTTTGTGAATTTTCAATTGGAAAAATCAAACTAATTTAATTGTTTATTGTGATGTAAGAAACTAAATAGTGTAGAGAGTTTTGTAGATTATCGTAGAGACTGTTGTAATGTGCTTTAAGGTAGTTGTTACAATGTACAAGTAGTTTGTTATGTGATGTAGCTCCCGCCCCATCCGCATGGCATGCCCCCACCACACCCTGGCTACCAGCAGCATCCTGGTCAAGTTCAGTACCAGCAACAGGTAAGAAGCATTTTATAATGTATTCTGTTTGTTTTCTGCCTTTAAATAAACAGCTTATTCAAGTAACATTTTATCATAATAAAACCTCATAATGTTACTTTGGAACTTTCTTCTTCAGTTCCATCCTCAGTTATTTTCATGACCGTTGTTTTGTCGTCTTGAAGAGTTGCTTCCTGCTGATAGACTGAAGACTAATATTAAAAAAAATGAAAAGGAGAAATTAACGAACTTTGAAATTTCCAGACAAAATGATTTGATTAAGGTAGAATTTTTTATCACTCACCTCATATTGTTCTTCTTATTTGACTATAAACTAGTTTCGGAACATAGTTTCTGTTCCATCCTCAGTATTGTCACGACCGTTGTTTTGTCGTCTTGAAGAGCTGTCCTTCGCTCCTTCCATTGGCTGACTGAAAAACCTCGAAACCAGGTCATTCCCACCGGGAATTTCAAAGTGAGAATGACCTGGTTTCAAGGTTTTTCAGTCAGCCAATGGAAGGAGCGAAGGACAGCTCTTCAAGACGACAAAACAACGGTCATGACGATACTGAGGATGGAACAGAAACTATGTTCTGAAAGTAGTTTATAGTCAAATAAGAACAATATGAGGTGAGTGATAAAAAATGCTACCTAAATGAACATACCTCATAGTGAGAATTCATAAAATATGTAAAATGATTTGATTTTGAGGTTGTTCAGTCTACCAATAGAGGGAGCAGTAGGCGGCTCTTCAAGACAACAAAACAACGGTCGTGAAAATACTGAGGATGGAACTGAAGAAGAAAGTTCCAAAATCGGTCTAAAAAGAAGAAGAAGAATATGAGGTGAGTTTAATTAAAATTGTCCCGTGCCGTAGCCAAGTGGTTAAGGCAGGAATCCTTGGCACAGAGCTACGGGACTTGCGCTGGTTCGAGTCTGCGTGCAGGAAGAAATTTTCTCATGGTATTTCGATCAGTATGGGATTGGTGCCCACCCAGCATCATGAGACATTTGGGTAGCTACAATAAGTAGTGACTCCGGGTTAGAAAGACCTGCTATAACAGCTGGGGGATCCGACATGCTGACCACATGTCACCCCTATACTGGCTTATGATCATCTACCTCTGTGATTGACACATGTGGATGTGAGGCCGGCTGGTAGGCTAAGGGCTTTCTAGGCCTGTCACACCAGGAGTTTTTTTTAATTAAAATTACATTGGGAGGAAACACTATGAGGTATTTACATTAATAAATGAGTTGGAGAAAATGTTTAAACATCTCGCCTCACAAAGTTGCGTGTCTTCACAATACCGGTTTCAAAAATATAGTATTACTTCCATCTTCAGTCAAATTCCAACTGTTGAAATTTCATTGTTAACATCATATTCTGAACTACCATCTGGTGTAGATTTTATGAACTTGGAGATTAAATTATTCTCATAAATATTTAATTTTAGGAAGTTATATTTTGAGGTTATTTTAATTATATTATTTTTGGTCTGGACATCTTACCTCAATATTAATGTTGATTTGTTCTTGGACATGTTTCAAAACAATTCTCTGTTTTATCTTCAGCTTTCCCAGACTGGGAAAGCTGACGATAAAACAGAATTGTTTTGAAACATGTCCAAGAACAAATCAACATTAATATTGAGGTAAGATGTCCAGACCAAAAATAATATAATTATTCTCATAAAATCTACACCAGATGGCAGTTCAGAATATGATGTTAACAATGAAATTTCAACAGTTGGAATTTGACTGAAGATGGAAGTAATACTATATTTTTGAAACCGGTATCGTGAAGACACGCAACTTTGTGAGGTGGGATGTTAAAACATTTTCTCCAACTCATGAGGTGAGGTTTACTTAGGCTTATTTCTTCACAGTTTACTTGTTTCTTTTAATAAACTCTTTTCTTTACAACAGTGGTTCAAGAACTCTCCTCTGGCATATTTTGTATGGAAACATGCTGAACTTGAAAAGACTGTGCAGGAAATAGAAGCAGACAGGAATGCTACAAACACAGTTTAAGGAATATCTAAGTTCTCTGTGTGCCGTAACATTCTCTACATTTTAAATATAAAATGTATCAAATATGACAGATGCATGACGCAAGTGCATGCTTTTGCACTTTATGACAATTATTTTCAAATTTTATTTTAAAAAATGTTTGCCGTTTGAGAATTTCCGTTCTTGCATGACACTTTACGACCGTTACATTTCACACAAAATCACTTTTATTGTTTACAGTGAAAATTGCATTTACAAACTTGTAATTCAGCACAATAAACTGTTAATTGAAAGATTTGTCCAGTAAAAGTATATTGCGATACAAGTGAGGTAAGCATTTGTTACTGATCGAGAAAAAGTTTGAAAAAAACGAGGCACTTGCGCCGAGTTTTTTTTCAATTTTCGAGATCTGTTACATGCTTACCTCATATGTATTGCATACTATTTTTTTTCTCAATGCGACTAATTTTTATTAAATATAGTAATAATAAATAATAAATTGGCCACGGTGGACTAGTGGTTATGCTCCTTGCTTCTGGTCCCGAGGGTCGCGGGTTCAAACCCGGCCAGGGTTGATGGATTTTTTAGGGTGGAAAAATCCAAGGAGCAAGTCCTCCGGGAAGTAGTTTAAGATGTGGGTCCCAAGTCTGAAGATATCCAGGCTTCATTGCCAAGGCCCAGCATTTGAAAACAACAACAGACCAGATGATAAACTTAACAGTTATTCATATTCCTCGAAACGTGTAACAGATATTCATACAATCTTCACACACCCTCAAATAAATTAAAACGCCGCTGTCGGCAATGACTGTTTACTAGAAAATATTTTTACAATTTGAAGAGAATACAGACTTTTGGGACAATAACGTTAGCCCCCATTGTAACTGGTACACTAAGGGCCGCATGCAAATACAGTCTCTGGTGAGTTGAGTTTTCCGTGAGAACGTTCAAAGTTCAAATTTGCAAGTCGCCGACGGGTCATGCATGAAAGTAGTTTTTTTTTTGCAATATTGGCAAGAAATTACGCAGAATTCTCAGCGATAAAACCACTTCCGTTATTTTTGTCTGTTAGAGGAACGCATTTACGCTTGCGTCCCACAAATAATACCGTATACAACGATGTATGCATCATGCGATATTATGCTGATTCTCCTGTTCTTCCAGTTGAATTCTTTGGTAGACTCTATCAAAACTACCAAAAACATGATCGAAGTCTTCAAGGTCCGACATCTTGGATAAAGCAGCAAGGTTTCAAAGTACATCGGTTCCCATTGGGTTGCTCACAATTCATTCTCTGCAAAGTCACCTCGTCAGATAGTTTAGGAATTTTGACAATTATTATCGCATGAACAGATTTTTGAGTACGCAAAAAGTCTTTGGATGCAACTTTCTCAGCAGAGAACGGCTTTTACGGTCTAATGCGTTCATAGATACGACCCTATGAATAAGATTGTGAAGTTAAATATAATGTGTGTGTGAGATGGTTCCACCTAACAATTGCATGTGACCACGCACTCAGTGTTTATAGCCTCACTATAGAGTTGGTATGTTATCTATAAGGCTGCACAGTCCTTTAATCCAAAATTGGAATTGATCAATCTCTTTCATCACCAATAACACTTAATACCTGGCAATTTAAATTAAAATATTATTGTTGTTATGAACTTTGTGTGTACTACATGATGGGTGTAGGCAAACAGTTTTCGGACACTTTTGAAATCCAGAATAGGTTGAAGCAAGGAGATGCACCATCTCCTCTATTATTTAATTTTGTACTAGAGCATGCCATTAAATATTTAGAGAACGAGGAAGGCTTACAACTGAATGGTATTAATAAGCTGTTAGTTTATGCTGATGAAGTAGTACTATGGGCGATAGCGAGGAGATACTAAAGGACAACACGCACACTCTACTGAGTAACACTAAGGAATTAGGACTGGAAGTAAATATCAATAAAACTAAATATATGGTCACATGTAGAAATACATTATATAATGGAAATGGACAGCTAAGGACAAATGAGGGAAATTTTGAGGAAGTGGCTGAATTCAAATACCTAGGAACAATAATCACAAATAGGAATGAGATGCACAAAGAAATTAAACATAGGCTCAATTCTGGAAATGCGTGCTATTATGCATTGCAGAGACTCTTGATGTCCCAACTCCTTTCAAAAAACGTTAAACTGAAAATATATACAACTATTATTCTACCAGTTGTATTATATGGATCCGAAACATGGACTCTTACTTTAAGGGAGGAAAGGAGATTACAAGTATTTGAGAATAAAGTTCTTAGGAAAATTTTTTGGACCAAAGAGATATAAACAAACAGGTGAATAGAGAAGACTACATAACAATGAACTACATGGTCTTTATAGGAAGCCAGATATAATAAGAACAGTTAAGTCTCATAGACTGTGATGGGCAGGACATGTGGCACATATCTGGAATGAAAGACATGCATGGAAGCTTCTTGTAGGAAAACCAGAGAGAAAACGACCAGTTGGTAACCAGAATGAGGTGGGAGAATAACATTATCTATGATTTGAGGGAAGTAGATTATACACGGAATGATTGGAAAGCATAGCTCAGAATAGGGATGTATGGAGAGCTTATGTCTGCGTGGCCATGAACCTACAGGTTTGATAGTACCAGTGAGTAAGTAAGTACATGATGAGTTAGAGCATCATGATGCATTTGGGTAGCTACAACAGATGCAGTGAATCACCACGACAGAAAAACAGTTGAGAAAATACTGAGGATGGGGAATTCATTTTTATAAAACTGGTTTAAAAAAAAGACAGATATGAGGTGCAGTTTATTTTATTAATATCTCATAAAGTCACTTGATACAAATTTTGAAAAGAGTTGTTTATAGATTAAAATTTGCCTTACAATAAATAGAAGTTTCAGTGATTAATTTATTTATTTTTGGGCACACAGTTCCACTTATGCACAACTCCAGTTAACACTTTGAGGCCAGCGGTGGTACTAGTACCACGGCATTTTAATGACGCTGAAGCCAAAGAAAATTAAATCCCTCGGCATGCTTGTGCCAGCAGATTTACAGGGGTGTTTTTAGAACCACAAAACACCCCTGTAAATCCACCTGCACAGGCATGTTGGGGGATTTAATTTTCTTTGGCTTCAGTGTCATTTAAATGTCGTGGTACTATTACCACTGCAAGACTCAAAGTGTTAAGGTAACTTAGACAATGGGAATGTAAAATTGTATTTTGCATCTTAATAAATTTGATACAAAAGGTATTAAAACTCAAATAATGCAGAAGTAAAATGGTCAATGAATATAGAAAAAGAATAATAGGAATTTTAATATTAGAATAGTATGGGCATAGAGTTTGGAAGATTAACAAAGGATCTGAAGAATAATGTAGAAAGGGCCGACCAGATTGAACTTGATTGAGAGAATGAGATTGAATATGGAACTGAAAAAAGTAGGAAGGGCCAACCTAATGAAACTCGATTGAAGGAATGAGATAGGAATATGGAAGTGAAAGGACTGCAAGATATAGATCTTGGGTTCAAATCCCAAATCACGTGAAAATTGTTCTCTCTAGTTATGTTTAAAAAAATCCTTTAACATTTATTTTTTTTAATTTTGGTACATTCAGTACATATCTGTGTTTTAGCTCGTACAGTGTTTCATTTTGTCCATGCAATATTTGTTTATAATTTGATTTTATTTTTTTCCAGTTCCCATCTCAGCAATACCCTGGCATTCAACCAGGTCAGCAATATGGACATCCTAATCAAATACCTCAAGGTCAAATACATCCAAACCAGGTTCATCAGGGATATGTCGGTCAAGGCCAGATGTACCCAGGTCAGGCACAAGGTCAAATTCACCCAGGCCAAGCACAAGGTCAAATTCACCCAGGTCAAGCACAGGGTCAAATCCACCCAGGCCAAGCACAGGGTCAAATCCACCCAGGCCAAGCACAAGGTCAAATCCACCCAGGCCAAGCACAAGGTCAAATCCACCCAGGCCAAGCACAAGGTCACCCAGGTCAGGTACAAGGACAAATGAATTCTGGCCAGATGCAGGGTCAAATACATCCAGGTCAGATGCAAGGTCAAATTCCTCCTGCACACCAAGGTCAAATTCCTCCTGCACAGCAAGGTCAAATTCCTCCTGCACACCAAGGTCAAATACCTCCTGCACAGCAAGGTCAAATTCCTCCTGGTCAGGTTCAGAATCAAATGTCTTCTGGTCAAACACAAGGTCAAATCCCTCCTGCTCAACAACAAGGTCAAATTCCTCCAGCCCAAGTACCTCAAGGTCAAGCAGCACAGCAACAACCTGGTCAGGCAGCTCAGGTACAACCTGGACAGCAGCAGCAACAACTGCCTTCTAAAACAGTTGAAGAGGGACAGAACATTAATATCCAAACATTACCTAAGCATGTGCCACAGCCAATTCAGCAGCGACATGAGCCAATTGATTTAAATGAAGTCCAGCCTGAAGTTAATCAAATTCGCTAATTTAGATCTGGTTATACACTCTTTAGGTTGTTAATAAGTTCAGCAGTTATTTATCCTATTAGTTAACAGCATTATTGCTGAATTTTGATATTTATTTCTTATAACTAGATAAAATTTATGAAAGTGGAGTCATTGTTTTATTGGCTTACTGAAATTGCTGTGTCATATTTTTAAATTTGTAATATTGCAGACACCATGTTCTTCAGATGATCTGATCACTCCATTTACATAGCTCTGGCCAATAAATAATAACGTTCATTAATAAAAATAAAAGTGTTAACTTTCATATGATTTTCATTTTTATTAAAATACAAATTTGTTACAGCTGTTTCAGTACTTTGTACCTTATATTTGAAGAGAATTTTTTTTTCTGCCTAGACCGAGAGTCTAACCTGGGTCTTTGGCTTTCTGGGCCAAATGCTCTACCAACTGAGCTACCGAGGCGAGTTGCGATCTAGATGCAAATTTTTCTCTTATATACGTTGTCATTTTTCTCTTCAAATATAATTTATCCTTGGCGAAAAGGCACATAAAATCAAAAACCAAGGATATTAATGATAACAGACTTCAATCATCCACAAAAGACAAGAAATGGGAATGCCTCCTTCAAAACACAAACATCGTACCAGAACTTCCATGGAAGACAGCAATTGCACAATTCAGATTAACTACAGGTCACACTTGCATAAGATTGTCTGCATCAAGATGCATTCTTTGCAACAACCCAGTGAAAACACCAACAACTGTACAGTCATCAAACAGGACACTTTGAAAACTTCAAAGTACTGGAGAGCAAGACATCAGTGTTAGATGCAGCACATATCTGTAACACTGGACTTCTCCAAAACAAGTCACATCCTCAAATTTTTCTCATCCAAAAAATTGGAGTGATGTTGACCTGAAGTAAAGCGTGTCCCTGAGACCCAAGTTAGTTGTGCTACACAGCAATATCAAGGCCAACAAAGCTCTATTGAAAATTAGAATTATAAATAATTAATAGTGAGTGGAGAACAAATTTTTACAACTCACCTCATATAATTTCAAATTTCTTTGATACCGGCGGTTTCAGACAATGTCTTGTCCCTCTTCAGTCATGGCTTCCACTAATGAAATTCTCTGGTTGTTGATTTCTCTGAGGACATCACCTCTTGTGCTGCCATCTTTGGTTGGGATTATAAACTGTGTAATTAAATTTTTATCCACCGGAATATCGAAGTTCATAGATCGATATTTATTCTTCTGAATGAATATATTTTCCCAAATTGTCAATTCCAACGGTTTATTCAATTGTTTCAAAAGTTTTATTTGAAATTATATGAGGTGAGTCGTTAAAAATATGTTCTCCACTCACTATTAATGACATAACCTCATAATGTTTACTTCCCAATTTAAATATTATAAATAATTGTTGAACTTAATTTGATTGTATTTTTTTTTAATTCTCATAACAGTATTGTACTGTGGTAATCTTTTATTAATAAAATATTAACTAGCGCAGAAATATCTGAAAGTAAATTATAGCTTGTTTAGAGAATTTTGTTGTGATGTACCTGATAAAATCCATTAAGGAAAAATGTTTATTGAAAAACCAGTATACAGCAGAATCTCTTATGTAAAACATGTTGTGTGTCATGGCAGATGACAAATAAAAAAATCTGTAAGATGTAAGTGCAATTTTTAACAAAATGTAGTATTCAAATGTTCTGAAGCTCTTGATTTGTCATCATTCGCACAATGTTGTAGACGGAAATTCACAAAAATTCCACTTGATATATATTCTCAGTTGGGATGTTAATATTCATAACATTATGGTGAAATTAAATGTTTCTTACCTCTCCTCATATAAATCTTCTAAGTAGATCGCAATTTCGAGACCATAACTGTCTCTTCTTCAGATGTTATAAATTATATTTGAAAAGAAAAATATATGCCTAGACTGGGGTTTGAACCCAGGACCTTTGACTCTCTATGTCAATGCTCTTCCATCTGAGCTACCTAGGCCTCCAATCTAAACGCGTATTTTTCTCTTACACACAGTTAATTCCATAACCCCAAATGCTATGAGTCGTTGCTACGATTTTTGCAAATGGTGGCTTCTTTATGGCCATCATTAAGATGTTTAAAAATGAATAATATTAACATTGAAAGAAGCACTACTGGCTTTATAAGTAATGTTTAAATTCCCAATAAAAAGTCTTCTTAATAAAGAAGCCGCCATTTGCAACAATCATAGCAACGGCTCGTAGCATTTGGGGTTAGGGAATTAACTATGTGTAAGAGAAAAATGCGCATTTAGATTGGAGGCCTAGGTAGCTCAGATGGAAGAGCATTGACATAGAGAGTCAAAGGTCCTGGGTTCAAACCCTAGTCTAGGCGTATATTTTTCTTTTCAAATATAATTTATAACATCATTTGCCAAAATAGTAGTGAAGATGAGACCGTAATGGTCTCAAAATCACGATCTACTTAGAAGATATATATGAGGAGATGTAAGAAACATTTAATTTCACCATAAATTAAACCTCATAGTGATTAATTCCTGTAAAAGTTAAATTCATAACATTATTATTTTGTTCGACTAAAGATGGAAGTAAAACTACGCTTTTGAAATCAGTATTGTGAAGACACACAATTTTATGAGGTGAGATGTTAAAGCATTTTTCAAACTCATTCATTAATTCATAATATTATTTTTGTTATATTTGAAGAGAAAAATATACTAATAATTAAATGAACCTCATAATGTTAAAAATTCCCAAATTTAATATATAAAAAAAGAAAAATATACACTCAGACTGTGGTTTGAACCCAGGACCTTTGTTTTATAAACTTTGAAATTCCTGCAAATCCTGACCTGATTCAGAGGTTCATCGATCCACCAACAGAGGGAAGAAGTGTTTCTTCCGATTGACATAACATCAGTCGCCAAGATAGTACTGAAGATGAGACCGTTATGATCTTGAAATCGCAATCTACTCAGAAGATTTGTATGAGGAGAGGTAAGAAACATTTGATTTTGTCATAAATAACATTTGTTTCACATGTGCAAAGAAAAAATTCCTCTTTCTAATGGCATTTATTTCATTAAGATATCTCGTTAAGCAAAAATGTTATGTCTGGTTTTTGAGAACATTGTAATTTTAAATCAAGCTCTGAATATAAATGCCTAACTTGCAGAAAGCTCTGGGCTTTTAAATGATGACCAGCATAAGTTTGAAATTTATCTTTATGTAAAAAGTCATTTATCCATGTCATTATTCATTTCATACATCTCAATGATGGATAAATCATATTTGAAGAGAAAAATTATACACTTAGACCAGAGCTTGAGCTCGGGACCTTTGGTTTTCTAGACCAAGTGCTCTACCGAATGAGCTACTGGAGCAAGTCTTCTTCTTCTTCTACTACAAGGTTTAGGCTATGCAGCCTGTTCTGGCGAAGTTAAAAGTGGAGTCCATCTTCTACGTGGTCGGCCAACATCTCTTGTTCCTCTGGGATTATACAGGAAGGTTCTTTTTGGTATTCTTTCGTTGTTCATTCTCATTAAGTGTTCTGTCCATTTCTTATTATTTTCACTGATTTAATCTTCAATTTTATATATATTTAATTCTTCTTGTATAGTTTCATTCCTTATTCTATCCGCTCTTGTGCATCCTTTCTCATTACTGGAGCAAGTACCGATCTAAACTCAAATCATAGACAAAGATTTGCATTTAGATTGGTACTTGCTCCGGTAGCTCAGTCAGTAGAGCACTTGGCCTAGAAAACCAAAGGTCCTGAGTTCAAGCCCTGGTCTGAGCGTATAATTTTTCTCTTCAATTACGAGTAATTTATCTACTTAAATATAATTTACAGTAGAGCCATTGGTACCTCCAGCTTCTAATAAAGTGAACAATTCTAGCTGTCATTTGGCAAAGTTCAAATTTGATAACAACTTGTATTACAAATATTTGGTAGAAACAATGTGTAGCGGAGTTATAACTGTGGGGAGTGTGTCTACATAAACTGAAATTAAAAACACAAAATGCACAAATTATTGTAGCAATAAGGAACAATTAAGAGTGTATAAAAGAAAAATTTGCATTTAGATTATAGTTTCTCAGGTAGCTCAGTGGTAGAGCATTGGCCTAGAAAGCCAAAAGCTCCTGGGTTCACACCCCAGTCTGAGTGTATAATTTTTCTCTTCAAAAATGGAACATTTACATATTGAACTTTTTTGCAAAAAAATGTGAGAAATACCTTAAAAATTGCCATATTTGTGTTTGGATTGAAGTTTCTCAAGTAGTTCAGTAGTAGGGCATTGGCCAAAGGTCCTGGGTTCAAACCCCAGTCTGAGCGTATAATTTTTCTCTTAAGAAATAGAACATATACATATTGAACATTTTTGCAAAAAAAATGCGAGAAATACCTTAAAATTGAATGAGAATTTGAGGTATAAATAACCTGGAATTGCTATATTTACAGTTTAAAATATGCATTACTCATTGTTCAAATGGCAGAAGAGCCAATTTTGGGGCACAGATTGTCCAATAAAGTAATCTGGTGTAAAGTAACCTGTCCATTTTTCTCCTAACAAAATAAATCAAGTAGAGATGTTATATAGTACTAGAATTTGGTTATGAATGAATCAATAGAGAAAAAACTGCAGTCTGATAGAAAAAAGATGTATTATCTTTTATTTGAAGAGAAAAATTTTCACCTAGACCGAGACTCGAACCCGGGACCTTTGGCTTTCCGGGCCAAATGCTCTACCAACTGAGCTACCGAGGTGAGTTGCGATCTAGATGCAATTTTTTCTCTTATATACGTTGTAATTCCCTCTCGCCAAATGCTTTGAAGCCTTTGCTTCTATCTTTGCAAATGACGGCCTCTTAATTAAGAAGACATTTATTGGGAATTTAACATTACTTTATGAAGCCAGTAGGGCTTCTATTGATGTATTATCTTGTTGGCTAGCGTGATGCTAATAGTCATTTGTTCTCCATTGCAACATTCGCAGACACACGTCTGGCATACAGTAGCAATAGCATATTCTTAAACTTAAAAAGCTAACAAAAATATTTAATTAAATTATTTGCAGTTTGTTCATCTTACTTAAGTATTAATGTTGATTTGTTGTTGAACATGTTTCGATTATATCATAATCATCATCAGCATCTTGCCCACAGCTCCCTCCTGTGGTTGGCCAAAGAACCTCCTTCGAACGAAATACCGATGGAACGTGACCTAGTTTGGAGGTTCTTTGGCCAACCACAGGAGGGAGCTGACATCGACATCCAGGGTTTACAACATAAATCAAACCAGTCTGGGCGAGATGCTGATGATGATTATCATATAATTGAAACATGTCCAAGAACAAATCAACATTAATATTGACGTAAGATGAACAGACTGCAAATAATTTAATTAAAAGAACTTCAAAATAGTACTTCCTAAAATAAAAAATAATCTACCCTAACCTTATATTTGTTATCTTTGCCTAGCATAGGTTAGGTCACATTTTGGTTAGGTTTCAGTATTTCTTAGTTTTAAACTTAACATTGAATTAGTTGTGACCAGTTATAACTCATAAATTCGCTATACATTTCATAACTACCAAATATTCTACTTAAAACATTTATATTTTGTTTATTTGATATAGATTTATTGAAGATATTTGTAATAAATTACTATGTTTCTTGAATATATGCATACAAATTTAAGAATTTATTTTATTTTTACAGGCATTTGTATTGATCATTTCCCTGTATCCATCATTTATTTTCACATCTTCCATCACAAACAATTAATTGAAGTTTCACTGTGTGGGTGTATATATATATATATATACAAATGTAAATTTTCAAGGATATAAGTATAACTTAAAAAGTTTCTTTGGTTCTGTTTCAAGGTTGGCTACTGGTTCAAACATTTCAACATGATCCCATCACGGAATGATAATAGCATGTGGGATGGTCAGAGGTATTGATATATGTGTGATCATATGAAAACGTTGGAACCAGAGGCCAACCTTGAATCTTTGATGCATAAAACCCAAGAAACTTTTCTTTCTTCTTCTTCCTTCCAAGTATTAGGTGAAGGCCTGTTAGAATCCTATAGAAAATTTTCCCTCCAGCGTTTCATAGGACGGCCCAGAGATCTTCATCCTCTTATAATTATAAACAGCTTTGGGGATCCAATTAACTTTTCTTAATCATATATATATATATACACACGCCTTTTATTCCAAGTCTTCTAGAGTAATAATTAATATATAACAGCAATTTCATTTATACCATTCCACGTGATATGGGTATATTTAGGAATTTGAAATATAGGTATGTTTAATGGTTTTATTATTAATTTAACACTTCTCATTGCGGATAAATTATATTTGAAGAGAAAAATGTTTGCCTAGACCGAGACTCGAACCCGGGACCTTTTGCTTTCCGGGCCAAGTGCTCTACCAACTGAGCTACTGAGGCGAGTTGCGATCTAGATGCAAATTTTTCTCTTATATACGTTAATAGAAGCCCTACTGGCTTTATAAAGTAGTGTTAAATTCCCAATAAATGTCTTCTTAACTAAGAAGCCACCATTTGCAAGATAGAAGCTACGGTTTCAAGCATTTGGCGCGAGGGAATTACAACGTATATAAGAGAAAAATTTGCATCTAGATTGCAACTCGCCTCGGTAGCTCAGTTGGTAGAGCACTTGGCCTGGAAAGCCCAAGGGTCCCGGGTTTGAGTCTCGGTCTAGGCGAACATTTTTCTCTTCAAATATAGGTATGTTTACTTCAGGACATGAGTGTGGATAAACATTATTTAGTATGATGATCTTGAAGAGATTTACGGGCTGTAGGCCGTGGTCTCGAGGCTTAAAGTTCCCCGATGTTTCACCAGAGACTGCGTCTGATATCCTTGAGACAACCCTTGAGGATGTCAGGCGCAGTCTCTGGCAAAACGTCAGGGAACTACAAGCCTCACGACCACGGCCTACAGCTCGTAAATCTCTTCAAGATCATCATAGTAACTCCGGCCGTGAAAGCCTAGGTCAATATATTATTTAGTAGAGTAATTCTCTGATACTTGTTAAATATTGTGCTCTGATAATTGTTAATTTTTATATCCCCACCACCAACACATTGCTCCTCTGTTTTTCTATTCATCTGATTGGAGGTCGCGTAGAAACAAGTTTAATACACAATGTGTATCTCAATCTACATTAGAAGTCTATAAAAGACATATACATATATATATATATATATATATATATAGGGTAAATTAAGCTTACTCCGTGATACTAAGGTTTTTTAAACATTGTGTGTTCTAATTTCATGAATTTTAAAGCGTTGGCATTGAAAACATACAGAGAAATGATCGTGCATCAAAACATTCATGTGTAAACTTGGTATTTTTTATTGTTTAAACAAAATAAATTAATCCAAAATAATTGTACACAAAACAGGTTTCTCCGTGATATTCAGGTTAGTCCGTGATACTATAGAAGTAACTCCGTGACAGTCAACTGTTTGGTTTTTAATCACTATCTTCTGATTCCTCACAGCCATCACACATGAAATGAAGCACACTTATTACATTCTGGCACTTTTCATGGTACCAAACAAGACAGGACTGGCACTGGATCCATTTGGCGCCATTTTTATTCTTTGTATCTTCCAAAAAGAGTCCCCCACATGATCCACAAACGTCTTCCTTTTTATTTTGTGGATTCTTTTTCTGGCCAATTTTCGAAGTTGAGGCTTCTCCCTTTGGTGATAACACCTTTGTTGTTGGGTCATCTGTTGATTTCTTCGGGGTCACCTTGCTGACCGGTAATGACAGCACTTCATTAACACTAGTTGGTGTTAGCTCCTGGAATATCCCAGTTTTCGAGAAGCTGTTACACTGTTGTGGCCCGGAATGCCGCACGATACGCTACAGCTAGAAACTAGTTGAAGTTGTATCGGTCAGGTTTCTGACCTGGGTTCTGAACCATGAATTTTGATAGTTCTTTCCTCCAGGCTTCCTTCAGTTATCTGTAAACTCTGACGTCGAGTGGTTGAAGAAGGTGCGTCGTGTGTGACGGAAATGTCACAATGTGGATATCATTAACTTCTCCAAGCCAGACTCTGGCAAGACCAGACGTCTGGGCTGACATGACTGGCATGTGAGTCCATGAATAAGACCACGGGTCATGGTGGTATGGAGTCAATAAAATGCTGGAACCATTCCAGAAAAAAAATAGAGGCGAATCAAAGAAGGGATCTGTGTCTCAGCCAGCCTGTCGTTCATCCTGACAACTTTAAAAATTATCATTGGTGGGATGTCCATTCCGGAGGCACTGATGCAACATAAGAGAGTGGTAGTTTGGCCCTTCTCTCCAAAACTTTGTTGGTAAACACATTTCTTATCCACACGGCACACGATTTTACCACTTCTCAAAACATAGCTTAACCCTGTCTCGTCACAGTTCCAAAGCAGTGATGGTTTGTCAGAGATGCCGAGACTGTTCAACAAAGACTCCACTTTGTCATAAAAGTCCTCGAGATGGGCTCTTATAGCCATGGCTGCCCTATTTAAAGATACATTTTCTGGGGTTCTTAGAGCTAAATCATATCTTTAATGGTTTGAGATGCGTAAGATCTCTTGTCTTGCTTCCTATTAATTGGTGCCATAGTGTCGAGTCACCTAATAAAGATTAAAAAAGCTAAGAAATGTGACGCCATTGTTAAGACTATATCAAATGAAGTATTTACTCAATAAGATTGAAATTTTAAAATAACATCTATTAAACACTTACCAATTTCTGTTCAAAAATCTAGAAGTCTACTCATAACGTGTAACAAATTAAAAAATAAATACACTGTACCAGTACATAGACAACAGACACCACAAGCTTTCAAAGCAAAACTGACAAAGTAAAGTAATATACACTCTCACAGAATAGCCAGAGTGTGCAGATCGCTGTCATTGTGGAACTACACGTTCCTGCCATCTACTGATAATTTTTTAAGTTACCACGAGCAGAAGGAATGCCGTGATACAGGAAATACAAACTATCACGGAGTTACTTAGTATCACGGAGTAAGCTGAATTTACCCTATATATATACACGGCGTGCGCTGTTACGCTAAATAAATTAAATGTCTTTTTATGTTTAGTTGAATAAGCAGAAAGGAAAAATAATTATAAAATTTATATTGTAATTATATTTTAGATGCCCCGTGCTGACTACCAGCGTTGCCCGGGAATTCTCTTATTCCGACCTTTTTGGCATCAGTGAACTGAAAGACAAAAATGGTTATTGCGAGCTATCCATAAAATGTATACCCGCCGTACGCTACTACGCTTACCCGAGAATCTACTTATCCCGATCTTCTTAGTATCAATGAACTGAAAAATCAAAATGGTTATTGTGAGTTATCTGTAAAAGATAGACAAATGTCGCGGACTTTTTTTTTTTTAGATATTCATTTCTGTGTGCATTAATTTGGTGTATGTGTTGTGGTTTAGGCAGCGTAAGCAATTTAAACTTAAAAAAAGTTCCGAAAAAGACTTTTTTGGTCGATGTGACCAATTTCTTATACTTACCAATATTGTTGTTACTGGAAGTAAGTCAACGTTCCCACATCTAACCTGGTTGCTATGCAAACAAAAGAAATCGCAATGCTGATATGGACTCAAAAAGCACACGTTCGGTAAGTAAAATAAAACATTTCTTGAACGTTTTGTACACTAACTCGTACCTTTCTTTAGACTTTTCCGGAATTAATGCAGAACATCGCACTCTCCAGGCTTCTATCTACCACGACTCCTTCCATAATAAAATTACCAAACAGATTCTAATCACGGTGCTACATATAAAAATGTCTCCACAGCCAACAATTCTTCCTTATAATAAAATAAATGAAAAGCTACATAGCAACGATCACCAAATGTTTCTTTCTCATAGAAGTCCTTTACATCCAACCAATATTTTAATTCATTTATTACTATATTTAATAAAAATTAGTTGCATCGACCAAAAAAATAGTATGCAATACACATGAGGTAAGCACGTAACAGATCTCGAAAAATTGAATTATACTGTTTTCAATACAAAGGTTGATTTTTAAGGGTTAAGGAGTTGAGTATTACAACTCTTATAACCTAAAACCTTCCCGGGAAACTCCTGAACATTTTGCAAAAAGCCCCATCACAATCGGATGGTAATGAATAAAGGACAGACATTTAGACAGTAAAACTTGTTTAATCCGGAACGTGAATAATGCGGAAATTTATATCCAATGGTGAACAAATGTATTGGTCCCAGCAAAATATTAATAATTTTACGTGTATTTGTTTTGTATAAACAGAAAGGAACACCGATATCTTAAAAGAACTGAAGGCTACGCCAATTTTAGAATATATTAAACAGTAGCAACTAAATTGGAAACACCATCTTGAAAGAATGAGTTCAAATCGGATCCCCAAAGCTGTTTATAATTATATACCAAGAGGACGAAGATCTCTGGGCCGTCCTATGAAACGCTGGAGGAAAAATTTTCTATAGGATCGTAACAGGCCTTGGTCTAATACTTGGAAGGAAGAAGAAGAAAACGGAATCTGTCCAACGCGGAAACGGAAGGATATTTCTACACAATTCATGAAAAAAAAGTTCATAAGGTGGAAAGATACAGATAGAAATACATTAGTTTCAACTTCATTAAATCCCCGTTAGGCGAATTAACACTAAGTGATGACTCCTGCCGCCGGGTGTAGTAGAGTTTCTACCTTTATCTGGAATTTTCTTTCGGCCTCACTGCACATCCGTTTTGAAAAATACAAGTTCGTTTAACAAATATTTGGCGTGTACATGTCTTACAAATAACCAGTGCGCTGTGAAATCTTAAATTAGTTTAAGATCTGAGACCGTATCTTTCACAGGTAGCGTTTAAATAAATTGATATAATAAAATCGTGATCGGAAATTCGCCATTCCTACACACGCCCACATAACACAACAATGCATTAACAAAAATGACAAATTTTCAGTAGTTGCTACCATGGTTACATCTCGCTGGTTCAAATTTTGATGACGATGGGGCAGTTAGTTCAGGATTACAGCCGTCGCGTTTCCCGGATTTCAGTGTTTGCGACTTTAATTTAACTGTGCTCTCTAGTCGAATTACAGAGGAATCCGCTTCAGAAACTGTTCCTGGAATTTATTAATCGATATTAGAAATGTGCGGATCAGGATGGACATTTCCAACATCTACCTTAAAAAAGTGAGTAAATATTGTGTTCATATTTAGAACTATTTACTTCCGCAAAATCCTTCAACGAGTCTCGAGTGTGGTTCCACGTGTTGTTCGTTGCACAAAGTGTACTTGCGACGCATGTTTTCATACACACGTCCCACAAGACCTGGTGTGCGCTCAGTAATTTCTGCTGCCGCCAGAATTCGTGCAAGATCTTCCTTCGACTCGACAGGTGTGGTACAACCCCTAGAAGTCTGTAATACTTATCTGAAACACAAGACACACGGTATTAGGGCATTGTATTTCTATCATCAAACTTAGTTTACATCGAAATGGTACGTTTCCGGACATGGGTTCCTTTATCTACTAAGTCGCCTCTACAACCCCTAGAAGTCTGTAATACCTATTGTGAGTCACCCTGTATAAGTACCTTTTTTATATTTCCTCAATTAGAAATTATTTTTGTTCAAAAAACTCCGGTAATTATTAAAATCAGAAAGGCCTTACAAAACATGTTTCATCTTCGGCTGCTACTTGATACTGATCATAGCATGCCGAAGATGAAACATGTTTTGAAAGGCCTTCGTGTTTTTAATAATTAACGAAGTTTTTTTTAGTAAAAATCAATTATAAATGAGGAAGACGGGTATAAAAAATATAGGCCTACTATATTTAATTATTTAAAACTTTTTAATACATATCCTCAATTGGGTCCCGCGCCGTAGCCGAGTGGTTAAGGTAGGAAGCCTTGGCGCAGAGCTACGGGACTTGCGCTGGTTCGAGTCTCCATGGGGGAAGAAATTTTCTCATGGTATTTCGGCCAGTATGGGACCGGTGCCCACCCAGCATCGTGAGGCAATTGGGTAGCTACAATAAGTAGCGGCTCCAGGTTGAGGAACCAGCTATAACGGCTGGGGGACTCGACATGCTAACCACATGTCACCCCTACACTGGCTGTTGATCATCTACCTCTGTGGTTGACACATGTGGATGTGAAGGGCCAGTAGCCGGCTGGTAAAAGGGCAACCGCTGAAAAGTGGAAAGACCCTCAATTGGACAATGGTATGCATCAACCGGGTAAGCGCCATTTAAAAAATAGCTTTTGATGCAACTTATTGGACTGGTTCATGAAGTAGGCCTAATATTCCGTCATTCCCACTTTGAGCGGTGGCGGTGAAAAATTGAAGCGCGACCTGAGTAAGTCGCGTTATTTGACAGTGTGGTGGACCGACAAGCAATTTCTCATTAAGTTCAAGCTTAATTTTCATCCCATAATTGAATTGGCTCAAAAATGAAATAAGTTGATTCTAGTAGAAGAAGATGTGCTCTTTCTCTCTCTCTCTATCTATCTTCTGGTTTTTACAGCTGCTGCCGTCTTCCCGTGCCAAACCTCCAAAGCCTACGGTCTTGGGCATCTTCGATGCTTAGCCCTCTTGCTTGCATTACTGTCTTCATGTTTTCCTTCCATGTTAACCTTGGTCTTCCTCTTTTCTTCTTTCTGTTCGGATGGCATTCATATAGTTGCTTCGGCCATCGCTCATCTTCCATTCTTAAAACATGTCCTAACCACTTTAATTCCTTCTCCTCAATTCTTTCAATTATGCTTTCTTCTGCTTCCATTATGTTTCTAATTTCCTTATTTGTGACATGTTCTAATTTAGACTTTCTGGTACTTCTGCGTAAATAATCCATTTCTAGAGCTATTAGTCTATTCTTGTAGTACTTATTGATTGCCCATACCTCACTTCCGTACATTGCAACAGATTCCACCAATGTTTTACCAATATATTTTTTTGTGTCTTTCCAAATATGCTTATGCCACCATATGGAATTTAACAATATTATTTTGCTACTCAATTCAATTCTATGTTTTATGTTCTCTTTGCCTATACCTTCGATGTTATCCATAATCATTCCCAAATATTTAGTTTGTTTCACTTGCTTTATTTGGATTCCTTCTTCCAATATTAAATTTTCTCTTTCATTGCTGTTTACTGCCAGATAGTCTGCTTATGTGCTCTTTCTAACGGTAAAAATAAAACAACATTTGAGATGACGTAATTCACGTTATTTGAGCTTGAACATAACTCACTTTTAAAAATTGCATATGTTTATGATCTAGTATAACCCTAGATAAGTGGCGATCAGTAAAGATATTTGGGCAGTGCACTGTCTCAGCCACTATTAACAAATTTACCAAATATTAGTCTCTGTTTGTTTTTGTTCTTGAGATATTTGGCCCTGAAGATGGACTAAAATTTGATGTGACAGATTTTGTTAGACTCTTTGATCCACGCTGGTGACTCCTAAAGTGGACTTCCTTTCGTTGGACTACGTTTTTTTGGATTTAGGATAAAAAGTTGTGCAAGACGTAGAAATAAAATATCCCTACTTGCATTTGCCTTGTAGTAACAAATAGTTTAAAATTGAATGTTGCTCGGTTTCTTGATGGATTCATCAAACAGGTCTCCATATGAAAGGCCATAGTTTCCCAAACACTTGATATTATGATTTGAAGTTTTGCAGAGGTTCATTTCTAATGAGGTTCCATACCTACACCAAGTTTCAGCGAAATTGAACATGTTGAGCGTGGGGCACTAGACCACTTGAGATGCAATGACCCTACATCTGGTTTCCCATAAAGACAGTGCAGCTCACTGTTATGTAGTGTTCTCCATTCGCCTGTCCGTTCATCTCTCTTTGGTAAAAAAAAGTCCTAAGAGCTTTTTGTCAAAGCAATCTTGTCTCCTGCCTTAAAGTAAGAGTCCATGTTTCACACCCATATAATATAACTGGTAGAATAACAGTTTTATATATTTTCAGTTTAACGTTTTTTGAAAGGAGTTGGGACATCAAGAGTCTCTGCAATGCATAATAGCACGCATTTCCAGAATTGAGCCTATGTTTAATTTCTTTGTGCATCTCATTCCTATTTGTGATTATTGTTCCTAAGTCTCGTAGACTGCGATGGGCAGGACATGTTGCACGTATGGGGAATGAAAGAGGTGCATGGAAGCTTCTTGTAGGAAAGCCAGATGGAAAACGCCCAGTTGGTAGACCAAGAATGAGGTGGGAGAACAACATTAACTATGATTTGAGGGAAGTAGATTATACAGGGAATGATTGGAAAGCATTAGCTCAGGATAGGGATGTATGGAGAGCTTATGTCCGCGCGGCCATGAACCTACGGGTTCGATAGTGCCAGTGAGTTAGTAAGTAAATTCCTAGGTATTTGAATTCAGCCACTTCTTTAAAATTTTTCTTACTTACTTACTTACTCACTGGCACTATCGAACCCGTAGGTTCATGGCCGAGCGGACATAAGCTCTCCATACATCCCTATGCTGAGCTAATGCTTTCCAATCATTCCCTGTATAATCTACTTCCCTCAAATCATAGTTAATGTTATTCTCCCACCTCATTCTTGGTCTACCAACTGGGAGTTTTCCCTCTGGCATTCCTACAAGAAGCTTCCATGCAAGTCTTTCATTCCCCATACGTTCAACATGTCCTGCCCATCGCAGTCTACGAGACTTAACTGTTCTTATTATATCTGGCTTCCTATAAAGACAATGTAGTTCATTGTTATGTAGTCTTCTCCATTCAACTGTCTGTACATCTCTCTTTGGTCCAAAAATTTTCCTTATTTGCCATTAATTGTCAATTCCCATATTATAATATACCCAGCGTGCGTTGCTATGCCTAATTTGCTGAGACGAAACAAACAAGGCGGTAGCTAATCAGTTTTTAATTTCGTATTTCAGGTAAACCTCCACTTATAATTGTCGGAATTCGCTCATATTTGATAATACCTACCTCGGTATATTTTAATGGGATATACTGAGTTTCGTTATGAAAAATCGACAATTTTGACCGCTAGAGCGATTTTTAAATGTTTACATCAGGTGAACTCCTACAACTAATGGTTTTAGAAGGTCCAATTGTGAATATAAAACATCCAGGGACCCCCTCTAACACACACACAAAAAAATTAATCAAAATCGGTTCAGTCGTTTAGGAGGAGTTCAGTGAAATACGTACAGAAGAATCATATATATATATATATATATATATATATATATATACATTCACGAATTTAGGTCATTTGTTGACCTGTTTCGGCCTCAAGAGAAACACCATCCAAAAGATTTTGAGTGGACGTCCTGGTCTTCTTCCTGCAGGTTGATATCTTAACATTTGTTTGGGTATCCTGTGATCTTCCATTCAATGAACATGTTGCATCATATTGGGTAGGAGAGGTTATACACACGTCACCACCCCTTACAACCCTTTATATATATATATATATATATATATATATATGTGTGTGTGTGTGTGTGTGAGCGTATATTAACTTTATTGGTGTTTACTTCCAGCCCCAATTTCTTATAATATATATATATAACAAAACTAAAATTATGGCATTTCATCAGAAGGACCCCATACAAAGTAAAATCTGTCTCCAGAATAAAATTTTAGAGAGATCTAATCAATTTAAATATCTTGGATATTGTCTCTCTATCTGGGATGAAAAGGATATCCCTGAAAAAATTACTAGTTATAATAAAAGTTTGGGAATTATTAATCAAGTTATGAAACCATCCCTTGTACAAAAAAACACCAGATTACGTTTATATAGGCCTAACACTTTGGCTAGACCAGTGTTGACCTATGGTAGTGAAGCATGGACACTAAAAAGACAACATGAAAGCAGAATAACGGCTTGTGAAATGAGATTCATGCGCAGAACAGCGGGTTACACCAGATGGGATCGGAAAAGGAACACCGATATCTTAAAAGAATTGAAGACTACGCCAGTTTTGGAATATATTAAACAGTACCAACTAAATTGGAAACACCGTCTTGAAAGAATGAGTTCAAATCGGATCCCCAAAGCTGTTTATAATTATATACCAAGAGGACGAAGATCACTGGACCGTCCTATGGAATGCTGGAGGGAAAATTGTCTATAGGATCGTAACAGGCCTTGGCCTAATACTTGGAAAGAAGAAGAATATATATATGTACATAGATCGTCTATAAAGAAAGAAACATTTGTTAGCACTGAGAGACTGAGTATCGCACTGACATACAATATTAGATATCTCGGGTTCAAATCCCGGTTCAGGTGTTAATTTTTCCTTTCAATAGTATACACACATTAAAACTAAGAGAAAGAAATTGGTGTTATTTGCAGTTTTTATATCACTTTATAACCGTTCCTCTAAAATAAATACAAATGTTCAAATCATTTCTTTTGTTAGAGCTCTCATCTTTGAATCTAGGTGTGGGTCCAACATCACAGCTAACAAAATGGGACTGAAAATAAATGAAAAAACCGAAGTATATTATGATTATTGGTAGTAAAAAACAAAGGAAGATATCTAACACAAATTACTGATATAAATATTTATGAATATAAATTTCAGAGGGTTTCTAGTTTTATATATCTTCGCTCCTTAATTAGGATACAAACAATATCAGTGAAGAAATTAGAAAGGTAATTCAAAATACCAATAAAATATACTTTGGATTATTTATTAGCCATTTTGAAGACGGCTCCTTGTATGTTATGTTGTTTGTTAAACAGGGCCTGTGCTCTTCATTCTGGTTTTCTAAACACGAAACTAATCCAATTTTAAACTATGAACCGTACAAAATGTCGGATATGTAACAAAAATAATTTCACTTTCAGTGGAAAAAAATTAAATTATTTAAATAGAAGAGATTTGACAACTGATAATGATATATGTTTCGTCCGACACCGTGGGTACCTTCCTCAAATTGGTTGTGTTAATAGATGAAAATAATCAGCAACTCCTAAACATAAAATACTCATTAAGTTTCTTTAACGCTAGGGGCGCTGATCTCCGAGTACATTATATTATATTCCTCCTCCATAACCGTTTGTTTTATTCGCCTAAGATTCTTTCGATATCAACTGATAAAAGTGACTAATATTTTTGTCTTATTTCGCGTAGGTCCACCGCTGTGGTCTCGAGGTAGCATGCTGCCTTGTCACGCAGCGGGCCCGGGTTCGATCCCCGGTCGGGGCAGTTTTTCTGGGTGAGGTTTTTATCGGGGGTTTTCCTCACCTGTAAGACAAATGTCAGGAAAACTTTAAGGCCCAAACGAAATCATATGGCCATCATCATCAACACCATCATCCTTCACCGGTGTGGAAAGCAAGGGGAAGCTACCACACCTACACAATTCCCTAGTAAAGCTGCAAGCATAGCATGTTATCAATGAAAAATGCTATGATTGCAGTGAAGGACCTGCCTTCGGGCAGAATTACTACGGATGGATTTCACGTAAATCGTAAAATTCTTAATAAATTACTTGTAAAATTCATAATAAATAAATAATTTTCCTACTACCTACAACACTACAGACCTGTTTCAAACTGCATTACATATACAACTAATTACTTCCTTTGAAAAATAACAATGCGAAAGATCACTCAGTCTTCTCAATAAAACAAGCTACGCGGTTCAACATTAGCATCACGGTTACGTGGTTACGGCATGAATAATATTTCAAATTTTGTTTTGATATAAAAAGATTATAATTTCTCATTCTTTTAATTCACGAAATTCGGGACACGATAAACGTGATCAAAATATTTTGTTTCACAACCAATTGGGCTGTGAATTAAACAAATTGTGCGTGAAATTTAGCTAAAATGCAAGGTAAGTTGGTTGTATTTAAAATATAAAACAAAGTTAGTGAGTAGAATTAGAACAGGCGCGTCGCTATCTTTTTTTTAATGGCCGCTGTCGTTAAGTTGAATCTGTTGCGGGCCACATGATTCTACTTGATTTTTACTGTATTAAATAGGATCTAAGATAAACAAATTAATTTAAATATAAAATAGCTAATGCATTGATATTTATTCTTATTAAAATATTAATTGTATATTAGTTCAGTTATTTTTAAAATTAAATTAAAATAATATTTATATTTTGTTTTTTCAAGTATAATCTAATTCTAAAATCTAAATTAAACAATAGATATAAAGTATTATTAACCCTTGTGTGTTTAATATAAGTTCTAGTTTAACATTTAAATACAATTGTTATATTAAAATAATTAATTTTTTACTTGTCAGTGCGACTCCTGTCACTGCTTCTCACGAACAAGGCATCCAATATCTGGTTTGATTGATGTTGTAGCAACTGGAAGCGAACTCTCCAGATGACTGTCGGTGATTTGAGTTCTCGTTGCGCACTTCACATGTTTAATCCTGGAGAACACTTGTTCACATAGGTATGTGCTACTGAAAAGTGGTGCGAAACGAAGTGCTTGTCTATTAACACCCGGATATTTTTCTCTGGGAAAGTAGTCACGATAGAATTGTAGTAAGGGGACGTTGTTAAATGTATTCTTTAGGTCTGATGCACATTGAAATTCAACGCATTTCATTTGCAGATTCTCGGGGACCTCGTCTATTTTAATGGTGAAAGGAAAATAAAACAGATTGAAACTTAAAACATTCTCCTCGAAGTCTTGAAATCTAATGCGGAAATCGTTTCTTAATTCTCATATAATTTCTGCGCCCTTTTGACAGTTTTGATTATCACACTCTTGTAGGGCTGGGAAGTGCACAAAGTTCTTGTTTTTAATTTGTGATTTCCAAAGTTACAATTTTGTTTCAAACGCCTTCACGTGATCAATTGGTCTTTACCTTGGAGACGTGAATTAAGTTCGTTCAGTTGTGTTGTTATATCTACCAGAAAGGCAAAATCACACATCCATTTTGCGTCTTTAAATTCAACAATAGGTTTGTCCTTCCGCTCCAAAAATTGTTTGCATTTCGTTTTTGAGATCAAGCACTCTCTTCAACATTTCAGTATAACAGACAATATATTCTAATTCTGAACTGTAAGAAATTTTGAAAGTCCCTGTGGATTCCATTCAAAAACACTCTGTGACATACTGTCTAGTTCCAACCTGAGAGTCTGTCCAATCTATTACCATTTATGATATTTAATATCTTTCCGAATTTCATTTTGTGAACTTAATATATTCCCAAAACCGTATGTATCATTCTCTTGGGAAGGATTCTTAAGGCACGTGCGCAGAGCGAGGCTTCGAGATACTTTGCAGCTCAAAATATAATTTTCAAATGTTTGGCCTTCAGTCCATTCCTAAACCCGAGGATTCAATATCTCTCTTACAAACGACGTCTGTGTATAAGAGGAGAGGAATATGTCCAAACGTGATGCAAATTTCACAAAAGTAATTTACACAAATTTAGCCATCAACATCTGGAAAATCTCTAGAATGAAAAACACAAATTTACTTCCTTCAGATGTTATTAACCCACTCCAGTCTTGGCCTTCCTACTGAATGATTTCCACTTTGTTTTCCCTATGATAAGTTTGCAATCCTCTCGTCCATTTTTAAAATGTCCCAAATGTCCTGCCTATCGGAGTCTAGGAAACTTAACTCCTTATATTATATCTGGTTTTCTATCTGTTACATAGTTTCCTTCATTCACCTGACTAAATGTCTCTGTTTGGTCAGTAGATCTTCTTATGCACTTTATTCTCAAATACCCATATTTTCTTATGTTTTAAAGTAAGAGATCTGTTTTGCATTCTTTTAATACACAACTTAAAGAATCGCCATTTTGTATTTTATTAATTTAACATTTTTGAGAGAATTTGAGACAACAAGAGTCTCCGTCATATATAATATAACCTATATCATGTGTTTCCAGAGTTGAGCATATAAATAATTTATTTTTGTTTGTTACTGTTGCAAGTTATTTGAATTCCTACACTTCATCAAAATGTCCATAATTTGCTGTTGTCATCTTGCATATGTAGGAAGAAGGAATTATACAATTACCACAATAACTGTGAAAATGTACTAATCAGTTATAAACTTTTACATTTCTAGGAAACTACATTTGAAGATAAATTTGATGCAATCAAGAAAAACAAGGCGAAGGTGGTGAGACTAAAAACAGTAGCACATGGAAGTCATTCAAATAAACCCAGCACTATAAGTATATAAAATAATTATATGAGGAGGGAAAACTGTTTGGTAAGAATATTGTAGCCTGGATGGATGAAACAAAATGGATTTCTTCGCGCACTACATAAGTTCATTATATGAATTTTATGGTGAAAACAGGTCATTTTATATTAATTCAAATAATAAATAATTTAATGTACATATATTTATTTACACGCTGAACCATTGTTCAAGAAAATAGAACTTCAAACAAAATCGTATACAGGTTGTTTTTATATTTAATTGAAAATTTCTTGAAGAAAGAGAAAAATATTACATGGCATTTAATTATGTGTTCAGCTACTATTTTCCACTAGTTTTCTGTTAGTTGGAATTGTTTACTCTTGAGGAGAAATTATACCAAATAATGTAGTAAACACCTTCATTCTCGTATTGTCACGCTGTGACACTTAAAAATAAGAGGTTTTCTAGAAATGTAATATAGAGATGTAAATAAAAAAATCACGCATAAGCAGATATTATTTGGCGTAAAATTGGATGCAGTTGTAGTTAAGGTATACGCTAATTCTGAGCTCACAGAAGTTACACATTCTGTCCAATAGAGTCTTGTTTTGTTGTGTGTTGTGCTGACTTGATGCCTTTCTTGTTTTTCAGGTCATTAGTGTTAAGTGAACAAGTAGATTTCCAGATAAGGACGGTTGTACAAGCAGTGATACTCCCGCTGGCCGAAAAACAGCTTAGTCTGGCAAGTACACCAGTTTCATTGTGAGTACAATCGGAGCTACCCAAGTCCGGGGGGGATATTCACGTAATGCCTGGATAGGTATCTAATACCAACAACCCAATGTCTTGGGGTATAATAAGGCAACCTTCCCCATTTCATTTCAATTTCCGTTCTTCTATTACTTCTAATAATATTATGTTTAACATTCATTTTTTCTCTAGTTTTCTGGTTCCGAATTTTTATTGTTTTTTCATCCATTTATGCTTCATTTAGGTCATGCCGTAATAGTTTCCTTCTAAAATTGATCCTAAATATTTCAATTTTTTTTTAATTTTCACATTTTCACATTGTAATTTATCTTCATTCTCTAGTTGTGTCGTGAGATATTCACTCTAGATAGCTTTATTTCCTGAATATATTGATTTTAACATTTTTATTTATTTTTTCATCTATTAACGCTTCTTTTAGGTCATGCCATAATAGTTTCCTCGGGACACTATCGTATGCCTTTTCCAAATCTATGAACATTCTTGATTTTTCCTTACATTTTTCCAATAAGAGTCATAGTATAAAAATGTGATCTATACAGGACCTTCCACCACTAAATCCACAATGTTCCACAGTGTCAATTGTATCTTTATTTTAAATGTCGTTTCACAATTTTCATAAATACTTTCATTATAGGGTTTATTACACAAATTCCTCGATAGAGCATCATTTTCTGTCCCTTTTTGTACATGAAAGTGATGTATCCCAATTTCATCTGTTTTAGCATTTCTCCTCCATTATACATAATTTTGTCAAAATTTTTACTAATTTTAGTCCTCCATATTTTAACATTTCCAAATGTATTCCTCCTGGTCCTGTTGCCTTGTTATTTCTTCCCAATGTAATAAAGTATTGTACATCCTCTTCTGTTAATTCCCAATCTATTTCTGTATTTTAAAAAGCTTCACCATCTTCTTGAAATTATTATTATTATTATTCCAATGTCATGAAATGCATTATTATTATAACATGTAATAATATTTCAGGTTGTTTCTGCGGCATACGGTGGACGTCCTGAGGTTCCATAATACATACAGGTACTATTTTACTTTATAACTTTATAAATGTATGTAATTTATAATGTCTTTGAGTAAGTTCATGTTATGTGGGTGATGATTTTTTTATTTACATCTCTATATTACATTCCCAGAAAACCTGCCATTTTGAAGTATCACAATTACAGCAGACGTACCACGTGTTAAGATAATTACCAACGTGAAGATGAATGTGGTGCACTGCATTTGTATGAACAACCTTTCAATTCTATTCCGTGTAAATTGATGTCTAGTGACAAAAAATATAAAATGACAGCTGTACTCACAAATTAGTTCTCGTGCAATATATTTTATTCCTTCAAGAATTTTTCAATTGTATATAAAAAAAACTTGTATGTCATTTTGTTTCAAGTTGTGTTTTCTTGAACAATGGTAGGATACATACATAATCTGCACTGTAAGTGTAACTCTTGTTTAAATATTAAGTCAATTAATTAAATAAAAATAAAACGTAGTTTTATTTGATTTTCATATTTATTATATAATTCAGTGACAGCTGTTTCAGTACACTGTACCTTCTTCAGACATGTTAACAAATTATGAATTGTGTTCCAACTGATCTAAACAACAATACAACAATATTTATTTAAATTTTTTAATTTAACAAAGGGGATTCATTCAAATCAAGTTGAGAATTTAACAGTTTTTTACTACTTTTAAATTTATTAATTTCTACAGCCTCCAAAAGATCTAACTTCTTACCCTTATCACAAACATGTAAAATTTCAAAATTTGGATCGAAACAATGATTAAATTGGAATAGGTGGTTAGCATATTTTGAATTTTCTAAATTTCTGTTATATGCTCTCATGTGTTTATATTCAGTTGACATAATATTTTGGAAACATAATTTTTCAAAGTGGATTTTATACCAAGGTTCTCGATTTTACATGTTTCTAATTCATAACACCTTTTTTTATTATTTTTTGAAACGATTAATTTTTATTCTTTGCTTTACAGAATATAATTATTTTGCTAGGAACGTAGATAAAAGGTAAATTTATCCAATAACAGTATGAAGTTGGCTGAATTTTCATGTGGAAACAAGACAACAAATGTAGAACTCCTGATATTTGTGGTCAGAACAGCAAATCCTGCTGTTGGCTTTGTCAAGTAAATGGAACCGTGTGACTGGGCCATCCTGATTCTCGAGGGAGGATAAATGTCGGAATCATCGAGTGTTGCTTCTAATTTTATTGCTGTTATTACCTTAAATATTTTTATCGATAAATTTGTAATATAATGAAACATGTCTTTATAATGTTCAATTATATTTCAGGCTGAAATAACAGATCACGTGGAACAACAAGAAACTAATTTGCATTATGTAAAAATGTACTGTTCATGGAATATGCATCTTAGTTCCTATTTTATGCCAAATATTTGATTTAAGAATTGCTATTGACATAAATAATAACTAACTGCACTATCGAGCCTGTAGGTTCATGGCCATGCTTACATAAGCTCTCCATACACTCATATCCTAAGATAATATTTCCCAATCATATCTTGTATAATTTAATATAATCATTGGTAATATTATTTTCCCATCTCATTCTTTCCTGCATACTGATGTTTTCTCAAGTTTCATCCCCATTCGTGCCACATGTCCTGCCTTAACTTATCTTGTTACATCTGGTTTCCTATAAAGATAATGTAGTTCACTGTTCTCCATTCACCTGTCTATTCGTCTCTCTTTGGTCCAAACAATTTCCTAAGAACTTTATTCTCAAACACTTGTAATATTTTCTCCTCCTCTAAACTTTGTTTCACATCCATATAATATAAATGGAAGAATAACAGTTTTATATATTTTCAGTTTAATCTAGAGCCCAACTATTACGTACATGCTGAGATACAACTGAGTGGAAAGATGTTTTGACGGAGATCAAGACTCGTTTTGTTGATGATGAAGAACGATGTTCCATTTGAAGAATTGTTCTTGATATTTCCACCTCCATGTCTATAGATGTTTGATTTTTTTCCTCGTAAAATTGAGAATCACATTTGTAATCTTTTCTTATATAATTATTTTTGTTTGCCCGTAAAAAGTAAATACTTTTTAAATTGTGATCGATATCTCACATTTCTATAAACTTCTTTGTTTGATCAGATTGTATTGAGGTGCATGGCTTTAGAAATATAAACATTTTGTGAGATTTTGCATTTTATAAACTTATTCTTCATTCTTCCATTATAGATTTAAACATATTCTTTCTTCAACTCTTGTTACCTCATATATATATATATATATATATATATATATATACACACACAAGCGTTACTGTTATAAAGTAAATATTCTCTTTAAATGTACTTACTTGTTATAGTGGCCACTAGATGGCAGTTGGAACGATATCCCGCTACCTCTTGTGTAAATTGAGAATACTATATATATAAGAAAAATAAATGTTTGTATTAGGGTTCCTGAGTAGCTCAGATGGTTAGAGCACTAAATGTACCGAGTTTAGAAACTCGGGTTCAAATCCCGACTTAGGCATTTAGTTTTCTTTTTATATTATATATACACATACTATGAAAAATAAATGCTTAGATGGTATTTGAACCCAAGTGCGCTACCAAGCAAATCTAGTACAAACATTTATTTTTCTTTATATATATTCTCTATTACGGGAGGTAGCAGGAACAAATATATATATATATATATATATATATATATACATATATAATCAAAACATTTTATTTTTATTGCATACTCTCTTAATTTATATGTATTGTATTGTAAGCCCATGTTTTCCCTTTACAGAGATTTAGGTGCTCTCCCCCTACAGAAAAGAATTTGAACCATACTAATTTAGTTACACTTGTTTTCGTATAGATGTCATTTTGAGTGGTCTGTGGTCAGCGTTCTGCCTCATACTGACATCTAGGAAACCAAGGTAGTACTAGGACGGAAAATTTGGTAAATTTTGCTTAGAGGCCTTTTCATTCAGGCTTAAGGATTTTTTACAAGCCTGAAAATCTTCAGACTCGGGACCCACGGCTTAAAGTCCCTCCCGGAGGACTTAATCCTTGGATTTTTCCATCCTAAAAAATCCAACGACCCCAGCCGGGTTTGAACCCGCGACCTCGGGACCAGAGGCAAGGAGCATAACCACTAGTCCACCGCGGCCGACAATTTATATGTATATTGTTAAAACAATATTGTATGTACAATTTGGTGTACGTAGGCCCATGGCAACCCATGCCGACTTGCTTCCAAACATGTCAGTAATTGCAAACTTTGAAAAGAAAATTTCAATATCTATATTTTTTTATTGTGAAACAGTAAGTAGTTATATGTTTTGAACAAATTGATGTTTTATTTGCTAAATAAACTTTTAGTTGTAGAATCCTAACCCAGTGCAAATTTTCATGTTTTATGTTTGGCAGAAGTCGTTGGTCTATAGGTAAGTTCTTTGTCTTTGACTCAGAGTGTCATGGGTTAATGTAACCGTTACAGTCTGATCATCTTACCTCAATATTAATGTTGATTTGTTCTTGGACATGTTTCAAAACAATTCTGTTTTATCATCAGCTCGTCCAGACTGGTTTTATTTATGTTGCACACCCTGGATGTCGATGTCAGCTCCATCCTGTGGTTCGCCAAAGAATCTCCAAACAAGGTCACGCTCCGTCGGTATTTCAAAATTCGTAACTCTGTTTTTGTTCTTCTGAATATACATTTTTTCCCAAATAGTCAGCTCTCTTGTGTTTTCTAACTGTTTTAATAATTTAGTGTCTGAATTTATATTATGTTTTTCAGACCAAACATGAGCAGCAACTGCAGATTTTTCAATTTCCCCATTTTTAATATTTCTTATGTGTTCTTTGGTTCTAATTTTTAGGTTTTTTTTTGTTTTTTCTTATATATATGTTTTCTCAACTCATACATTTAATTTGATATATTCCTGATTTTTTATTTTTAACAGATTTTTCCATTTTTGTTGGTTTTTATTAGTTTTTTATAAGATTCATGATGTGTTCCGTTGAGGTATTATTCAGAATTAAAATATAAAATTATGGAATATTCACCTGAAAGGTCCGTCTCCTCAACTTTATTAGTTATTTAACTGTAGCGCTTTCGACACTTGTCCCATCATCAGCAGGATTCAAAACTGGTGTTTCATTGAAGATCTGGTAGAGGGAGTTACATGTATTGGGTTCATTTTCATTATCAGATTGTCGTTGTTGTGAGCTGCTTTCATGATTTCCATCTCTTCGAGTACGTTTATCTTCGCTGGATTATTTTTTCTGTGCATTACTGTTAGGGTGTTTTCAATATTTAACGTGTGATGTCCTTCATGGATAACGTGAATATTCCATAATTTTATATTTTAATTTTATTAGTTTATTTAAAAATATATGAAATTCACATATCACCTTTGGTACACAATAAATAATAATAAGTTTCAAAAAATTTTCGGAAAATTGAATATAACATTGGCTCCAACTAACAAATTCAGTCTGGGGAATCTTCTGTTAACTAATAATAAAGTTAACACCCCAGACAACAAAAAATCTGGAATTTATCAAATTGATTGCAAAGATTGCAACAGGATATATATAGGAAAAACAAAAAGGAACTTGGAAACTCGTAAAAAAGAACATTTCAGAAACATAAAGAATGGAGAAATTGAAAAATCAGCTATAGCAGCACATAGTTTATTAGAGCATCATAGAATTGAAAAAGAAGCAAAACTTTTGAAACATCTATCTAAACCTTTGGATTTAATAGTTTGGGAAAAGATATATATTCAAAAAAACCATACTAGAACCATGAACTTCGAGATTCCAGACGAACCGAGCTTGATTACAAAGTTCTTCAAAAATACAACAGATGGCAGTTTAGAAAATGATTCCTTCAAAAGAACACCAGATGGCAGTTTGGATAATTACCGGCAAAAGAAAAAATTTACAGTCGTGAAAACAGCTGATGATGGTGACGATGGTCGCTGATACTGCAGTGCTGTGTTTAAAAAAAACATAGAAATATGAAGTAAGAAGAAATCATTTGATTCTTATTGAATAGAGTTGCCAAAGCCAATGCTTCGTTATTGTCCAACAGGAAAGAGGTCTCTGGGCTGTTCAAGGAAGCACTCCCATCTTCAGCTGTTGTCACAACTATTGATTCTTCATCCTGCCGGCCATCTAGTGTTGATTTGAATAACTTTATAATCAAATTTTGTTCAACTGGAATTCAAAATTCATGGATATAACATGGTTTTTCTGAATGTATATCTTTTCCCAAACTGTTAATTCTAAAGAATCAATTGAGTTGGTGTTTACTTGATGAAAATCCATATTTATTAATTAAATAAAAATAAAACGTAGTTTTATTTAATTTTCATATTTATTAAGATATAATTCAGTGACAGCTGTTTCGGTACACTGTACCTTCTTCAGACATGTTAACAAATTACGAATTGTGTTCCAACTTGATTTGAATGAATCACCTTTGTTAAATTAAAAAATTTAAATAAATATTGTTGTATTGTTGCTTAGATCAGTTGGAACACAATTCGTAATTTGTTAACATGTCTGAAGAAGGTACAGTGTACCGAAACAGCTGTCACTGAATTATATAATAAATATGAAAATCAAATAAAACTATGTTAATTCTAACAAACTATGTGCTGCTATTGCCAATGTTTCAATTTCACCATTTTTCTATATTTCTAAAGTGTTCTTTTGTCCAAATTCCTTTTTGTTTTGCACTTTATTTCAATGAAGAAATGAAGAATCGACAGTTGTGATAACAGCTGAAGATGGGAGCAATTGCTCATGATACTGAGGTATTGTGTTAATAACATAGATATATGAGGTAACAATATACACAATTCTAATTGATTTTTATTGAGAAAAATTTGTGTTTGAACAGGAAAATCTGGATAGCACAGAGGTCTTGGGTTCAGGCAAATTCTTTTCTCTTCAAGAGGCATATAATGGAAGTTGTACAAGCATACAGTGTGTGGTGATAGCTAGGAATGTCTTCTGTTCCTTAGAACAAGTCATAATCTTGCATTAGTTGTGTTTCTTGCTATTTACTACTTGCTTTCCCTTGTCTGAAAATAAAAGCAAATATATCATTAGTTCAAAGTATATCAAATCAGGTGACTACATTTTCCACTTTTTCATAATTTAATAAATAACTATTTTGGGCAACTATATTTTCTGGTGCCTGAAAATATAAGCATTACTCAAAAAATTTATTCATATATATATATGGGTCCACCGCTGTGGTCTCGAGGTAGCATGCTACCTTGCCATGAAGCGGGCTATTCCCGGTCGGGACAGGCTCCTGGGTGAGGTATATTTTTTGGGGCTTTTCTTCACCTGTAAGAAAAATGGTCCCCGAAAATCATCCGGCCATCATCATCCTTCACCGGTGTGGAAGGGAACGGGAAGCTACCACACCTATAATTCCCTAGTAAAGCTACAAAGCATAGCATGAAAATTCTACGATTGCAGTGAAAGGCTTGCTCTCGAGCAGAACTACTATGGATGGATATATATGTGTCCACCGCTGTGGTCTCGAGGTAACGTGTTGCCTTGTCATGCAGCGGGCCTGGGTTCGATCCCCGGTCGGGGCAGTTTTTCTGGGTGAGGTTTTTATCGAGGTTTTAAGGCCCAAATGGTCCCCTAAATCATATGGCAATCATCATCATCCTTGACCAGTGTGGAAAGCAACGGGAAGCTACCACACAAACAATTCCGTAGTAAAGCTGCAAGCATAGCATGAAAATGCTATGATTCCAGTGAAGGACCTGCCTTCGGGCAGAATTACTATGGATGGATATATATATATATATATATATATAAACCTCATAGTGTCACTTCCTTTAAATATTAAATATATATATAATTTAAAATTACAAGGTTTTCAAAAATTTTATATTGGCAGGACAAGCAGTATAGATTTTTTCATACAATGAAATATAAAAGTAACACCTAAAAGATTTCATATACCCGGGTGATAAATCAGAGCTATGCTAAAACAAATCCTGCATTCACGCAGGTTCATGCCGAATGAAACACATGATTGAAAACACTCATCACTATTAATCCACAGAGAAAACATTTCCAGCTAGGATAAATATATTTGAAGACCTCGTAAAATTATAAAGGAGAACAAACACACAACCTCACTTCTCAATGAGAACGCACCCCAGTCAAAAACCCATTATACACGATCGTCAAAAACAAGGCAGTTGCTGCTAAACAAACAGTTGGCGTATGACATCACCGTACACTACAACGTATAGCGGGAAGCTCAGCACTGCCGAATATTGGATCGATAACTTCCACTTCCGAAAGCGGGCTCCAGTTAAATTTTATATATAAATATTTTAAACAGCTACACGAGTTGATGACGACGTCACCTACCAACAGGTCTTGCAGCAATTTAATTTTTAACTTTAATCATATGACTTCACCTCAACGGAATTTGATATGAATTTTACTGGTGCTGAACTTGTTGTTTACCTCTGATTGCAAAGTAAAACTAGATTCTGCACGGCTGTTAATGTGGACGCCTCGTTCTGACCGGTCACAAGATGTCTGTCAACAACAACATGTACGCTGTCAGGCTCGCTGGATGTGAAACTTGCACCTCGGTCACACATCGCATCTTCAGGTATCAGAGGTAAGTCTGCAAAGTCTGGCAACCTTGCAAGTTCAAATACTGACGACTGAAAAAAAAAATTGTGATAGTTTTTAAAATTCAAAATAGAAAAAGTGAATTATTAATGAGTTGGTTACTTTGACTCACCGCATATTTCTTGGTTTTATGCAGACCAGGTTTCGTCGCTTTTGTGCGACATTGTTGATGCATTCCAACTGCAGTTTTGCAGTTGTCCATCCTGTGACTTGATTTCTGCTCACTCTGCTGGCTGACTGATGAACTTCCAAATCAATTATTTTTTCTGCAGGAATTTCAAAATTCATTGTTTTGGCCACCGCTGTGGTCTCGAGGTAGCGTGCTGCCTTGTCACGCAGCGGGCCCGGGTTCGATCCCCGGTCGGGACAGTTTTTATCGGGGTTTTCCTCACCTGTAAGACAAATGTCAGGAAAACGTTAAGGCCCAAACGGTCCCCGAAATCATATGGCCATCGCAATCATCATCATTCATATTCATCTTAGATTAAGCTTAGGATTAGGGACTCTCCTGGCGCACCACTATCATATCATCAGGGCAACGTAATCCCACCTTCCATGCGCCCCATCCTCAGAAATGGGTTACAAGTACGCCATGCCAGGAGAGAACACCAGGAATGTCGAAAGATGACCTGGGGCATTTGCAAAAAAAAAATTATTCTTGCAGATGTAAATTTTCTCCCAAATTGTGAGTTGCTTAGATTTATCAAATTGATTGTAAAGATTGTGAAAAAATATACAGAGGAAAAACAAGAAGGAACTTAAATACAAGATTGAAAGAACACCTTAGAAATGTTAAAAATGGAGAAATAGAAAAATCTGCAATAGCTGCACATGCATGGTCAGAAAAACACAGAATTGAAACTAAGACCAAATTACTTAAACAGTTAGATAAATGCAAGGAACTCACAATTTGGAAGAAAATTTACATCTGCAAGAATAAAAAGAAAACCATGAATTTTTAAATTCCCAGATAAAAAGAAAAAAAAATTGATTTGAAAGTTCATTGGTCAGCCAGCAGAGGGAGCAGAAATCGGCTCACAGGATGGACAACTGTAAAACAACAGTTGGAAGCATCGACAATGTTGTGCAAAGGCAACGAAACCAGGTCTGCATAAAAATCAAGAAATATGAGGTGAGTCAAAATATCCAACTGATGAATAATTGAAAGAAACCTCATAGTTATTAAAATTCATCGGAGAACATATTGTTTAAACAACTCACCTCATAGGATTCATGCTTCCATGTTCTCCGATGAATTTTAATGATTATACCTCATAATGTTTACTTCCCAACATTAATTTAATATAAACCTCATAGTGTTATTTCCTACAGATATTCAACAAAACAAGTGTAAGGTTGAATTTCTCCCCCATAGGGGAAGAATGCCTAAAGGGCCGCATGCAAATACATTAGTCTCTGGTGAGTTGAGTTTTCCGTGAGAACGTGCAAAGTTTGAATTAGCGAGTCACTGACTGGTCATGCATGAAAGTAGTTTTTTCGTAATATTGGCAAGAAATTATCCAGAATTCTTTGCGATAAAACCACTTCCGTTATTTTTTGTCTGCTAGAGGAATGCATTTATGCTTGCATCCCGCAAATAAAACCATATACGACAACATCTGCATCGTGCGATATTACGCCGATTCCCCTGTTCTTGCAGTTGAATTCTTTGGTAGACTCTATCAATTCCTCTTCTCTGCATATACCGAAAACATGATCGAAGTCTTCAAGGTCCGACATCTTGGATAAAGCAGCAAGGTTTCAAAGTACATCGGTTCTTATCGCATTGCTCATGATTCATTCTCTGCAAAGTCACCTTGCCAGGTAGCTTAGGAATTTTGACAATTATTACCACATGAACAGACTTCTGAGTATGCAAAAACATCTTTGGATGCAACTTTCTCAGCAGAGAACGACTTTTACGGTCTAATGCGTTCATAGATACGACCCATAATGATTAAAAGAAAGCTTATAGTGTTACTTGCTTCAAATATTAACTTTGGTTGCCATCTTGTTCATACTTACTCCTGTCAATGAATAAGACTTCAGCCCCCAACATGGATTTTCTTCAACATAAGCTGATAACAGTCCAGCTACGCCCATACCAATAGCACATATCAGTTCTGCAACATAAACACTGCTTTTTCATGGTGAATTATTATTCATTAAGATTGGTAAATAGGAATAAAGCTTATTTTACAAATAGAACCTTTTTAAAAGCAAATTAATATCAAAAACTTCAAAAATAAGGTTATACAAAACACTCATTAGACCAGTAGTTACATATGCTTGTGAAACTTGGGTCCTAAAAGAAACAATAAAACAGAAATTATTAATTTTTTAAAGGAAAATTTTAAGAGTAACTGATAACTGTTGGAGAATCAAAACAAATAACAAACTAAACAAATTAATCAAAAATCAGAACATAGTAAACCATATAAGATCCTTCAGAATTGGTTGGCTTGGACATTTGATAAGAATGGATGATCAGAGAGAGACTGGTCAAAAAAAAAACTACAAATGGAAACCTATAGGAGGCAGAGCTGTAGGAAGACCGAAGATCAGATGGGAGGATGACACAATGAACGATCTAAGGAAAATGAAAGTGACTAATTTGAATATGGCAAGAGACAGATTGGCATGGAGGAGGATTGTTGAGAAGGCCAAAACTTTCACTTTTGAAGTTGTCGTGCCTAAAGATGATGATCATGATGATGTTATTCATTTAATACTTCTCACTGAAGGACAAATTATATTTCAAGAGAAAAATATATGCTCAGACTGGGGTTTAAACCCAGGACATTTCACTTTCTATGCGAATGCTCTACCAACTGGGCTACCTGAGAAACAAAAATCTAAACTCAAATTTTTCTCTTATATACACTGTTAATTCCCATGCACCAAATGCTACGAAACCGTTGCATCGATCTTGCATTTGGCGGCTTCTTTATCAAGAAGACCTTCTATTGGGAATTTTACATTACATTATAAAGCCAGTACGGCCTCTTTCATTTTCATTGTTTAATTCTTATGCACGTGCAATACAGAATATGTTGGCATTTCTATTGTTTCAAAATGGTTATTTTCTGTAGAATTTCTTAAAAGACTGGAAAAGAAACCATTTGAAAAGCGGAGAAAGAAAATTATTTTGAATGTTTTCATATTTTAACACTTAGCATTTCTTAGAGTAAGATATTCTCATAGGGTAATCGTAGGAATTTATTCAAATAGGAAAAAGAAAAAAAAAAAGGGATTACTTGGTCGGCTAACTTTTGCACAGAAGCTTTTTTTATTCTGGCCTGCAAGTTCTTCTTCAGACTCGAGACCCTGGGCTTAAAGTCCTTCCCGGAGGACTTGTCTATTTGATTTTCTACCTTAAAAATCCATTAACCCAGGCTGGGTTTGAACCCGCAACCCTTAGGACTAGAGACAAGAACATAACCACTAGATAACCACGGCTGACTAATAATAATAATAATAATAATAATAATAATAATAATAATAATAATCTATATATTAATATGGGAAGGAAAAAACTTTGCACCCCTTTTTAAGAACATTGCGCACGCGGAGGAGTGTGATATTTGGTATAATTAAAGTTGATATAGAGAAGGAGAGCAGAAAAATAAAATTTATGTAGGACATGTGTTACAAATAAATTAAATTAAACGAAATAAAATAAATTATCTGTAAGGAATTTATGTGTATTACTCATTCATTTGTTTACGTTCATACTGAAAGTGCATTGTTGCAAAAAGAAAATTGTGCAGCAGCGATGTGAATTGACTTACTCTCGCATATTTATTATCAGTGGTTTAAAAAAGTGAGTACATTTTATTATTTAAATTTAAATTAAACCCTGTATAATCTTGGTTTCAGTAATTTCATTACATTTTTTTATATTTACATATTCGCACCTACTTCCATTGTGCCTTGACATAGAACATTGACGGGTCGGAGTGAGCGACAAAGAAGAAGGGATATATATTCCCGTACACATAACAGGCTAAATGCACATTTAAGTAGCATAAATACTATACAAATGTCAAATGGCGCGTTATTGTTTTTTTAAATATGGCTTAGCCAAGCTATACCACATATTTCCTATCGTTGGCAATTTTAAAATAAATAAAAAATTAATGAATAATGACTTATTTGTGACAAAATAAAAAATTTAATGAATTGTGGTTGAATTTCGACCATTGGGCGACCACTAGTAATAATAATAATACCAATAAAATCATTTTCATGTTTTAGACTTTGATTTTCTTTTCAATTAGTCCAATTATTCACCGCTGAAGTCTCAAGGTAGCATGCTGTCTTGTCATGCAGTGGGCTCGGCTTTGATTCCCAGTTGGGACAGGCTCCTGGATGTATTCTTTGGGGGTTTTTCCTCGCCTATAAGACAAATGTCAGGAAACCTAGGGCCCAACAATCCCCAAAAATCATCTGGCCATCATCATCCTTCACCAGTGTGGAAAGCAATGGGAAGCTACCACACCTATAATTCCCTAATAAAGCTGCAAAGCATAGCATGAAAATGCTATGATTGCAGTGAAGACCTGTCCTCGTGCAGAATTACTATAAATTGAATTATCTATTTTTATATTAAAGAGTTTGCTTACTCTTATCTTTGATAAACTGTAATATTATTTGTCCCAAATCTCTGTTGTTTGCCAGATCTACAGCAGCTCCTGGTGCATGAGGTATCAGAACACACATGTAGCGATTTGCTGAAATAAAAAAAACTCCAATAAATTCAACTTTCTCTTATCATATAGAAATAATTTGTATTTTATACAGTGTGTCCCATTTATCTTGACCAACCAAAACATCTTTGTACATGAGTACAAAATGAAAAATTGTTTTTATAAAAAAAACCATAATAATAGTGATGGTTAGTGAATTTTGTAGCATTATTTATTAAAAGTCCACCACTGTGGTCTCGAGGTAGCGTGCTGCCTTGTCATGCAGCGGGCCTGAGTTCGATCCCCGGTCGGGACAGTTTTTCTGGGTTAGGTTTTTATTGGGGTTTTTCCTCACCTGTAAGACAAATTTCAGGAAAACTTTAAGGCCCAAACGGTCCCTGAAATCATATGGCCATCATCATCCTTATCATTATCATCATCATCATCCTTCACCGGTGTGGAAAGCAACGGCAAGCTACCACACCTACAATTCCCTGGTAAAGCTGCAAGCATAGCATGAAAATGCTATGATTGCAGTGAAGGACCTGCCTTCGGGCAGAATTACTACGGATGGTTGGATGACTTGATTACTAACTACCCTCATAATAGTAAAGTGATCCCACTACAGGCCTCAGGAGACCCTTGGGCTAGTAGGAGGTTAAGGCTCCCACTTTTTCTAGACAATCAGCACTTGATGTCAGCCGGGTTGTCAGCCCTGCGTGACGGCCGCCTTTACCCCCAGAACAAGCATCGTACTCATTTCAGTTAGAGGGTGAGTCGACCCCAGGGCCACAGTGCTGCCAGAAGGTTTGGGTCAGTTTGAAAATCCTGGCCCCACTGGGACTTGAACCCTCGACCCTCCAGCTTGTAGCATAGTACCTTAACCACTATGATACGGTGTGCCCCGACTTCCCTCATAATTAATTACTTTATTTTAATTTAATGACTTTTAACTTACGATCAATGATCTCCAACTGCAACGGAACTGCAAATGGTTTTGTACGAAAATCATTCAGCCATCTTCGACTTTGATCATCTTGGTTAATAAATTCTGGATTCTTGCCCTTTAAATTAATAATTAATCATTTCACAATATGTACATCGCATGAAAATTAATTAATTAAATAAAAATAAAACTTAGTTTTATTTGATTTCCATATTTATTAAGATATAATTCAGTGACAGCTGTTTCGGTACACTGTACCTTCTTCAGACATGTTAACAAATTATGAATTGTGTTCCAACTGATCTAAGCAACAATACAACAATAATTTATTTAATTTTTTTTTAATTTAACAAAGGTGATTCATTCAAATCAAGTTAAGAATTTAACAGTTTATTACTACTTTTCAATTTATTTATTTCTACAGCCTCCAAAAGGTCCAACTTCTTATCCTTATCACAAACATGTAAAATTTCAAAATTTGGATTTTCATAAAGTAAACACCAACTCAATTGATTATGAAAATTAATTGATACATCAATCTCCTCGTGTGAGGGGAAACTTATGTTAATGCTACAGATTGTCAACTTACACCAGGTGTTGCGAGCTGCACAGTAAAAGCTGAATGTGTTAACGTGAAACACTGGATGAAGGACTGCGCTGACACACCTGTCACACAAAATAAATAAATAAATGATAGCTACCGCCACCTTTTCGGCCAACCACTATCTTCCTTTTATGATTCTATAAATTCATCATCCAACATATAAATTATTAAACAGAAATATTAAATTAGATATGTTAATTTTTGTGTAAAGTTTTGTTGTTTGAAATAGGAATTCCCACGCTTGAACATTTTCTGCTCCAATTCTTTAATATTTCATGTACTTTAGCCATTAACAACAAAAACAAATAAATATCTTTTGGCAACGGAAATGGATTTTATACAAAGGGCAAAAACAATTTCAAGAAGAGAAAACATTAGGAACTCAGTTATAAGGGAGAAAATGAAGATTGAAGACACTATTTTAGATTATATTAAAACTTAACAATTAAGATGGTACGGACATGTCCAGTGAATGGAAGAGGATCAGCTACCAAAATGTGTTTTGGAATGGAAACCTGAGGGAAGACGATGCAGAGGAAGACCTAAAACCTCCTGGAGTCAGGGAATATGTTTATACATGAAGGAGAAACATCTATAACCAGGAGATTGGATGGACCGACAAAATTAGCTATTGGGAATTGGACAATGTCAAAGACATTAATCAACCGACGATCTATCTATGTTAATTTTTGCAATGATGTAGCATTACTGGCACCCTCAGAGGACTAATAAACTTGTAGGCCTGAGCACCAATTAAAGTAAGTTCAAAATACTATTTTTTAAAAACAATACAAAAAAAGCCTTTTGTTGACTGTGTACTAAATTTGGATGTTGCTGAATGGTTCACTTTATGTAAGCCTATATGAAACTGTCCCGTGCCGTAGCCGAGTGGTTAAGGCAAGAAGTCTTGGTGCAGAGCTACGGGACTTGTGCTAGTTCGAGTCTCTACGGGGGAAGAAATTTTTCTCATGGAATTTTGGCCAGTATGGGACCGGTGCCCACCCAGCATCGTGAGGCATTTGGGTAGCTACAATAAGTAGCGACTTCAGGTTGAGAATACCAGCTATAATGGCTGGTGGATCTGACATGCTGACCACATGTCACTCCTACACTGGCTAGATGATCATCTACCTCTGTGATTAACACATGTGGATGTGAAGCCAGCAGCCGGGGGCCTTCTAGGCCTGTTGCGCTTGGAGTTATATGACATGGGAATCATTCAGTAAACGGAGGAAATATTTAAGCAATGTTTCCTCGTAAATTATCCTGAATATGTAGCTACCCGGAGCACGCCGTAGCATAGTGGTTAAGGCACTGCGCTACAAGCCGGAAGGTCGAGGGTTCGAGTCCCGGTGGGGTCAGGATTTTTAAACTGACCCAAACCTTCTGGCAGCACTATGGCCCTGGGGTCGACTCAGCCTCTAACTGAAATGAGTACCAGACGCTTGTTCTGGGGTAAAGGCGGCCGTCACGCAGGGCTGACAACCCGGCTGACATCAATTGCCGATTGTCAAGAAAAAGTGGGAGCCTTAACCTCCTGCTACCCCAAGGGCCTCCTGAGGCCTGTAGTGGGATCACTTTACCTTTACCTTATGTAGCTACCCTATTTGTCAATTAAATTATTACTAAATTCTATAAGTTTCATTCCATGAATCAACCCTGAAACTTAATTGAAGCTGTTGATTATTAAGAAAATTCAAAATGCTATAATTATTTATTTTCTTTAATATGTAAACTGCCCGGATGCTTAGGCTCAAAATTTGATTGTAAAACATAAACTGTGGATTAAAGTATCATCATCATGAACATTTTAGGCTTAGGCTCAGTTAAGCCTGTCCTATTCTTGAAAAAAATTAAGTAATGGGAGTTTTCCCCATCTATTGCACGATGCTACCAGAGGTGGGGCTGCCACCTTTCAGCCTTCTAGACCATGTTTTGAATAGGCCTGTGAATGATATTTCCTCAATTTCACATATATTTAATAGGGCATTACTTCAATACTTTTCAAATTCATTTACGAACTAGCGTTGAGGTTATAGTAAAAACATTAAAATAACAAAACTTATGAGATATAGCAATAAAGCGTCTGGGCAAAGTTTGGAGAGTATATATGATATAAATTTGCCTCGTATATATATATTTTTTTTTTGCAACTGTCAAATGTACCTTCTTTACAACTTGGCAGAACAATGAGACAGTTGTGTCGTCCACTCGTAGAATTCACCGCCATCGTATATAATAAAAATAGAACGAAATTATATGTATTTAATTGCCAGTATTATACATCTGATAAATTTACGTGAATAAACTCAAATTCAATTCATAAAGATAAGCTATCCTTCAACAGCCCTGTGAATCTTTATAGGGAGATTTAAAACTTTAGGTTTTTAGGTTAGGCTTTATCCATATTACTTCAGTGATTTTTGTTCTCTATGCTTTAGTGTCATGTGCAGTCATGTGCATAGAGAACCGACAAGAACCCAATTTGTGTTTGACACGAAAAAACTGAATTTTGAAATTCATTTCATTGTAGGAGTGCACGGATCCCTGGTAGGAGTGTACTGTATATAAAATACAATACAATCCCACTACAGACTACATTTTCGATATTATAATATTTATAAATTAATGGAGTCACTGTCAAAAGTTGCAAGTAATATGTCAAAATTTTATAGACTGAACCCAATAAAATTAGGTTGTGAAGTAAGAGGCATAGATTTGAAAACGGAAAATCGGCCGGAAGGTAAGCTCAAGGTTAGTTATGAACGTAATATAGAATGACAAAACTTGTGTGTATTTGCGGCGGTTTTAAAAATGTTGTTACATATTGGAAACTTGGTGAGTCTGGAAATTAAAATGCTCAGATGAACCATAGAAAAGAGTCCAATATTTGTCTGCCATGAATTCTACAGATTCGTAGTGCGCATGCGCAAGTTGCTGTAATGGTTAATGTAGCATCCGTTAGAGGCTGTAAACTCGGCGTTACCAACTTTCGGAATAAATTCCCAAATGGTCGAAAAGTGTTTAGTGCAACAGTGGCATAAGAATGTTGTATGGAAAATTGTAGCAGACAAATACAAGACCAATTAAAGTGGAGAATCCCCAAGCATTGGCCTAGAAAGCCAATGGTCCTGGGGGTGTGGTGGGAAAAAGTCAGTTATATGTCTCAGACGAACTTTTCTAAGTTCCACAGAATCGCAGTGCGCATGCACGAGTTGCGGGAATTGCCGTAATTGTTAATATAGCCTCTGGTAGATGGCTCTGCAGTCGGCATTACCAACTTTGGGAATAAATTTCCAATTGCAAAAAAAATGGACGTTAACTAACTTGCCATTTTCTAACTAAAGAAAACAGTTACATGCATATTATTTATTCCCAAATGCTTAAAAAAAATGGACGTAAACCAACTTCCCATTTCCTAACGTAACATAGCAATTTACATGCATACTATTTAATGAACTACAAACTAATTTTACGTACACTAACACTAAATATGGTTTGAAATTATTTTCAAATGGTGGCAACGTTGGAACAACATGGGAAAGTAGGAAGCAAGTAATTTATCCACAATCATGTTTTACGTAAATGTATGAATATAAAATATTGTAAAGAAAGCTTGAAGATCATTGGAAAATGTTTAAAACAGTACAAAACGTGTTTACAAGTGTTTAGTGCATCAGTGGCATAAGAGTGTAAAGTGTAGAATTGTGAGAGACATAAAACCGACCACATCCGTGTGGTGTACTAACCGTCGCACAATATTTTCAATCTTATTTCTTATGCCACTGATGCACTAAACACATTTAAAACATTTTGCAAGACTTTTAAACATCTTCCAATGTTGCAACAATTTTTTTTTTAATATTTATATATTTACATAAAACATGATCGTACTACATTGCTTACTTGCTATTTTCCCTCCTCTTCCTATGTTGTTCCAATGTTGCCACCATCAACAACCCAAAATACTCCAGATGTTGCTAACATCACTTCCACGTTCCATGGATTTCACCTACGTTAGAGTAATTGATTTGTGTTACAGTAATTGATTTAGGTTTGGTTAGCTTTTAGGTTCCTTGCTTTTTAAATGTGATTTGATACGTAAAATAAATTACCTCTTCATATCTGTTATTCTATGAAAAATTGAAAATGTTGGACGGTTACCACGTAAAATCATATTTCCACTAGTTCATTTCGTGTTAATTATACATATTTAGACAAGTTCTGGGAATTTTGTGTCAATGTTGGTCATACTGATTTCACGTACATATACCGCCAACTGCTGGAGGTTGCATTTATCTTTCTGGGATTACATGAAGCACTAGTGCATGCGCACTGGGATTCTATAGAACTTAGAAGAATTTATGTGCGACGGTAAGTACACCTTGTCCATCCTGGGTTCAAACCCCAGTCTGAGCATATAATTTTTCTCTTCAAATATAATGGATCATTATTTGATGCTTAATGCTATGAGAATCAAATTTGTTACAGTTATTGAAGAAATCAAGAAGGATGTCACAGCCCATCGAATACTAGTGTTTAAAGATCAAGGGATAATAAGTGGCAACAGACATGTTGAAATAAGTTGTTGGTTCGGAGAATTAGAATCTACATTTTACAAACATCCAAAATCACCTCACCCAGATGTCTTCCGAGTTTCAAACGATTCCAGGGAAGGTTGCACAGGTAAGTGTTAACAATAAAATGTCACTGGTGTATTGACGTAGACTTTCACGGCCGGAGTTGCTATGGTGATCTTGAAGAAGATTTTCGGGCTGTAGGCCGTGGTTGTGAGGCTTGTAGTTCCCCAACGTTTCGCCAGAGACTGCATCTGGCATCCTCAAGGGTTGTCTTGAGACTGGTAATTCTGTCCACTGTCTGTTCTATTTATACGTTCACCGCGATATGTTCGTAAGTTATATCTGCCTTCTGATTGGCAGCCCGAAAATCTTCTTCAAGATCGCCATTGTTACCCTGGTGTCTTTCAACTCGCTGGAAGAGAGAATTTAGATTTCCCATATTATTCTTAACTAACTCTAACTCACTGGCACTATCAAACCCGTAGGTTCATGGCCACATAGACATAAACTCTCCATACATCCCTATCCTGAGTTAATGTTTTCCAATCATTCCCTGTATAATCTACTTCCCTCAAATCATAGTTAATTTTATTCTCCCACCTCATTCTTGGTCTACCAACTGGGGCGTTTTCCCTCTGGTTTTCCTACAGGAAGCTTCCATGCACATCTTTCATTCCCCATTCGTGCCGCATGTCCTGCCCATTGCAGTCTATGAGACTTAACTGTTCTTACTATATCTGGCTTCCATGTAGGTCACTATTAAGTAGTCTTCTCCATTCACCTGTCTGTTCATCTCTCTTTGGTCCAAAAATGTTCCTAAGAACTTTACATTCTCAAATACTTGTAATCTCCTTTCCTCCCATAGAGTGAGAGTCCATGTTTCACATCCATATAATATAACTGGTAGAATAATAGTTTTATATATTTTCAGTTTAACGTTTTTTGAAAGGAGTTGGGACGTGAAGAGTCTCTGTAATGAATAATAGCAAGCATTTCCAGAATTGAGCCTATGTTTAATTTCTTTGTGTATCTCATTCCTATTTGTGATTATTGTTCCTAGGTATTTGAATTTAGCCACTTCCTCAAAATTTCCCTCATTTGTCATTAGCTGTCCATTTCCATTATATAATGTATTTCTATGTGTGAACATATATTTAGTTTTATTGATATTTACCATGTTATACTTACGAGGGTGAATCAAATATAAACCAGAATTATTGTTTACAATTTTATTGAATTAACAAAAAAATACAAAACCATCAGCTCATTTTTCTACATAGTCTCCTGCATTTCCAACACACTTTTGCCATCGAGTTGGCAACTTTTTGATGCCGTCCTTGAAGAATGTGGGATGACGTGTAGTCAGCCAGTTGCGCACGAACTCCTCTACCGCTGCATTGTCACCAAACTGCCTTCCTCCCAGGTCTTCTTTTAGTGGCCCAAAACAAATGGTAGTCACAGGGTGACAAATCTGGGCTGCAAGGAGGATGTTCCAGAGGTGTCCAATGCATTTTTGTCAGTTTTTCTTGTGTCAACCGAGCAGTGTGTGGCCTTGCATTGTCATGCAGCACAATCACATTTCGGATCGGTTTCCGGCGGCGCTTGTTGCGATATGCTGCTTTTGTCTCGTCTAAAAGCCGGCAGTAGTACTCTGCATTCACTGTTCGCGCCAATCCTCATCAATAAGGTCCCGTGCAGCACGAATGTTGTCTGCAGTGATGCTTGTTCATTGCTGTCTTTGGTGGGGCTCATTTTCCACTGAATCCCGGCCCGCTAAAATTTTTTTGCGCCAATCATACACCTGTGTCTTCGAAAGGGTTGCTTCCCTGAACTGCGCATGAAACCTTCTCAAAATTTCAGAAGGGTTAGTGCCTTCTTTCGCCAAAAACTTAATAATAATGCATTGCGCAACAGACGTGTGTACCTCTTACTCGCTCATGGCGTACTGAAGCAAGCGGCCGCTCTTCCGAGTGCGATACATCAAGATCCCTACTCCAGACACCCCCACCAACTTCCCCTCCAAACTGCAACCTTTGCAGTTCACTACCAAATTCCGGTTTATATTTGATCCACCCTCGTAAATTTACATAATTAAGAAAAATTACTAGGGCATTCGATAAGTAGTGCCAACACTGCTATATCATCACAAAAAATGTACTTAGATTACTTTTGACATTACAAACTTCATTTATAGTCTGTTGTCAAGTCAATTATACATTGCTAAATGCTTGGAAGATGGAACACTCAATCTGCAGCACCATTTCTGGATATCTCTTTCATTTGATTGATCTAAAGCTTTCTGGATATCAACTCTTGATTGAAATCGAATACCTCGCAGAGGTTCTTTAATCTTTGAGAATAAGTCACAAGTACTCATGTCTGTTGAATTTGATGGATAACAATGTGTAGGAGAAAAATTTGCATTTATATTGGAGTGCTCAGGTAGCTCAGTTGGTAGAGCATTGACATATAAAGTCTTATCTTCAAAATATAATTTGGTGGTGTTCGAGTACTTCCCAATTCCACCTTCTAAACAAATTCTATTGAACATCTTTTTAAGGCAGTATTACTTACTAAATGTGAGAACAGTGAATGGATTCACAAAATATTGCTATTTCAAGACTTTCAATGTTACAGACTGCTCAACAATGTACTACAATTTATATTAGAAGAGAAAAAGATATACGCTCGGTCTGGGGTTTGAACCCAGGACCTTTGGCTTTCTATGCTAATGCTCTACCAACTGAGCTACCTGAGCAGACCAGCATAACACAAATTCTTCTCTTACAATGGTCACTGCTAGGATCGCTGATTTACAACAGTGTTGCCCTAGTAATTGTCATGCTTGAAGAGTTTATATTGGTTTTGAAATGATATTGTAGGAGTCGGACGGACGGGCTGGCATATCGATGGTTCATTCCAGCCTGCACCATTTGCTTATTCCCTGTACCATATGGTCACAGTGCCTAAGCAAGGAAATACAGTGTTTGCCCCTCTTAACGAACTAATTGAGGGACTTCCTTCTGCTAAGAGAAAAGAATGGGAAAGGCTGTGGATGCTGAGTGACCGTCGGAGTGGACCAATTCATCCTCTGATTTATCCCCATCCACTTACTGGAAAGAAGGCAAGTAGAGAAATTAGTGTTGGCATCTTCATGTGTTAAAATTCATTGGAGAACATTTTGTTTAAACAACTCACCTCATAGGATTCATGCTTCCATGATATCGCAGTTTCAATCACAGTCGTGTTCATCCTCAGCCATAACTCCGACTGATGAAATTCTTTGGCCGTCAACTGTTCTATTGTCGCCATCTTTAGTGCTGCCATCTATGGTTGAATTTATGAACTTCGAAATCAAAGTAATTTCGTTAGGGATATCAAAATTCATTGACCTATCTTTATTTTTCTGAATGTATATTTTCTCCCAAACTGTCAATTCCAAAGGCTTCTCTACTTGTTTTAAAAGTTTAGCTTCTCTTCCAATTTTATGATATTCTAATAAACTATGTGCAGCAATTGCAGATTTTTCAATTTCACAATTTTTAATATTTCTAAAATGTTCTTTTGTCCGAGTTTCTAAATTCCTTTTTGTTTTTCCTATATAAACTTTATTGCAATCTTCACAACTTATTTGATAAATTCCAAATTTCTTACTGTCTGGAACATTGACTTTTTTATTAGTACTTGAAAGAATTTTGATATTCCTTATGAACAAAATTTGATTTTAAAGTTTATAAATTCAACCATAGATGGCAGCGCTGAAGATGGTGACAATAGAAGAATTGACGGCCGAAGAATTTCATCAGTTGCAGTTGTGTCTGAAGATGGACATGGTTACGTTTGAAACCGCGGAATTTATGAAGTGAGTTTTCAAAAAATGTTCTCCAACGAATTTCAGTCTTTAATTTATAAATTGAGTAAGTTTTACAACTGACCTCATGATTGTAGATTTCTTGAAGACTAGTTTCAATACACGACTTATCATTAATTCCATCAACTGTTGAATTGGCGGTTGGCAATCCTATTCATTAATTACAATAAACCTCGTAGCGTCACTTCCTTTAACTATTAATGAAGAATGAATTAATTTTGTTTCTGTTAAAGACGATGTGTTTTCATCTGGGGATGACAAGTGACTACCTCTGGGACTATGGCACACCTAAAGAGAGAATAGCTACAGAAGAAGAATTTGATAGAATAAACAAAGATATTCACTATGAATTTGTCAAAGATGACGGAAAAATTCAATATTCTCATAAGGTAAGTAAATAAACGATGTAAGTATGTATACATACCGTATTGGCCACACCTTTAATTTTAGGGGGAAAGAAGAGAGAAGAAAAAAGTAAGTGCAGAGAAATTTACCTGTCACATATCCAGTTACAAAACTATTTAAACAAATTTTTCTTTGTAAATTAATGAGTCATTTTTTGACATCTTGCCTCATGTTTTATGTTTCTTCAAACACGGGAACTAGTTTTTGAGAGAAGGATCTCTCTCATTTTCAACCGACATTATGACTACCAGATTTTCGTTGGAATCTCCACCAATAACGTTGCCATCTGGTGTTGATTTGATGAACTTTGAGATGAGGTCACGTTCATCAGAAATCTTGAAATTTCAGCTATTGAAATTGAAAAATCAGCTATTACAGCACATAGTTTATTGGAGAATCATAAAATTGAAAAAGAAGCCCAACTTTTAAAACATTTGGAAAAACCTTTAGAATTGACAATTTGGGAGAAGATATTTATTCAGAAGAACAAATTTAGATCCATGAATTTTGAGATAAATGTTGAAAGAAAAGCTTTAAAACAAAGGAAAGCTACTGTTGACTTTTTGTTTTTTCCTAACAGAACATCAGTAATGTAACTACTGAAGATGTAATCACTAAGGTTATGAAACCAGACGGATATGAGGTGAGGTAAGAAAAATTTGATTTTAAATTAAACCTGATCTCGGCAGATAAAGCAACCTTCATATAAGACGAGGTATAGATTTTTGTCAAAGTTTTATAGTTTAGCATATATCTGTCTATAAGACGACCCCCAAACTATCAATGGTATATGAATTTAGTTTAGATCAGCAATCATTACTAGCTTACTGTATAGTGTATACAAAATTCTTCTTCACGCATCTCTGTCCAACGCCCTCTTCTTCCATCCCTGGACCCTGAGCTTTTGGAGGTCCTCTTCTACTCCATCCATCCATCTCAGCTTTTGACATTCTTAAGGTGTGACTTCACTCTGGTTTTCAAATCTCTTTTTATTTTCCTTATGTAAATTTTATCAGAATCTCCACATTTAGAGGCCTCTTTTTCGGCCATAGGATCTTTTACGAGCCTGAAAATCTTCAGACTCTGAAACTACAGCTTAAAGTCCCTCCCGAAGCAAAGTGCAGATTCATTGTTTATTGAAAAAAGATAAACACACAAGATTCTAACAGTAGCGGCTTTTCAGGTGAAGTGCCACCTCACCTATATTCTAATTATATAACAGTACAATTAATTAATTTTATTATTTATTTATTATCTTCCTCTGACAAAAGAATGTATACTTTATGTCAGCTTCTTAAGAATGGCTACTGATATTTGATATTGTGTTAGCTGAAGGGTTCCTACCACAGTGAACTAAACTAAAATTTAATGGGTTTTATTTTTGACACTAAACAACTTTGGAATAATGTTTTTATTATTAATTTAACATTTCTCAATGAAAGATAAATTATATTTGAAGAGAAAAATTTTTGCCCAGACCGAGACTCGAACCCAGGACCTTTGGCTTGCCGGGCCAAATGCTCTACCAACTGAGCTACCGAGGCGAGTTATGATCTAGACACAAATTTTTCTCTTATATACGTTGTAATTCCCTTTCACCAAATGCTTTTGAAACCATTGCTTCTATCTTTCGGTCTAGGCGAAAATTTTTCTCTTCAAATATAATTTATCTTTCAGTGAGAAATGTTAAATTCTTAACTAAGAAGCCGCCATTTGCAAAGATAGAAACAATGGTTTCAAAAGCATTTGGTGAGAGGGAATTACAATGTATATAAGAGAAAAATTTGCATCTAGATCGTAACTCGCCTCGGTAGCTCAGTTGGTAGAGCATTTGGCCCGGCAAGCCAAAGGTCCCGGGTTCGAATCTTGGTCTGGGCGAAAATTTTTCTCTTCAAATATAACTTTGGAATACAATTTTTGCCTTGTCATGGTTGCTATGGTAACCACATCAACAGATATTAAGAATATCCAGACCATAGAGAACCGGTTCTAGACTTCTAAAATTCTGACTGGGGGTGAAGATGTTTGTGTACGTATTAGCAAAACACGTCAGCACTTAAATTGTATCTGTGTTGGACAGTAAGGGTGTTTTGGTTTAGTACGTTGCCTTCAATTGGCGCCACAGTATCTACATTTCAGATTTCCCTTCAGTTTGACTCAATGGTGAGCATTTTTTAAGCCTGGCGGCATAAAAAGCCAAAGCATATATTTTTCTCTTCAACTATAATTTCTGTCTAAATAACTTTGATTTCTTAAAACACAAATTGCATATTATTTGTCATTACACCACGGTACTGCCAACTCATACAATCTTCATTAAAAAAATTCTTGGTTTGAACAATGCTCATGGTTATGCAGTCGTGTGACATTACAAAAACTTTTGTTGGCCATGTGTTTTGTTTAGTAATAAATTTGGTTTATATTTGAAGAGAAAAATTTTCGCCTAGACCGAGACTCGAACCCGGGACCTTTGGCTTGCCGGGCCAAATGCTCTACTAACTGAGCTACCGAGGCGAGTTGCGATCTCTTCAAATATAATTTATCTTTCATTGAGAAATGTTAAATTAATAATAAAAACATCAATAAATTTGGTGTTTGGAATAAACAAGGGTTTTGCGACTTTCAAAATGTGATGCGTGCTTTAATTAAGCATAAAGATTCCGAGGAGCATTTGAAGTTACATTTGCAATTCAAAACTTTAAAAAAAAATCGTAATACAATTGCAGATACTCTAAGGGAAAATGGAAGACTGTGTACGCTTCGATTTAATGAATGTGTTTCTTGGAATCGACAAATCTTGAGGCTAGTCATTAGGGCTGTATTATACCGTATTTAAATATGTCATCACTTCATCTATTTTTTTCATCCATCAGCTGCCACTGTATTCTAATATTAATGAGTCCTAAAGTATGTAATTATTTTTGAAGATAAAAATTTTCGCATAGACCAAGACTCGAACCCGGGACCCTTGGCTTTCCAGGCCAAGTGCTCTACCAACTGAGCTATCAAGGCGAGTTACGATCTAGATGCAAATTTTTCTCTTATATACATTGTAATTCCCTCGCACCAAATGCTTGAAACCGTAGCTTCTAACTTTGCAAATGGCGGCTTCTTAGTTAAGAAGACATTTATTGGGAATTTAACACTACTTTATAGCCAGTAGGGCTTCTATTGACGATTTTATTATTCATTTAACACTTCTCACTGAAGGATAAATTATATTTAAAGAGAAAAATTTGCGTCTAGATTGTAACTCGCCTCGGTAGCTCAGTTGGTAGAGCACTTTGCTGGAAAGCCACGGGTCCCGGGTTCGAGTCTCGGTCTAGGCGAAAATTTTTCTCTTCAAATATAATTTATCCTTCAGTGAGAAGTGTTAAATGAATAATAAAATCGTCTATGTAATTATTATTTATTTATTTATTCTGTATAACAAGTACAGGTTTTTTTTTCAGTGGGAAGAAGGAGATTTCATCATATCGGATAATCTTGCTGTAGCACATGAAGCTTCTCCTGAAACGCAGCACAAGAGAGACTCGGTGGGACTGAGAGTGTTACATCGCACCACCATTAAGGGCACAGCACCACCTGCAAAGTAACAACATTATCAAACTTGTCGTCTAGTCCAAACTCTCAAGTCATTTTGTTAAAAATTCTTGTTAACCTACCTCTGCCCATTCACTGGCAGATCTTTGTTTCTTCTTTACGTTCTAGAGACGTTATTAATGTTTCAAAATTTGTCACTGGGATTTTACTACCTAATCAATGTAACGTCATCATGAAAACTATGTAAAGTCATTATGAAAATTGAATGCCCTATCATCATAAGTCTGATTTATTTACGCGATTGACAAGTGTTTGTAGTTTAGAATAGAATTTGATATTAATAGCTGCAACAGAAACAGATTTAAGAATTAAATGAATCGTGATTTCTTCTTACCTCATACTTCTATGTTTTCTTAAACACAGCACTGCAGTATCAGCGACCATTGTCACCATCCTCAGCTGTTTTCACTACTGTCAATTTTTTCTTTTGCCTGTAATTATCCAAACTGCTATCTGGTGTTCTTTTCAAGGAATTATTTTCTAAACTGCCATCTGGTCACTGATACTGCAGTGTTGTGTTTAAGAAAACATAGTAGTATGAGGTAAGAAGAAATCACGATTTATTTAATTCTTATGAATTAAACCTCATAATGTTAAAAATTCCCAAATTTATTATATAAAAGAAACAGATTTACAGTATTCTATACACAATTTTAATATAATTGCAAAAAGGTACAATATGGAAATCAATACAAAGAAAACTAAAGTGATGGCCTTTTGTGGGAAATACCCTATACCTAGCAAAATTGTTTTGGATGATGAAATTCTAGAACGAGTAAACAAATTTAATTATTTGGGTTATAATTTAACATTTCAAGATGAGGCTGATATATCAAAGAAAATCACAAATTTCACAAAAACAACGGGGATAATTAATAGTATTATGAAACCATTTTTAGTGCAGAAGAAATAAAAATTTGTCTTTGAGACCGTATAATTGTTATTATTTAAATCTGGTGAAGTAGATGAGAAGACCTTACTGTCTTAACTCCATCAGGTGAAATAAATAAATAAAATATATTGAAACTTAAAGGAAGCCCAAAAATAAATAGATTATGGGTCCATAACAATTGAGATCTGGTTAAAGATTGGGTACAGAACAGGAAAATGGTGGTCTGTTGAGATGGCGAAACACCTTATACTGCTGCAAGACCAATGCAGTTTCTATAGTCCGTTTGCTCAATTAAGAAAATCTTCCCGTGCAAGTATTTGAAGGGATTAGGGGCGGCGGGTGAATTCTCTGTCTAGTTGAAGGCCAGCGTCAGGTATAGGAAGGGTCAGAAATTCTTTCTTTCGAAGATATTGTACACTTTTGTATTGCATTTAGTGGTGAGTTGACGTATGTATTGTGCTACGTGAAGTATTTTTTTCAACGATAAATATTAACATATTTTAGAAACTTTGGCTAGTTGCTCCCACTCTCCGACTGACCGTGTAGCAACCTTTCGAAAATATATGCGGGTAGATTCTCTTAATTGAGCAAACAGACTATAGTACTGTTTGCCACTGGTGGTCTATCAAACAAACACAGGTTGATAGAATGTCTAGTGGCTTAAAAAGTAGTTATTGAATAGTCCATGGTTTTACATAGAACACTACTCTCTGTAATGATTAAAATTCATCGGAGAACATATTGTTTAAACAACTCGCTAATAGGATTAATGCTTCCATGATATCGCGATTTCAAACACAATCATGTTCATCTTCAGCCATAACTCTGACTGACGAAATGCTTCGGCCGTCAACTATTTTATTGTCGCCATCTTCAGTGCTGCCATCTATGGTTGAATTTATGAACTTCGAAATCAATGTGTGTCCCGTGCCGTAGCCGAGCGGTTAAGGTAGGAAGCCTTGGTGCAGAGCTACAGGACTTGCGCTGGTTCGAGTCTCCATGGGGAAAGAAATTTTCTCATGGTATTTCGGCCAGTATGGGACCGGTGCCCATCCAGCATTGTGAGGCAATTGGGTAGCTACAATAAGTAGCGGCTCCAGGTTGAGGAACCAGCTATAACGGCTGGGGGACTCGACATGCTAACCACATGTCACCCCTACACTGGCTGTTGATCATCTACCTCTGTGATTGACACATGTGGATGTGAAGGGCCAGCAGCCGGCTGGTAAAAGGGCAACCGCTGAAAAGTGGAAATACCCTCAATCAGAATCGGAAATCAATGTAATTTCATTAGGGATATCAAAATTCATTGATCTATCTTTGTTTTTTCTGAATGTATATTTTCTCCCAAACTGTCAATTCCAAAGGCATCTCTACTTGTTTTAAAAGTTTAGCTTCTCTTCCAATTTTATGATGTTCTAATAAACTATGTGCAGCAATTGCAGATTTTTCAATTTCACATTTTTTAAAATTTCTGAAATGTTCTTTTGTCCGAATTTCCAAATTCCTTTTTGTTTTTCCTATATAAACTTTATTGCAATCTTCACAATTTATTTGATAAATTCCAGATTTCTTACTGTACTCTCTGTTGTTGAAACATTCCAAATGCTTTTTATTCCATTGTATATTATTTCCTGGGTTTATTTATTACCATATTAACTAATTGTCCTGGGTTAAATGATTCCAAATGCAGCCATTAGAAACTCCTTTCTCTTCTTCTTCTTCTACTACTATTACTACTAATGCTGCTACTGATACTACTCCATGGTACAAAGGTCTTTTGGTCTGTCACCACTTTTATTTATCATATATATGAATCAGATGTCCTGCGCCGTAGCCAAGTGGTTAAGGCAAGAAGCCTTGGCGCAGAGCTACGGGACTTGCCCTGGTCAAGTCTCCATGGGGGAAGAAATTTTCTTATGGAATTCCAGCCAGTAAGACCGGTGCCCACCCAGCATCGTGAGGCATTGTAGTGGTTCCAGGTTGAGAAAACCAGCTATAACAGCTTGCTGACCACATGTCACCCCTACACTGGCTAGATGATCATCTGAAGATTTTCAGGCTCGTAAAAGATCCTTAAGCCTGAATGAAAGGCCTCTAAGCAAAATTTACTAAATTTTCCCGTCCTAGTACTACCTTGGTTTCCTAGATGTCAGTATGAGGCGGAACGTTGACCACGGACCACTCAAAATGACATCTATACGAAAACAAGTGTAACTAAATTAGTATGGTTCAAATTCTTCCCTGTAAAGGCAGAGCGCCTAAATCTCTGTAAAGGGAAAACATAGGTTTACAAGAAGAAGAAGAAGATAAAATGTTTCATACCTCACTTCATAACCAGTCTTCTATATTATATATCTTCTTTAGCTTCATATATTCATGTATTTATTTATTTATTTATTATGTATTAGTGAAGGAAAGGTTTCACCCTTCAATTAAAATATTTAGTTTATATAGGTTAAATCTAGCCTAATAATAGCCCATAGATAATGGACAATAATAATAATAAATAGTAATATTTCCAAATGGTTAGTTTTGTTTTCTTTAAGAGTAGACAGACAGAATAAAATAGAAAGCATTGTAACAATTAAAAAATCTAACCTCATTGGGAATCAAACCAGTGACTTCTTGCATACGAAGCAAGCCATAAGGCACTGGAGCTAAGCATTCACTGTCTTGCTGTGCATAAAAGAATGCTCTTCATTGATGGAGGGGGAACGTATTGTAGCTCTACTGTGCAATTAATTTATTCGTGTGAATCACACGTTAAAACTTGAAATGTTCAAGATCAAGGGTCTGTTCATTCTTTTTTTTTTGCTAGGTGTACATTTACTACTTAAAGGAAGTGATGCTATGAGGTTCATTTTAGTTAGTGGGAGTCAGAATATTCACGACTCACCTCATATTTGTAAATATTTTTGTATGTAATGTAAAAATATTTGTAATTTCCAAATAAAGCTTCATTTACATATGTATTATTCTACAGTATTTTTAAATGCACTTCTTTCATTGATGGTCCTGTCTACCCTTACATTAGTTGGTATTAAAAATTTAGCAAATCACTTTTGCCAAAAGGAAGTTTGACTACCAACATTAATTAACTCACTGACACTATCGAACCCATAGGTTCATAACCACACAGACATAAGCTCTCCATACATCCCTATCCTGAGCTAATGTTTTCCAATCATTCCCTGTATAATCTACTTCCCTCAAATCATGGTTAATGTTATTCTCCCACCTCATTCTTGGTCTACCAACTGGGCGTTTTTCCCCTCTGGTTTTTCTACAGGAAGTTTCCATGCACTTTTTTCATTCCCCATTCATGCCACATGTCCTCCCCATCACAGTCTACGAGACTTAACTGTTCTTATTATATCTGGCTTCCTATAAAGACCATGTAGTTCATTGTTATGTAGTCTTCTCCATTCACCTGTCTGTTCATTTCTCTTTGGTCCAAAAATTTTCCTAAGTACTTTATTCTCAAATACTTGTAATCTCCTTTCCTTCCTTAAAGTAAGAGTCCATGTTTTGCACCCATATAATATAACTGGTAGAATAATAGTTTTATATATTTTCAGTTTAATGTTTTTTTGAAAGGAGTTGGGACGTCAAAAAGTCCCTGTAATGCATAATAGCACGCATTTCCAGAATTGAGCCTATGTTTAATTTCTTTGTGTATCTCATTCCTATTTGTAATTATTGTTCCTAGGTATTTGAATTCAGCCACTTCCTCAAATTTTCCCTCACCAATCCCTGGCCCTTCAACATCCACTGCAACCTAACTCCTAATAGTAGATCTTCCTCAGATTCTACAGGGGTCTCATAAATTAAGGTTTTCAAGTGACCTCACAGGTAGAAGTCTAGTGGGGTCAAATTGGCAGAACGTGTATGTCAAGCAATCGGGCCTGCCATTGCACCGAGCTTCACTGTACAGTAACATAATGTCTGCATATTCTACAAATATGTATGCCGTGGATAACAGTAACACAGTAGCAATGCAGTACACACACTTTGTACTGTCGTGAAGGATTACTACTGTACTGTGCAGGTGAACAGCACGTAAACAAACTTGCAGTGGACGTGGAACATCAGGTGAGCGGGGAATGACGTATGGACTACCCTAGTCAAAAATCAATTAATAATTAAAAGATTAAAGGAAAGTTTCAAATTGAATTCTTTTCCCATAAAACTTTGATCCATCCGAATACTATAAATGTTAACCACAGAGGTAAAGCTAATGATGGAGTTATTATGTTTTGGCTTATTCCTTCATGAAATTCTATCTGAAGTGCCCTTCATAAATAATTTAAAGCACTAATTGGTTATAAAAATATTAGCAAAGGAAGAACATTTATTTTCATTTCATTATTTTCAATCATGAGCGGTACTGATAAAGTGTGTGAGGTGATTTTGCATGTAGCGGAAAATCAGTAAGTTTCCAGATATGAGTTCCTTTCCTAAACTTAATTGTCTTGCTCCTTACTATAAGTCTTCAAACTCTGTAAGGAGAATTTAGACTCACCCTGTATAACTTCACCGTACAATAGGCCTGTCCTGTGCCATAGTCGAGTGGTCAAGGTAGGATGCCTTGGCACAGAGCTATGGGACTTGTGCTGGTTCAAGTCTCCATGGGAGAAAAATATGGGACTGGTGCCATCCAGCATTGTGAGGCATTTGGGTAGCTACAATAAAATAAGTTAAAATATACCTTCTTAGGTAAAATCTGTCATCCTCAACTTATAAAATATGTATTGTTTATGCCTGTAGGCCTTTCAGAACATCCGTTGTATCTTCAGCAGGTCCTTCTTCGTGACTTATGACAACACATTAGGACCAGCAGCATCAACTATCATACTAGATATTGTAGTGAAGAAGGACCTGCTGAAGATGGAACAGATGTTCTGAAAGGCCTGCAGGCATAAAGAATACATATTTTATAAGTTGAGGACGACGGATTTTACCTAAGAAGGTATATTTTAACTTATTTTATTTTATGACTCTCCACCTCAACGGTTTTAACAATGAATTTTATTAGTATTGATTAGCTACAATAAGTAGTGGCTCCAGATTGAGAAAACCAGCTATAACGGCTGGGGGACCCGACATGCTCACCACATTTCACCCCACACTAGGTAGATGATCGTCTACCTCTATGATGAACACATGTGGATGTTAGGCCAGCAGCCGGCTGGTAGACCAAGGGCCTTCTAGGCCTGTCGTGCCATGGAATTTAGTTTTTGGCCTATTGCTATATAGGCCTATATATGGACAAATAATTTCTAAAAAAATTCAATATCACAATTTAATTTTAAATCAAAGTTATGAATATTACTTTTACAAAAGTGACTCAGAAAATTTTAAAATTCTTATTTGTGAAGTCCCAGGTTCAAACACCAAAACCGACCATATTGACCAGGGTGTATCTTTTTTCCCTGGTTTTGAAGTTGTCGAAGGAAATTTTTCGGATCTATCCTCTATGCTATAGATTGTGCACAAATAAGTTACAGCTAATTGAAATTGTAGCAATGCAGGATTTGAATCACATTAGTGCATAAAGCTGGAATTATAGTTAAATCTGGGATCATGTTCAATTTTGTCTACAATTATATTATATGTAACTAAATTACATATAATTTAATGTCTTCACTTTTAGAAAAAGTTACAAAAAAACAGCTCGTAGCTTTTCAGTGACTATATTGAAGGTCGGTGGACGTAAGGGCGCCGTGGCTTAGTTGGTTAAAGCGCCTGTCTAGTAAACAGGAGATCGAGGGTTCGAATCCCTCCGGTGCCTGCCTTGAGGGCTTAGAATTTTTTTTAATGCATTATAACATTTTTTTAATATGTTAATTACGTTTATGATAAATGTAATTAATGAATAAATCAAAACCGAAATATATTTTAATAAATTATAAACCTAGTTCGTAACTAACAGACTATTTGAGACTATAATGTGCACAAGGGGATGTAGCTCAGTGGTAGAGCGTTCGCTTTGCATGTGAAAGGCCCCGGGTTCGATCCCCGGCATCTCCACTTTTTATTATTTTATACGTATTAATTTCAGATTTTATGTTTGTGATCAATTTATATGTATTAATTTTCAATAGTTTTTTTTTTTTATTCTACTGGATTCCAAAGTGACAAATCTAACACTACATTCTGCCATCTTGTAACTAATTTTGTAAGCTCCTACTCTAGGGTTCTCTATGTACTCTAGCGGGTAATGTTGAAATTAATATTCATTCTACAAATTTCCCATAGTTATTAACTAATTTCCCTTACAAAGTCTATATCCAGAGATAACCCACTTATATGTTATATCTACCCCTGTCTGTACTCGGTCTCTATGGTCTATGGTCTATAATCTTCTATACTGATTTATATCTGAAAGAATGTTATAAAGCCAAATCCAACATTACATTTTTGCACAATGTAATGTATTTTGTAAGCTCCCCACTCTGGCGGATAATGTTGAAATCAATATTCATTCTACAAATTTCCCTTACAAAGTCTATACGTTCTCTATGGTCTATACATATCCCTGTCTATAGTCGGTCTATATTCGTATATACCTGAGAGAAAATACACTTCATCATATTTGGCAAACCCTATTTGGGTAAGTTTGTTAAATGGGCTGAGGTCTATAATTTGTCGATCACGATTTTCCTTATGCCATTGTTGTTAATGTAATTTATACGAACTGTAGAATTGAACGGTTTACTTGAAAAGTGTACTAAGTAACATAGCATTAACTAAAGGCAGTGCTGTCACAGGGTAATAGAGTTTTACTAATACCATGGCATAACAAAAAAAAAAAAAAAGTCCTATAGGTTAGTGATAGAATATGTTCATAATTAAGAAAATTGGTGTTGTTATTTTTAGGATGGATACACAAACACCAGTTGGGCCTCCTCGTTTATTGGATTTCTCTTGCCAAGTTGCTTCCAAAGCTCCTGCTACAGATCCTGGGAATACAGCCATGTCTTGTTTGCTGCACTTGAAGGTTATGTTAACAATTTAGGAGCAGCACAGGCATTAGTCAAATTGGATGTTCTCTGTACATAATGCACTTAATTTTTTTGTACTTCAAATATTTTCACTGCTAGAACAGGATTTTCCTTATAAACTAACAAACTCACTGGCAGTATCGAACCCATAGGTTCATGGTCATTCACACATAAGCATTCCATACATTATTACCCATAGATGTTTTCCTATCATCCCCTCCCTCAAAGGCTCAACTTTTGAATAAAGTACTCTATACTTTTTTCATTCAACTTTCTTATGACACTGTTACACTAAGTAATTTTTGGCTCAACTGCACTTCTACTAGTGCTTGATTTTTCAGTTATATTGTTGTAAACTATAGCTCTTCTTCTGTATTTACTAACATTATTTAATATTTTAAACTTTTTCAAACAACTTTTATAACATTATTAGACAATTTTGAAGTATTTAATTAAATACGCAAATCACAATATTATGACACTGTTAGATAATATTGTGATGCTAACTGCTATTTTCTCCTCAGAGTATATTACTTTGTCTATGATTTTTCTATCGCTGTTTTGGATTATCGCTGGTTGGATCAGCGTTATTATTAATATATTTTTTAACATAGATTTGGGTATTTATTGCAAATATTAGTCATTTAAATTTGTTAGCGACGGATAGTAATCGAGGATGACAATCGATGTGGTTCGATTGTGGGTTATCGCTGTCTCTATAAACTGTGGCACATGCGCACTATTGTTCTATAGGACTGTGAAAATATTTCACGCTAGTTTAAGTGCAGTTTTTCCTAATTTTTCCATATTACTAACATTTTGTAGTATTTTAAACATTTTGCAATGTTTCTTGAAACATTTTCTACAGTTAATAAATATTTGACTGAGGTTCCCTATTTGTCTGCAATAATTTTCCTTACAACATTCTTATGCCACTGTTGCATTAAACAATTTTTGACCATATATAATAACTTTTGTACTATTTTAAACATTTTGGAACCGTTTTATAAACATATCTTAAGATTTTAAAAATATTTATATAATTACGTGAATATTGTGAATCGAGTTCTACACACACGCAAATGCTTAATATAACATCCGCTAGATAACTCTCAAATCAGTGTTACCAACATTTGCAAATAATTCCAAACCATATTTCAAGCAATTAACTTCATTTTTTTAGGTTCCAATGGGACAAGTTAGTGTACATAATATTAGTTTATAGTTTATTAAATAATATGCATGTAATTTGTTTCGTTAGGTTAGGAAATGGGAAGTTGGTTTACATCCATTTTTTTTAGTGTTTGAGAATTTATTCCAAAAGTTGGTAACACTGACTTTAGCGCTATCTAACAGAAGCTAGATTAACCATTACAGCAACTCCTGCAACTTGTGCATGCTTACTGCAATTCTGTATAACTTAGAATTAATGGCAGACAAATAGTGAACTTTATCCAAATATTTATCTAAGTATGCAAATTGTGGTATTTATCTCAATAATTTCATCTATGAGTCTGTTCTACAGAATTTTAGTCCACATGCTTAAACATTTAATGAAACTTTGGAAAAACTTTAGTTTATAAGAATTAAATGAATCGTGAATTCTTCTTACCTCATACTTCTATGTTTTTTTAAACACAGCACCACAGTTATTAAAGATATATATATATATATATATATATATACATTCCAGTACATAACAACTGTAACTATGTTACATTTGCACTCATGGTATTCATCTGAAGAAGGTACAAAGTACTGAAACAGCTGTAACAAATTTGTATTTAAATAAATATGATAATCATATAAAACTTTAACAGTTTTATTTTTATTTAATCGTCCCGCGCCGTAGCCGAGTGATTAAGGTAGGAAGCCTTGGTGCAGAGCTACGGGACTTGCGCTGGTTCGAGTCTCCATGGGGGAAGAAATTTTCTCATGGTATTTCGGCCAGTACGGGACCGGTGCCCACCCAGCATCGTGATGCATTTGGGTAGCTACAATAAGTAGCGGCTCCAGGTTGAGGGAACCAGCTATAACGGCTGGGGGACTCGACATGCTGACCACATGTCACCCCTACACTCTGATTATCATCTACCTCTGTGATTGACACATGTGGATGTGAGGCCAGCAGCCGGCTGGTAGGCTAAGGGCCTTGTAGGCCTGTCGCGCCAGGAGTATTTTTATTTAATCAATGAGAAGAAGCCCTCCATGGTATCTTTACCTTGTCGTGGTGGAGTGCCTTTCGTGCTTAAATGATCCTGAGAGCTATGCCGGCGGTAGCATTGCTGCTGATAAGGTTACCCGTGCCGGACTGGTCGAAGGTGATAAGCCAGACGAAAAAAGTGCCTTGGTCGAAAGAGTGACAATCTGTCACCATAAAAATACAACCGTCAAGAAATGCAGACAAGGGTTCAACTGGGGTAAAATTTTCCGGAGGTCAAATAGTCCCCCCATTCGGTTCTCCGGGCGGGGACTACTTCAGGGAACCCATGCCAAAGGCTCAAACACAGGGACATGTTCGTAGGAACATGGAATGTTAGGACTTTATACAATAGCGGGGCACTAGAGATATTAACGCGGGAAGTTTCTTGTAGGAAAGCCAGAGGGAAAACGCCCAATTGGTAGACCAAGAATGAGGTGGGAGAATAACATTAACTATGATTTGAGGGAAGTAGATTATACAGGGAATGATTGGAAAGCATTAGCTCACAATAGGGATGTATGGAGAGCTTATGTCTGCGTGGCCATGAACCTACGGGTTTGATAGTGCCAGTGAGTAAGTAAGTAAGTAAGAATAATGGATTTTCATCAAGTAAACACCAATTCAATTGATTATTATTCTATCCACCCATTGTAATTCTGCCTGAGGGCAGGTCTTTCACTGCAGTCATAGCATTTTCATATTATGCTTTGCAGCTTTACTAGGGAATTATAGGTGTGGCAGCTTCCCGTTGCTTTCCACACTGGTGAAGGATGATGATGATAATAAGGAGGATGATGATGATGATGATAGCCAGATGATTTTCGGGGACTGTTGGGCCGTAAGCTTCCTGACATTTGTCTTACAGGTGAGGAAAACCCTCACCCAGGAGCCTGTCCCGACTGGGAATCAAACTCAGGCCCGCTGCATGACAAGGCAGCACGCTACCTCGAGACCACAGCAGTGGATATGTTTATTATAAAATGTGATTGTTTGTTATTCTAAATTTTAATGTTTTTATTTCAGATTCAAGAAAATCAAACTAACATCAGTGAAGAAGCACCAGTGTCTAATGTTACTGTAGAACTGACGCAAGCAACACTTGATACTTTGTTGGAAGGAATGGGACGTATACGGGACCAGTTATCAAGTGTAGCTGGAAGGAAGTGACTCTTTTTGTTAAAATACATTCCACTACTGCAAGTATGTACTTGCATTAGCTTACGTGCATTCATTATTTTAAAAATTACCAATAATATTTTGTAATAAATTGACTTTACAATTCTAACAAGTTTTGCTCATGAATTTTATTTATAAATTAATTTAATTTATTGTAAGATTAAATTAAAATACTTGATACCTCACCTCATACCCAGTCTTCTAATTATACTGCAGTTTCAAAGCCTTGGTAGCTTCATCTTCAGTAATATCTAATCAACTGATGTTATAAGAATTAAATGAATCGTGATTTCTTCTTACCTCATACTTCTATGTTTTTTAAACACAACACCGCAGTATCAGCGACCATCGTCACCATCCTCAGCTGTTTTCACAACTGTCAATTTTTTCTTTTGCTGGTAATTATCCAAACTGCCATCTGGTGTTCTTTTGAAGGAATCATTTTCTAAACTGCCATCTGGCAGATGACAGTTTGGATAATTACCAGCAAAAGAAAAAATTGACAGTCGTGAAAACAGCTGATGATGGTGACAATGGTCGCTGATACTGCAGTGCTGTGTTTAAAAAACATAGAAGTATGACGTAAGAAGAAATCATGATTCATTTGATTCTTATCAATAAAACCTCATAATGTTAAAAATTCCCTAATTTATTATATTAGACTGATATTATATCGATCAAAACTACTTCTTTGTGTCAAATTCAGGAAATTCACATATCATCCATTGAAGCACCACAAGTTTCAAAAATTAAAAAAAATTTCAACATGAGGTTGGCACCCATAAATGACTATAGCAACTGTAGATTAATTAGACGTAACAAAAATGAGAAAACAGAAGAAGAAAACAAATCAGGGATTTATTAGATTAAATGTGAAGAATGTAAGGAAGTCTACATAGGAAAAACTAAGAGAAATTTGAAAACCAGAATGAAAGAACATCTCAGGAAAATAAAAAAAGGGGAAGTAGAAAAATCTGCAGTGGCTGCCCATGCATGGTCCAAAAAACATCTTATAGAAAAGAAGGCTAAATTATTAAAACAAATAGAAAAACCAAAATAACTCACTATTTGGGAAAACATTTACATAAAAAAACAAAAAAGGAGAAATTAATGATTAAATTAATATTGAGTAGCTAAAGCTATTACTATGATAGAAATAAGTAAATTAATGAACACAATTAAATTATTGTAAATCAATGGTAAAGAGAAAAATTTTTGCCTGAAGTGGGAATCGAACCCCGAACCTTTAGCTTTCTGTGCTAATGCTCTGTCCACTGAGCTAATCAAGGCTTCATTCCCATCCAAGCAGAAATCCTTCCTCTTTACCTTACTCTATTGGACAGAGCATTAGCATGGAAAGGTAAAGTTTCGGGGTTCGATTCCCGGTTCAGGCAAAAATTTTTCTCTTTACCATTGATTTATAATAATTTAATTGTGTTCATTGATTTACTTATTTCTATCATAGTAATAGCTTTAGCTTCTCAATATTAATTCAATAAATAATGCTATAGCTGTGTGGAGTCCCTTCATGTCTTCTTCAGGCAGAAGCCATTCATTGTGTATTTGTGAATGATGATTCATTGCATTTGAATGTGGGACCAAGACAGTAAGGTAAAAAGGAAGGATTTCTGCTTGGATGGGAATGAAACCTGGATTAGCTCAGTGGACAGAGCATTAGCATGGAAAGCTAAAGTTTCGGTGTTCGATTCCTGGTTCAGGCAAAAATTTTCCTCTTTACCATTGATTTATAATAAGAAATTAACAAACTTTGAAATTCCTGGGGAAAATGACCTAATTTTGAGGTTTTTCCATCTACCAACAGAGGGAGTGAAAGGCGGCTCTTCAAGACGACAGAACAACAGTCACGAAAATACTGAAGGTGGAACTGAAGTATAAAGTTCTGAAACTAGTTTAAAAAAAGACTCATATTTTGCAAAAAAAATATTTATTTACTCGCCAAGTAGACCTATCTTAAAATGAACTATGGTGCTGTCACAGCATATCCAGTATCCAGATCCTGTTTGATATTTCTTAATGGAAACAACACAAGAAATGTCACTTTGTAAACAATTTTGTATTTTTTATTGTTACTTCAGAAAATTATTACAAAACTTTTGCCAATTTTGTTGTTGTATTGGTCTAACATATTTAATTACTCTCTAATAAATAGTGATTTCCTGTATTTACTAGTCCATCTAAAAGTGGATTTTTTTAAAAATAAACACTTGGGGAATTGTGTAAAATGTTTTAGCGATATATTAATGTTGGGAATTTTGCATTGAGGTTTTCGTAATAAAAATCAATTGAATCATGATTCAATTGATTTTTATTATCTTCATTAACTTACTAATTGATGGATTTAAAAAGAATGAAAATAATTTATTTCAGATGTCTTTACACCTGAAAAGCTAAAGTCCTTGTAATTGTCTTCTCAAGAGAGTAAAAATAAAACATGCAAAAATTGTTCAAAAAGTAGCATTGCTTTGTCTTGACCTTTCAATTTTATTTTTAAATGAATGGGAGAGGATATGATACTTTTCATGCGACTGATCCACCGAAAGCGGCTGAAGTAGTTCGCGGGTCACATTCAGATGGCGCAACGGTATAAAATTTCTTCCAAAAATTAACGTTGAGAGGTATATCTTATCTATGTTCTGTACATTTTTTACAGCTGTTTGTTGCGTCCCTATAATTTACATCGTCTGCTTGTATTAACCCTACAGAAAACCCAATATAAATAATTGCATATTTTGACATGGTGCATGATATATAAAAATTGTACGTTACTGTATTCGATATGTTCAACTTACTAAAAGAATTGATATGAACATTGTTTTGTTAAGAACCCTTAACACTACCTTGTGTTAATCCATTTTTTTCCCCCGTATGAAAAATAGTTTTCTTCTGTGTTGCATTTTCATTTTCTGTCTGTATATGACGTAAATTACACATTGGCCTATACAATAAACACGATTTAAAATGTTCTATATACAGGTGGCTACCGAAACGGTAATATTATATTAATTTTTAATCGATTTTTGAAGTTACAATTGATAGGCATAGTAATATTTTCATGTGCATTTTATACTGGAATTTTACACCTAAAAAAATAGTATATTTGATATGTTACAATACTATATATATGAATTGTCATGGGCTTAGTTTTGTAGGTTCTCGAAGTACCTTGCGTGGTTGTGTTAATACACTTATTTCCTGGGGAACTTCAATTAGGCCTACAATTTGAATTTTTTTAAAATGTATTTCGTCAATTCCAAAAATTGTATCACTTTGTCCTTGAGGCAATCCTCTAATGAGGAAAGTTCTATATAATAATAAATGTCTGTTGCCTCTTAATTTAATGAACCGGTATTGTACCAGATAAAATAGTTATAATGCTATCATTGTAATTTTTTTTTTCAACGATTTCCTAAAGTATCCAGATGTTTTGAATTAGGAATATATTTCTGCCGTGGAATCTTGGATTTCTCGCGTAGACAAACTTTAGAAGCAAGCATGTGCGTTTTTTCTCTGTGAACCCACTGGGAATTGCGAGAGACAAGGATTCATGTCTCTAGTTGCTCGGAAATTTGTGCAGCTACAAGCCTGGCGGAATGGGACAAGTAATAAATCTGAACCAGCATTTTGAATTTTGCAAACAAGCGAATTCTGGGGATTCTGGCGGAATAGAATGAGCTAACCTAAAAGTTTTGAATTGTTATATTGAGAGAACGTACCGGTATAACGATAGAATAAACGTTGTTTCCAGTTTTAATACAATATAATTAATAGTATTTATAGTGTACGAACTGTAAATATGTAGTTTTCTTGTGATTTTAAATATAACATAATAATTATAAATAAACAATGAATAGTGTTAGTTTTCTTCTAAATACCAACTTCTTAAATTTGAGTTCAGAAGATAAGTGTAAAATAAAGGAGCTTGGCAGACCGTTACCTGAACTAAATTTAAAACAGGCGCAGACCAGTAGAGGTAAGATATTTTGCAGGACATTCAGTTTGAATATTTATGATCGAAATAGTTGGATTTGTGGCTGTGAATCTACAAATAGACTTTACTGTTTCCCATGTTTATTATTTGCAAAGGGCAAAGATTTGAGCTGGTCGAGTTCTGGTGTGGTAGATTTAGGCCATCTCACTCAAAAAATCAAAAAGCATGAAGAATCTGTTGCCCACAAAAACTCTCTTCTGGATTTGTTAGTCCTTGGGAAAACAGAAATCAGTCGACAACTCAGTTCAGCATTCGGATTAAATATTGAAAAGCACAGCGATGATGTAAGAAAAAATCGTTATGTTCTTTCAAAAATAATAGATTGCATAAAGTTCTGCGGTGAGTTTGAGCTAGCCTTACGCGGTCACGATGAAAACCCAGAGTCACTTAATCCAGGTATATTCCGAGGACTAATTAACTTTACCTCAACTTTAGATGGACTAGTTAAAGATCAGATAAGCAATGCCCAAGTATTCAAGGGTACGTCCAAAGATATACAAAATGACTTGCTTGAATGCATGTTATATGTGTGTCGCGAGGAAATTAGTGCAGAAATAGCTAGCGCAGATTTTGTTTCTGTAGTCGTAGATGAAACATCAGACATTTCAAATAAATTTCAGCTAGTTGTGGTGCTACGTTATTTGTTGCCAAGTGGTGAGCCTGTTGAAAGGTTTTGGACATTTTTAAGTCCTGCGGGTAATGATGCTTCATGTTTGGCTACATGTGTAAAGGATGTTCTCGCTGCCGTTGTCCTGGAGAATAAAGATAAAGTGGTGTCACAAAGCTACGACGGCGCTAGTGTTATGAGCGAGGTGCAAACAATTATAAAACAAGAGTTCCAGTACGCATATTATGTGCATTGTTACGCACATCAATTGAATTTAATACTTGCCCAGGCTACCAGCCACAACAAACAAGTGCGGCTGTTTTTTGCCACAATTACAGAAATTCCAGTGTTTTTTTCTCATTCCCCCCAGAGGACGGCTGTTCTAGATGAGATTGTGAGAAAGAGAATTTGTTCCGGTTCAGCCATAAGATGGAACTTTAATTGCAGGACCGTGTATTATCATAGAGAGTCCATCTTAGAATGCCTTCAACATATCGAAGACACCAGCCATCAGACCTCTACCATTAACCAAGCGTATTCGCTAAGATTGAAATTACAACAGTCGGCGTTTGTATTTTGGTTAAAAGTATTTTATAAAATAATGCTTCATGTTGACATTTTGTACAAAGAATTACAAAAACGTAGCGCTGATTCCGTCTCAATAAATCTGGCTGTAATATCATTTGAAAACGAAATCAAGAATATTAGAAACGAAGTTGACAATATCAATATAGAGGAAGAAAATGGATGTAAACGAAGATGTGAAGATTCCTCTATTTCAAAACGTGTTGCTGCAAAGGAAGTGTGCGATGTGGTTATTCGTGAGATTAAAGAGAGATTTGCATTTTTCAGTCATCTTCTCGCAGCTAAATTAGTCGACCATCGCTTTTTTCCTTCGTTTAAAAAAAAATTCCCTGAAGAAATGCTTTCCACTGTTGTGCAATCATATCCATTTTTAAATAAGTGCAAGTTGAAAATGGAATTACAGGTAATTTATTTTAGAAACGATTTTCAAGAAACAAAATCTGTTATTACTCTTCTAATGTTTCTAATTGAAAACAATTTGTATGAATCTTTCGGTGAAGTAATAAAATTACTAAAATTAATTGCTACTATTCCAATGATATCGGGTGTAGAGAGGAGTTTTTCTACACTGAAAAGAATTAAGACATTTCTCAGGAGCACAATGGATGAAGAAGATCAGTTGTCCGCTCTTGCCATGCTGTCTGTAGAAAAAGAAATGATTAACAAGCTGCCAGATTTCAATGAGAAAGTCATTGATAGATTCGCTTCAGAAAAGGATAGAAGGATGGACTTCCTATACAAACTTCCTTCTACACCAGCTGCTTCTATGACATCATCGAAGATGACCCACTCTAAGGTAATTATTTAAATTAATTAAATAATAATAAATACATCAATAATAATAATAATAATACATATATATTTAAACTACAAAATCAAATTTATTGTCATTGGATGTAAACAGTTTGTAGAAGGTACAACTTTTTCAAATTCCATTTTTGGCTCAACTGCACTTCTACTAGCGCTTGATTTTTCAGTTATATTGTTGTAAACTATAGCTCTTCTTCTGTATTTACTAACATTATTTAATATTTTAAACTTTTTCAAACAAATTTTTATAACATTATTAGACAATTTTGAAGTATTTATTTAAATATGCAAATCACAATATTATGACACTTAGACAATATTGTGATGCCAACTGCTATTTTCTCCACAGAGTATATTACTAAGTCTATGATTTTTCTGTCGCTGGTTGGATCAGCGTTAGGGAGTGATAAGTAAGTGTACACCCATTTATAATAAACGTTTGGTAATTTTAATATTTTTAATATATTTTTATCGTAGATTTGGGGATTTATTGCAAATATTGGCCATTCAAATTTCATAGCGATGAATAGTAATCGAGGATGATAATTGATATGTGGTTCAATTGTGCATTATCATTGGCTCTATAAACTCTGGTGCATGTGCACTGTTGTTCTATAGGACTTTGAAAATATTTCACGCTAGTTTAAGTGCAGTTTTTCCCCTTGGATGTAAACAGTTTATAGAAGGTACAACTTTTTTCAAATTCCATTTTCTTTTAATTCGTTATTCTTAATTTTTCTTCTTGTTTGTTTGCCTAATATTTTCTGTCACGTTTTATATTTTAAAAATTGATGATGGTAATGACGTGCCAGGAGAGACCTTAAATCTAAACTTAACAAATCTGTTGACGATGGCCATATGATGTTCGGGGACCGTTTGGGCCTTAAAGTTTCCTGACATTTGTCTTACGGGTGAGGAAAACCCCATCACACAGGAAACTTGTCCCGACTGGATATGAAACCCGGGCTTGCTGCGTGACAAGGCTGCATGCTACCTCGAGACCACAGCAGTGGACAGGCCTAATCTTAACTTAATTTATAATTGTTAAATGACGTATAATAATATACATTTTATTTTTATCTTCTTCTTCATCCAGGGATTAAGCCTGTTGGCTCGTTCCGGTTTCATGAAAGCTAGAATTGTTAAAATTGTTCAGACCATCTTCTGTGTGGGCGTCCAGCATTTCTCCTTCTGTGCGGTTTGTAATTTAGCAATAATTTTGGAATTACAAAAGAATAAAATTAGAACAGTTGAATTTGATTATCTTAGTAGAAGAAGCCTTATAAAACAAAACAGGATAAAATAAGAAATGAATTCCTTTGGAGAGAAATGAATGTCACCACATCTGTTGTTAAGAGGATTGAAAATCAAACGCTTAAATGATATGGCCATGTACAAAGAATGCAAAATGAAAGATGGCCAAAAAATATATACCAATGGTCACCCCTTGAAGAAATAAACATGGCAGACCAAGATGGAAATGGAAAACCTACGTCAAAACTATAATGGATGATAGGAATTTGGAAGAGGGAGATTGGAATGATAGAGATAAATGGAAACTGAAGACGGCAAACCTATAAATGGGGGAAAGCCGAAGAAGAAGAAGAGAAAACATTTATTTAATGATGCTTATTTACCAACAGATGTCAACAAGTGACATGTGGTTAGCACATCACCTCAATGAGACATCTAGTAGGAAATTATTTTAATTATTAAGGAAATAACGATTAGTGAACAAGAGAATGAAAACCGTATTCTTCATCACAAGGGGGATTTTGGAACAGGTTATACTGCAAAAACAATGCACAGTCACTGTGAAATGGCACACAGAAGAATGATTGCAGCGCTGAAGAAGCTCCACCCAAGGTCAAGGTTAGACACATGGATGCTGCACCTGCCCATAGGGCCAGTGATACCGTGGAGTTCTTGAAGAAATAGAAACTTTCGCCCGCTGCTTGAAGATCCTCCCAGATCTTGCTCCTCGTGACATTGGACTGTTCCCAGAAGTTAAACTGAAGCTTAAAGGAAAGCGTTTCCCTTCGCAAAAGGTGCTTTTGACAGCATGAGACAATGAATGCAAGGAGCTGTCCGAAGAAAAGTGGAAGCAAAGGTTTACTGATTGGTTTCGACGTATGAAGAGGTGTATTGAGTGTGGTAGAAGTTATTTTGAGAGGTCGTAAAAAGTATGCCCGTATTGCAATACTTTCCTAGAGCCCTATGTATAAGGTGGCACTATCGAACCCGTAGGTTCATTGCTGCATGGACATAAGCTCTCCATATATCCGTATCCTGAGCCAATGTTTTCCAATCATCCCCTGTATAATCTACTTCCCTCAAATCATAGTTAATGTTATTCTCCCACCTCATTCTTGGTCTACCAACTGGGCGTTTTCCCTCTGGCTTTCATACAAGAAGCTTCCATGCATGTCTTTCATTCCCCATATGCGTAACATGTCCTGCCCATCGCTGTCTACGAGACTTAACTGTTCTTATTATATCTGGCTTCCTATAAAGACCATGTAGTTCATTGTTATGTTGTCTTCTCCATTCACCTGTCTGTTCATCTCTCTTTGGTCCAAAAATTTTCCTAAGTACTTTATTCTCAAATACTCGTAATCTCCTTTCCTCCCTTAAAGTAAGAGTCCATGTTTCGCACCCATATAATATAACTGGTAGAATAATAGTTTTATATATTTTCAGTTTAACGTTTTTTGAAAGGAGTTTGGACATCAAAAGTCTCTGCAATGCATAATAACATGCATTTCCAGAATTGAGCCTATGTTTAATTTCTTTGTGCATCTCATTCCTATTTGTGATTATTGTTCCTAGGTATTTGAATTCAGCCACTTCCTCAAAATTTCCCTCATTTGTCATTAGCTGTCCATTTCTACTATATAATGTATTTCTACGTGTGACCATATATTTAGTTTTATTGATATTTACTTCCAGTCCTAATTTCTTAGTGTTACTCAATAGTGTGTGCGTGTTGTCCTTTAGTATCTCCTCGCTATCGACCAATAGTACTACATCGTCAGCATAAACTAACAAACTAACAGCTTATTAATACCATTGAGTTGTAGGCCTTCTTCATCCTCTAAAGATTTGATTGCATTCTCTAGTACAAAATTAAATAGTAGAGGAGATAGTGCATGTCCTTGCTTCAACCCATTCTGGATTTAAAAGTGTCCGAAAACTGTTTGCCTACACGAACCCTACTCTTTGTGTCATTTAGATACGTTCAAAATTTGATATATATCTAAAATAAGTTACTTGGTGAGTAGAGTTTAAAAATACCACCGCACACGAATTCTGTCTGGACGTTTAAATGGTCACACCGAAGGTCACGTATAAGTATGTTGATCCACACAAAGGGATCAGTTGGCTGAACTTTATAGAGTGACTTTCCATATAATTCTGATGGCACTGTTGGACTGCATATCTTTACCATTTGTATTATAACATTTCATACCATTTTAAACATTTTGCAGCAATTCTTAAACATATTTTTACAATCGGCCCGGCGTTATGTATCAACCGGCTATGTGCCATTATGTAAGTTTTGAAAATAATATATTTAAGTTTGTCAATTTTCACTATTTATTGTAGCGCTGAACTAACAATGCTGGATATTGCAAGTTATTTTCCTTGTTTGAGAATTATGCATCAACAACCTAAGAGCGGAAACATTTGGTGCTTAGTTGCATGATGCAAAATTTAGATTAGCATTTATGAAGATCTGGTATTTGTTGCAAAGCGTAGAATCTCTGATAGGACTGATGGTGTTCATATTTCTCTTTAATGGATATTTATAGTTAATAAGGCTATATTTTTGTCCACCGCTGTGGTCTCGAGGTAGCGTGCTGCCTTGTCATGCAGCGGGGCCGGGTTCGGTCCCCGGTCAGGACAGTTTTTCTGGGTGAGGTTTTTATCGGGGTTTTTCCTCACCTGTAAGACAAATGTCAGGAAAATTATAAGCTCAAACGCTCCTCGAAATTATATGGCCATCATCATCATCATCATCATCCTTGACCGGTGTGGAAAGCAACGGAAGCTACCACACCTACAATTCCCTAGTAAAGCTGCAAAGCATAGCATGAAAATGCTATGATTGCAGTGAAAGACCTGTCCTCGGGCAGAATTACTATGGATGGTTGGATATTTAAAGATATAAAATTCATCAGTGAGATCGTAACAGACCTATAGGTTGGACAAAGAAGAGATTTAAAGATTTGGCACTTAAAGTGTGCGTACACTTACTTCATGAGACAGTGCAACAGATGGCTCCAAAATCTCAATTTTAAAAAAAAGGCACATAGCCGGTTAATGCATAACATCGTCTCCAGAAAAGTCTAGTATTTGTCGATCACGAATTTTTCAATTTTACAGAATCACATGCGCATGCGCGGGATCTCGAATGCTTAGTGAAGCATCCGCAAGATGACAGTAAAACCGGTATAACCAACTTTTTCAATAAATTCCCATGTTAACAAAAGATGCCCGACACTAGTGCTCCCGCCTTCTATCCGCAAACGCCAAGAGCAAAACCGCGGGCGCCGCCCACGCAACCCCCCTCACACTATGGAAGCCCCCCGCCCAATAACGAGAAACGACCCTTTTCAAGTTAAGCTGATTTTTTGTTTACGAAAATTTTGAAAATAAAATTAATATTAAGATATAAAATTTGGGAATTAGGGGACCACTCCGACATGCCTTCGCGCTAAGGAAAACCATCGAAAACCTTAGCAAAGTAGTTTGCATTTAATAAAATTGAAGATTTTAAAAAACTTGATAAAATTTACAAAATTTATTTCGAAGGCAAGTCATGACGATTTCGCATATTTTATATTCTGCCACCTGGTGGCGTCGACGAACCACCCCACACTTATTCCACCGGTGGCAATTTCAACCGAGCCAGAAAAGGCTATAATGGGCAAAGAGAGCAAATAAAAACGTAAATTCCTATATTACCAGGATTGTCTACCGCTGTGGTCTCGGGGTACCGTACTGCCTTGTCACGCAGCGGGCCCGGGTTCGATCCCCGGTCGGGACAGTTTTTCTGGGTGAGGTTTTTCCTCACCTGTAAGACAAATGTCAGGAAAACTTTAAGGCCCAAACGGTCCCCGAAATCATATGGCCATCGCAATCATCATTCATATTCATCCTAGGTTAAGCTTAGGATTAGGGACTCTCCTGGCGCACCATCATCATCACCCATCATATCGGGACAACGTAACCCCGCCTTCCAGGCGCCCCAACCTCAGAAGTGGGTTACAAGTACGCGATGCCAGGAGAGAAACCCTGTAGAACAAGAATTCATAGTGTAAGTGAGTCAATTATCAAAGTTTTTTCCAATTAATTAATTTGGGAATCAATTTCGAAATTATATTTCTCACCATACTAACGTCACAATTCTACCATTTGGTTAATTCAAATTTAATTTGATTTAACAACTTGATGTATTGATCGATTTACTCGTATACAATCGATAAAATAGCGACTGTGGCGCAATCTGGAGATGAGCCGCATACTACGTGGTTAAGAACAATTGCTTCGAAATTTTCGTTCCAAATCTCCGTGTAAATATTCACAGGGCTGTTAAGTAAACGTTCTTGTTTTCCAGCTGCTCGACCTCCAGGGGCGGAGCCTAGCTCGCTGGTCGCCATGACAACTGTGATGTCATCCGCTAGGCTTTAGCGTTACAAAATCCTAAGGATTATATATATATTACAATATTATTCATTACATATCATTCTCTATGTTATATATATCTAATCAGTGATAATTCTACAAGTGAATTAGCGGAAGAAAGAAAAAGCCATCTGCTTTTTGTACGAATTCTTTCGTATCGCGCTATTCGACTATTTTTGTTGTTCTAAATATGAATCCTGTTTACGATGTAGTATGTGTTATTATTGGAAACACTTTGATTCGCGTTGTAAAGTTGAAGATAAAAAGATGGTTTTGAATTGTGGGTGCCCTACTGAATCTCTACTAATATGTGGTACAAAATAAGTTAAACATTCTGGTTAACGCTACAATCTTAGTTTAAAACGGTCATGGTTTAAGTTATTTCCATGGTTGTGCTCCTCTCAAACTCTACAGAAATTGTTTTGTTGGTCTTGCCTGCTTTTCAGCAATAAAAGCAATGTTTATAATATAAGAGGATTTGTTGCTTTGTTGAAAATAACATTTATTGTTACACAAACACGCAGATCCGTCAGGATATATAAAGTGTCAAGTAAATTAAAAAACATTTGAAAGAAACGCAAATGCAATTTCATATGTCATGAAGGAAAGTGCTGGACTGTGTACTGTGCAGTTTAATGAAAATGTGCATTTGAACAGATTTATCCTACAGTTAGTGATTGATGCAGTACGCGTATTCTATTTAAGTAAGCAAGAACTAGCATTTCGCAGTCAAGATGAAACTATAAACTTAGAAAATCGTGGGAATTTTAAGGTACGATTGACGTTACTGGTATCAAGAAGTCCTGTGGAAATACAGAACCAGTATTCTAAGATAAAAAGTGTGTTCAGTGGAGAATCAAAAAGTATTCAAAATGAAGTAATCGAATGCATTTCAGACTACATTAATGATTTTGTAAAAACTGAATTGGAAACTGCTTGTTTTTTTTCTGTTCAGCTAGATGATATGACGGATATCGCGCAAGTGTCTCGGTGTTCTGTGATTGTGAGGTTCGTTAATGCAGATGGTGCTGTTGTGGAGCGTTTCTTAGGTTTCTATGACGTCAGTGCTGACAGATCGTCAGAAACTTTGTTTGCTTTATTGGATAAACTCTTGGAACCATTTGACTACGTGCACAAGTTAATAGGACAGTACTATGATGGTGCGAGTGTGACGTCTGGCCATTTAAGTAAACTTCAGAAGAAAATGAAGATGAAAGCTCCTCTAGCAGTGTTTGTACACAGTTTGTCACACCATCTAAATCTAGTCTTACAACAGAGTTGCAAAAAAATAAGAAAGTGTCGCATATTTTTTTCTTCTATTTCTGGAATTGCTACCTTTTTCCATCACTTAGCGAAGAAAACCTTTGCAGTTACTTCTGCATCGGTAGCACGCATTCCAACTGTGACCCTTGTGAGCTGGAGTTCCAATTGGAAGTTAGTGAGTGTAATTGTGGACGACTGGGAAAATTTGAAAGAATTTTTTGAAACCATAGTTTCCTGTGAACACTCCGACGATAATTCTACTCACCTTGCCAGAGGTTTTCTTCGCGACATGAACTCGTTTGAATTCACATTTCTGGCAGTAGTGTTTAATGGCATATTTCGTTTGACAGGTATCCTGTACGATGTGTTGCAGAAGAGGTCATTGGATGTTAACTACTGTATATTGAAAATAAGGACCACTTGTGATACATTGAGAAACAGGAGGAACGAAGAGTATTTTTCAATTATGTTTGAAAAGGCCAGCAAATTAACGGATAAACTCACTCTTCCTCAGGATCAATGTGTTCAGATTTATCAAACCTTATTTTATGAAATTTTGGATCACATTTTGATGGAAATGGATGAGAGATTTTGTGATTATGAAAAAATTCAATTTGTTTGCCTCGCTGATACCACAAAATTTGAAGACTATCACACGTGCTTTCCATCCAGTGCACTTGAAAATGTTCAAAATTTCTACGGATATGTTTTCCCCAAGATACATCGCTTAAGAAATGAACTCTCTATTTTATATGCCGATGAGAAATATAGGCAGGTTTCAACCGCAAAAATGCTTCAAATGCTTCATGAAGATAGAGATATTTTTACAGATGTTTATAAATTGTTCTCCCTTATTCTGTCAATCTCGTCTACGACAGCGTGTGTGGAAGGAAGCTCTTCTTGTCTAAAGAGTATAAAAACATACCTCAGCAATGCAATTTCAGAAGAGAGACTTCCTTCTTTGGGGAATATTTCAGTTCAGAAAGAACTTGTTCTGCAGTTAACGAAGACACACCCATTCCATGAAGATATAATCGACAAGTTTGCAGCCTTAAAGGACCGAGGGATTGATTTGATGTACAAGAAACAAGTGAGTTTAATAATAATAATTAAGAAAGCATGAATACAAATAATTTTCCTTGCTATACAAATGTGTCTAAATGGCACAAAGAGTAGGGGTGCGTGTAGGCAAACGGTTTTCGGACACTTTTGAAATCCACAATGGGTTGAAGCAAGGAGATGCACTATCTCCTCTACTATTTAATTTTGTATTAGAGCATGCCATCAAATCTTTAGAGGATGGGGAAGGCCTACAACTCAATGATATTAATAAGCTATTAGTTTATGCTATTGGCCGATAGCGAGGAGATACTAAAGGACAACACACACACACTATTGAGTAACACTAAGAAATTGGGACTGGAAGTAAATATCACTAAAACTAAATATATGTTCACACGTAGAAATACATTATATAATGGAAATGGACAGCTAATGACAAATGAGGGAAATTTTGAGAAAGTGGCAGAATTTAAATATCTAGGAAAAATAATCACAAATAGGAATGAGATGCACAAAGAAATTAAACATAGGCTCAATTCTGGAAATGCATGCTATTATGCATTGCAGAGACTCTTGATGTCCCAACTCCTTTCAAAAAACGTTAAACTGAAAATATATAAAACTATTATTCTATCAGTTATATTATATGGATGTGAAACATGGACCCGATAAAATAAAGTGAAGTGATCCCACTACAGGCCTCAGGAGGCCCTTGGGGTAGTAGGAGGTTAAGGCTCCCACTTTTTCTGGAAAAATTGGCACTTGATGTCAGCCTTGTGTGACGGCCGCCTTCACCCCCAGAACAAGTGTCTGGTACTCATTTCCGTTAGAAGCTGAGACGACCCCAGGGGCATAGTGCTGCCTGAGGGTTTGGGTCAGTTTAAAAATCCTGACTCCACTGGGACTCTAACCCTCGGCCTTCCGGCTTGTAGCTCAGCGCCTTAACCACTATGCTACGGTGTGCCCCTTCACAATACCAGTTTCAAAAGTATAATTTTACTTCCATCTTCAGTCAAACTCTAGGAAATTTTTGACAGTTGGAGTTTGACTGAAGATGGAAGTAATACTATACTTTTGAAACCGGTATCGTGAAGACATGCAACTTTGTGAGGTGAGATGTTAAAACATTTTCTCCAACTCATTTATTAATATAAATACCTCATAGTGTTACAAATTTAATTAAAAGGTTTTATAGGGACAAGATCACAAGACTCTTGTTTACTTTTGATACCACAGCACAGGACATGTCTATACTGTTGAATCTTACACAATATCTATGACTAGAGCATGGAACTCACTTCCCAGTCATGTCAGGGACTGTCAATCGCTATCATTATTTAAATACAAATCAACTGATATCTTAAGTTTGACACAATGAAAACATTAACTGCATAACAACTATATAGAGCATTCTATTAATAATCATCTAGGAAGCTACTTACTTTATTTTATATCATTTTAATTTTATTATATTCTATGTTTTTGTTAGTATTAGATCACATCATTGTATTTTGTTTAGTCTGTATTTTAATAATATCTTAAAATTGTAATATGTATGTAATTTTTGTATACTTCTACTATTTGCTGGTTGAGTGGAACAGAAGGCCTGGCCTCAACTCTGCCAGCTAAAATAAAGCATTATTATTATTACTATTATTATTTTCTTGTTTTGTAGACTTCACATTCTTCAGCGCAGTCATCAACCCCGAGGTCTGCCAAATCTAGAGCGCCTGCACGTGCCTCGTCTGCAGCTCAAGTTTCTGTTGAGACTGAATCAGTTTTCATTAAAACTGAAAGTGGATCCTCCGATGAATTTCATCAGTCTGACCCAGGTGACTACTTAGAATCTGAAACTGATATTTCAGAAACAAAACTGTTTGAACAACCACTAGCATTCGAAAGTATTGTATGTGATGGAATGCCAGGGACTTAAAGAGAAGAGAAAAGCAGAATATCCCATTATGTCTGATAGTAAATATCTGAAAATAACTGACATAGATTCAGCCCTTCTGAAACTGGAACAGGTTTCCGATAAAATTGTCAACATAAAGGTTGAAGATGAAGACAGTTTTGATCAGTTTGGTAAATTCGTAGCTTTCCTATTGAGAGAGCTTCCACTTGAAGCTGCGAATCAGTTGCAGACACAAATTGTTAATATGATTATGAACACTTAATAAATAAGGGAATCTTGTACATCTTAAATTGGTCGCGGTGGTCTAGTGGTTATGCTCCTTGCCTCTGGTTCCAAGGGTTGCAGGTTCAAACGCGGTTGGGGTCGATGGAAAAATCCAAGGAGCAAGTCCTCCGGGAGGAACTTTAAGGTGTGGGTCCAAAGTCTGAATATTTTCAGGCTCGTAAAAGAACCTTAAGCCTGAATAAAGAGGCATCTGAGCAAAATTTACCGACCTCAACGTCCTAGTAATATTTAACTATTATAGGAATTAATCACTATGAGGTTTAATTTAAGGTGAAATTAAATGTCTCTTACCTCTCCTCATATAAATCTTCTAAGTAGATCGCGATTTTGAGACCGTAACAGTCTCATATTCAGTACTTCTTTGGTGACTGATGTTATGTCGATCGGAAGAAACTTTTCTTCTTCCCTCTGTTGGTGGACCGATGAACCTCTGGATCAGGTCAAAATTTGCGGGAATTTCAAAGTTCATAAGTTTTCCTTTGTTTTTCTGAATGTGGATCTTTTCCCAAACCACATTCAGAAAAACAAAGGAAAACTTATGAACTTCGAAATTCCTGCAAATTTTGACCTGATCCAGAGGTTCATCGGTCCACCAACAGAGGGAAGAAGAAGAGTATCTTCGAATCGACATAACACCAGTCACCAACAAAGTTCTGATGATGAGACAGTTATAGTCTCAAATCACGATCAACTTAGAAAATATATATGAGGAGAGGTAAGAAACATTTAATTTCACCATTCTCATTATATTATTCAATTGTTTGTGTGTAAAAACAAAACAAAAGACAGTCAGAAGTATAATTTCTCATACTACGTTGCAATCTTACCTTATAGTACATAAAAATCATAGCCCTAATTACAGCCAACATTATAGGTTATTAATTCATTTTTTTAGGGTACACCTCTGTAAAATCATTATTTAAAAACACAGTTATCAAATGTGTAGTTTGAAGGAATCTGTTCATTATTTGCTATATTCAACGTATTTGTTGGTGAGTAAGTCACTGAAAAATCCTGGGGCACGCCGTAGAGTAGTGGTTAAGGCACTGAGCTACAAGCCGGAGGGTCGAGGGTTCAAGTCCCGTTGGGGTCGGGATTTTGAAACTGACCCAAACCTTCTGGCGGCACTATGGCCCTGGGGTCGACTCACCCTCTAACGGAATGAGTACCAGACGCTTGTTCTGGGGGTAAAGGCGGCCGTCATGCAGGGCTGGCATAAAGTGCCGATTGTCTAGAAAAAGTGGGAGCCCTAACCTCCTACTACCCCAAGGGTCTCCAGGCCTGTTGTGGGATCACTTTACTTTTTAAGTCACTGAAAAATAATGCTATGACATTAATAAATGAGTTGGAGAAAATGTTTTAACATCTTACCTCACAAAGTTGCATGTCTTCACGATACCGGTTTCAAAAGTATAGTATTACTTCCATCTTCAGTCAAATTCCAACTGTTGAAATTTGACTGAAGATGGAAGTAATACTATACTTTTGAAACCGGTATTGTGAAGACACGCAATCTGGCAGTTCAGAAGATGATGTTAACGATGAAATTTAAACAGTTGGAATTTGACTGAAGATGGAAGTAATACTATACAGAGTGATTCAGAAATATGGCTATATGTTTGATCGCATTTGTGACGAAAATATTATTATTAAAGGAAATATGATGTTATCATTGGAAAGGGAATCCTTCAAATTACAACAATAGAACAAAACAAAACACATCACTGCTCACGTGCAGCTTGGCGGGTTGATTTTTGTGGGCTAGCGTCGAACGCCTCCACAATTCTCTTCGTTGTTTCTGCATCCGTGCTAATGCGAGGCCTTCCAGGAGATTTGATTTTCTGCATCCTTCCCGTTTACAGCAGTCGTTTTCTCCACTTCCCCACAGTCGACAGCCGCAATGCTACGTTAAACTCATGTCTTGCGGCGTCACGATCATTAGCATACGTTATTGCCCATGGAGCAATTGTAATTTGCTGTTGCATATTCAATGCCATTTTGACTAATGACGTAAGTTCTATACTGTTTTGTTTTATTCCATTGCTGTAATTTGAATAATTGCCTTTCCAACGATAATTTCATATTTCCTATAATGGTAATATTTTCATCACACAACGCAATCAAACATATAGCTATATTTATGATTCACCACGTACTTTTGAAACCGGTATCGTGAAGACATGCAACTTTGTGAGGTGAGATGTTAAAACATTTTCTCCAACTCATTTATTAATATAAATACCTCATAGTGTTTCCTCCCACTGTAAATTTAATTAAAAATGCTATGACCTGTTCAGAATATTAAAAAAAGGATGAGCTTTCTTTATTTTAGTAAACAGAATTTGATAAATAGCGAGGTGAAACATGACTGTCATTGGTTGTGAAACAAAATTCATTGAAACGTGATTGTCATTGATTCCCATTTGGGGCGTGAGTTAAATAATGAAGTCAATGCTTCATCGTAGTGACAACAAATTTATAAACTGTGTAAAAATGTGACCACACGTTAAGTGAATATTGTTATATGTGTGCTTCTCTGTGTATTTCTTTTTTGTAAGAAAAGACTGACATAATATAAATCTTGCCTTAATAATTTCAAATAGAAATTATGAGAAAAAATCTGATTTTGTCTACTAATTTGATTTGTTATTATTCTATAGCTGGGGGGGGGCACAGGTTAATTGGGATATCCAGATTTTTGACCTGGTCAAAAACCCTGAAACTGATATTTAACCTCTGGTATGAATTCCGGAGGGTCTAACTTAGCCAAATCCACTCTCCACACCTCCAAATTGGGGCTCCTCGGGACGTTCTTAAGATTTTAGGACATAAAAAAGATAGTGGGGCGTGGAAAGAAATGGGAAGCTACCACACATATATACTTACTCACTGGCACTATCGAACCTGTAGGTTCATGGCCATGCAGACATAAGCTCTCCATACATTCCTATCCTGAGCTAATGCTTTCCAATCATTCCTTGTATAATCTACTTCCCTAAAGTCATAATTAATATTATTCTCCCACCTCATTCTTGGTCTACCAACTGGGTGTTATCCCTCTGGTTTTCCTACAAGAAGCTTCCATGCAAGTCTTTCATTCCCCATACGCACAACATGTTCTGCCCATCGCAGTCTACGAGACTTAACTGTTCTTATTATATCTGGCTTCTTATAAAGACCATGTAGTTCATTGTTATGTAGTCTTCTCCATTCACCCGTCTGTTCATCTCTCTTTGGTCCAAAAATTTTCCTAAGAACTTTATTCTCAAAAACTTGTAATCTCGTTTCCTTCCTTAAAGTAAGAGTCCATGTTTCACACCCATATAATATAACTGGTAGAATAACAGTTTTATATATTTTCAGTTTAACGTTTTTTGAAAGGAGTTGGGACATCAAGAGTCTCTGCAATGCATAATAGCACGCATTTCCAGAATTGAGCCTATGTTTAATTTCTTTGTGCAGCTCATTCCTATTTGTGATTATTGTTCCTAGGTATTTGAATTCAGCCACTTCCTCAAAATTTCGCTCATTTCTCATTAGCTGCCCATTTCCGTTATATAACGTATTTCTACGTGAGACCATATATTTAGTTTTATTGATATAGAGACCATGTGTACAGATATAAAAAGAATCTCACTTAAAAATTTAATGATGTAACGAAGATTGTGACATGAATTATTGTACTTGAGGACAATGCTGTAAAAAAAAGGGGCATAAAAGAGTTGTGTATGTGACACAGCATTGAGAATGTCACAAAGGATGTGACGAAACCCTGGGTATGCTAGGAGTTATGAAGTATAAGGTGAGTGAAATAAAAAATAAACAATATTAAAAAAACCTCATAGTGTTATTTCCTATCTACATAACTTAATTAATTTAATTCTTAAATTAAACCTCATAGTGTTCTTTCCCTGTGAAAGTTAAACATGTAAATTAATATATTTTTTTTATATTTGAAGAGAAAAATTACATGCACAGACTGGGGTTTTAACCCAGTACCTGTGGCTATCTGGGCCAATGTTCTATCACTGAGCTACCTGAGAAGTCCAATCTCAATAATATTATAATGATATTGTGAAAAGAAAAATTAATGTCCGAACCAAGAATCAAACCGTGGACCTCTAGTTCTCCAGACTAGTGTGCAGCCCACTACACCATTCTAGACTTGGCACAAACAGTAACAATTCTAGAATTGTGTAGTTGGCTGCACACTAGTCTGGAGAACTAGAGGTCCCTGGTTCGGACATTAATTTTTCTTTTCACAATATCATTATAATATTATAATATGATCCATTATTGGAACTGTGTTAAAATAACAGTATTGGAAAATGTTAAATAAAATCCAATCTCAATGCAAATTTTTCTCTTATACATTGTTAATTCCTGATCACCAAATGCTACGAGCATTTGCTTGATTACACAAACGGCAGCTTCTTGTTTTAAGAAGGCATTTATTGGGAATTTAAACACTACTGTATAAAGTAGGGCTTCTTTCTATGTTTTCATTATTAATTTAACACTTATATAAACATACCCTTCAAACCGCGAGAAGTGTTAAATTAATGTCATCACATCACTGGATAGATAAAAATATCTACTATTGGTTTGGGTTATTTGAACACACGAACTTCATGCTTTATTTGCTGGCATTCTACAATTGACCTTAGGCACACCTACCTAACTCACTGACACTATCGAACCCATAGGTTCATGCCACATGGACATAAGCTCTCCATACATCCCTATCCTGAGCTAATCTTTTCCAATCATTCCCTGTATAATCTACTTCCCTCAAATCATAGTTAATGTTATTCTCCCACTTTATTCTCAGTCTACCAACTGGACTTTTCCCTCTGGTTTACTTACAAGAAGCTTTCATGCACATCTTTCATTCCCCATTTGTGCCACATGTCCAGCCCATCACAGTCTATGAGACTTAACTATTCTTATTATATCTGGCTTCCTATCAACATCATGTAGTTCATTGTTATGTAGTTTTCTCCGTTCACCCGTCTGTTCATCTCTCTTTGGTCCAAAAATTTTCTTAATAACTTTATTCTCAAATACTTGTAATCTCCTTTCCTCCCTTACAGTAAGAGTCCATGTTTTGCATCCATATAATATAACTGGTAGAATAATAGTTTTATATATTTTCAGTTTAATGTTTTTTGAAAGGAGTTGGGACATCAAGAGTCTCTGCAATGCATAATAGCACGCATTTCCAGAATTGAGCCTATGTTTAATTTCTTTGTGCATCTCATTCCTATTTGTGATTATTGTTCCTAGGTATTTGAATTCAGCCACCTCCTCAAAATTTCCCTCACTTGTCATTAGCTGTCCATTAAAATTTTCCAGGCACACTTATCAGAGAGTAGAAAAAGAAAGGGGAAATTGTGCCTGTCCTGGAAGGTGTGACTAAATAGTCCACCAGTTGGAGATCTTTGGTTCACACCCCACCTCAAGTACATATTTTTCTCTCTAGTTATGTGAATCTCTTATTTATTAATCTTAATCAAATTAAAGACTAAGAAAAAGTGGCCAAGACTGCAGAAGTCCCTACTAAAATCAATTTGAGAAAGAAAAAAATTATGTTGCAGATAGATTTCTATTTTTTATTTTTTTTACTCACAAATTTTCAAAGATATCTTTTAAATAAACATAGATACCCTAGCCAGTATCAAAAAGTCATAATCTACACAAGAGATGAAGACATAAAAGTTTAATGCATTGATTTCAATAAACACTTTATTCTCGAGGACTATATTGACATATTTTTAATCCCAATTTGTTTTCCAGTGCACAAATGGATGCTGACAGTTTTAATCAAAGCACAAATACATAGTTCATCTTCAACAAGAAATGGGCTGTGGCCCTTCATTGAAATGTTCCAGCATTCGCTTTACAACCATGGGAAACCACAGAAAACCATGGTCGGAACATAAATGGAACTTCGGTCACGTTCCAATAAACTGAAAAAGTTTTAATAAGAAGAAGCGCGCACAAATGTGCATTAGATTTGGTCTCTCAGCAACAATTTTGTTCTCTTTAAACAGATATTGATACGGTATCTTGCACAAGGTCTATCACAGAGCTTACACACGCAGTCCATTGACGGATCATGGTAGTTTGAAATTCTGCAGAGTTTGTGGTGATATCCATGCACTGCCAGTTTTGTTAGAGAAGGTAGCTTGTAGAGGTTAGAAGCCACTACTGCAATTCACAAGCTGTTGAGACAGTAGTTGTGTCTATGCATCTACATTGATATTTGAAGAATCTTGTAGCTTTCTTCTCTTCTATAAACACACCAAGCTGATGTACGGTGACACAGCAAACCTGAATCAGAAGAAACAACATTTGGTAATTATAAAAGTACAGAAAATTAATTTAACTTTTATAGGAATAAATCACTTACATATTCACTGGCATTACCGTAGGTTCATGGCCGCATGGGTATAAGCTCTCCATACATCCCTATCCTGAGCTAATGCTTTCCAAACATTCCCTGTATAATCTACTCCTCAAATCATAGTTAATGTTATTCTCCCACCTCATTCTTAGTCTACCAACTGGGTGTTTTTCCCCTGGCTTTCCTACAAGAAGCTCCATGCAAGTCTTTCATTCCCCATACGTGCAACATGTCCTGCCCATCGCAGTCTACGAGACTTAACTGTTATTATTATATCTGGCTTTCTATAAAGACTGTAGTTCATTGTTATGTAGTCTTCCCCATTCACCTGTTTGTTCATCTCTCTTTGGTCCAAAAATTTTCCTAAGTACTTTATTTTCAAATACTTGTAATCTCTTTTCCTCCCTTAAAGTAAGAGTCCATGTTTCGTACCCATATAATATAACTGGTAGAATAATAGTTTTATATATTTTCAGTTTAACGTTTTTTGAAAGGAGTTGGGACACCAAGAGTCTCTGCAATGCATAATAGCACACATTTCCAGAATTGAGCCTATGTTTAATTTCTTTGTGCATCTCATTCCTATTTGTGATTATTGTTCCTAGGTATTTGAATTCAGCTACTTCCTCAAAATTTCCCTCATTTGACATTAGCTGTCCATTTCCATTATATAATGTATTTCAACAGTGACCATATATTTAGTTTTATTGATATTGCTATTAGGTTTAATTGAAGATAAATTAAAATGTTTCATACCTCACCTCATGACCAATCTTCTAAGTATATTGCGATTTCAAAGCCTTGACGGCTTCATCTTCAGTACTGTCTTGATGACTGATGTTATGTCGATCAAATGCAGGGATTGTAACAAAATTTACGTTGGAAAAACAGAAAGAAATTTAAAAACAAGGATGAAAGAACATCTTAGAAATGTTAAAAATCGTGAAGTGGAAAAGTCAGCAGTAGCTGCTCATGCTTGGTCCGAAAAACATTTAATTGAATCAAAAGCCAGTCTAATTAAACAAATAGACAAACAAAAAGAACTCACGGTTTGGGAAAAAATCAACATTAAAAAAAACAAGAAAGAAAAACTTATGAACTTTGATATTCCTGCAGATTCTGACTTGATCCGAAGGTTTATCGGTCCATCAACAGAGGGAAGAAGTAATTCGTCCGATCAACATAACATCAGTCATCAAGATAGTGCTTTGAAATCGCAATCTACTTAGAAGACTGGTTCTGAGGTGAGGTATGAAACATTTCAATTTATCTTACAGAAAATTATATTTGAAGAAAAAATTGATTAAATAAATAATATTATATTTGAAGAGAAAGATTTTTGCCTAGACCGAGACTCGAACCCGGGACCTTTGGCTTGCCGGGCCAAATGCTCTACCAACTGAGCTACCGAGGCGAGTTGTAATCTAGATGCAAATTTTTCTCTTATATACGTTGTAATTCCCTCGTGCCAAATGCTTTGAAACCTTTGCTTCTATCTTTGCAAATGGCGGCTTCTTACATCAATAGAAGCCCTACTGGCTTTATAAAGTAGTGTTAAATTCCCAATAAATGTCTTCTAGAAAAACACTGAATTGAAACTAAGGCAAAATTAGTTAAACAGTTAGAAAAATCTAAGGAACTCATAATTTGGAAGAAAATTTACATCTGCAAGAATAAAAAGAAAACCACGAATTTCGAAATTCCTCGAAAAAGTTTAATTTCGAAGTTGATTGGTCAGCCAACAATTTAGAGGAAGGACAACTGCAAGACAGCAGTTGTGAAGCATTGAGAATGTCGTACATTAGCGACGAAACCGGTCTGAATAAAATCAAGAAATATGAGGTGAGTCAAAACACACAACTCAAATAAAATTGAATATTTCTTACCATTATTTATAAACTGCATGACATTCTCTTCTTTGCCGTAAGAGAAATGACGAGGTGTTGCTAGTACTCAATATGGCACCACTGGAGGAGAAATCTCTACACACAAAAAGTCTCGACGTGTATCTCGAATGTCAGCTGTTAGGTCACTCCAATACCATTCACAGGAACAATGGATGCCATCTTCTGGATTCTCTCTAACTATGAACAAAACAGCTCAACAATGGCCTGATTTTGTGCACATAATATGATGATCATATTTATAAATTGTTATAATTATATTTTTCTGAAACAAAATTCATATTTTGTTAAGTACAGTTTTAAAATATCACACCCTAACACAGAAATATCAGCATTTCTATTAAACTCAAAATTTTTCTTACCATTATATACAAATCATTAAAATACATTTTGCTTAAAAAAATAGCTGAAAATTAAAATGTTATGCTGTAAGAAATACATTTTAGTTATTAACAATATATTTACAATATTAAAATTTCATTCTCTGAAAATTCAGCATCTCTTATGAAGATTATATTATTACATCATGCTGAAAATAAAATAATACACATATTATATTGTAACATATTAATTACAATTATATTTATAACAACATTTGATACCCTCAAAAATAAAAATTAAAAAAAAACTGTTGTAACAATTATTCATAAACAATAATTATTTCATCCTGAAAATAAAATGCACATCATATTAAAGATAACACACTTTTGATATTAGATTTACAATAATTTATTTAATCACCTGAAAATTAAAATTATATAAATAACTATAATTGATTATTAGATATAACTGTTATATGCTAAAAATAACAATATGCTGTAAAAAAATATTAAGTAACAGCTACAATTAATCAGCTGTGAAAATGACATGTGCTTTGTCTTATGCAGCTGGTAAGTAAATTGGAATCTTGCTAAATATCTCATTTCCTTTATTTTATATTTTCTTTTTTTCTCTTCAAAACTTCCCATGAATTCATTCAATCAGAAAAGCAATTTTATTTTTTAAATCTTTGCTCAATATGCATCTTCTTTAAAAAATTCTTCTTCCTTAAACATTTTCCGCATGTTTTCTTTCTCTTCTCATGTTTATTTGATGAAATCTGACAAGACACGTGAGAAAAATAAGCGAGGCAAACCGGTAATCATAGCCTCTGCAATTTGTGTTAACGAAATAAAGCAAACCCTCATAACACAACAAACATAATATTGGCATACAATTTTATAACAATGTACAATACTCAAAAAACATGATCAGACAAAGACATTTATAAAGCAAATACACTCACTAAATATTAAAACACAGGTAACATTTCACAACTGTTAAAATAAATATACTATAAATAACATCTGAAAACAAATCAAGATAAAAACGTTATTCTATAATATTGCAAGAAAATATTAAAACGAACAAGACATAAATACAACAATTAACATATGGGCTAGTATTGATTTTGGGGGTTACGGCTCAAAAAGTGGACATCCGAATTTCGATGTAATTTTGGTTTTGAAATGAAGCTTCGGACCACTAAAGATATCAATACTAGTAAAATCCATATCAAATTCCGTTGAGGTGAAGTCATATGATGAAATTTAAAAATTAAATTGTACCTTTTGGTAGGTCCCGTCGTCCTCAACTTAATATATTGTATATAAAACAGGTACAATTTAATTTTTAACTTTTGTCATACACTAAAGATAAAAAAAAGTTGCGGACCATTCAGAAACAAACCAGTAAAATATTTCATAAGCATTACAAAATACACATTTCACTAGTTTACTATACGAGACATCCCCATTTCGATATAATTTTAGTATTAAACGAAGCTTAGAATCATTAAAGATGAAAACAAAGAAAATCTGCGGACCATCACCAAAGAAACTAGATTAGAGTAATTGAATTAGGTTAAGTTAGCTTTTAGTTTCTTATACATAAAGTACAATTTATTTACATAACCTGTAATTTAATATTGTCTAAATGTCATATTTATTGCTTTTACAGGTTAGAGTAATAGAAATAAGTTTGGTTAGCATTTAGGTTATTATATATGTATTCTAACAAATTATATTACAAATTTTGAAGATTATGTTACAGATAAGTAGCATCTATTTACTGAATATTTTGTAAGGGTTAATTTACCGATGTTCATTTTCAAGAAATACATATAGATTATTTTCGACAATCGATTCAGTGATTTTTTATTAAATTTCAAACTCTTTGCTATGTAATTTTGGAAATCAGCAAGGCTCAACTGCACTTCTAGTAGCGCTTGATTTTCTATTGTAAACTATAGCTCTTCTTCTGTATTTACTAACATTATTTAATATTTTTAACTTTTTCAAACAATTTTTATAACATTATTAGACAATTTTTAATTATTCATTTAAATATGCAAATCACAATATTATGACAGTGTTAGACAATATTGTGATGCTAACTGCTATTTTCTCCACAGAATATATTACTTAGTCTATGATTTTGCTATCGCTGGTTGGATTAGCGTTAGGGAGTGATAAGTAAGTGTACACCCATTTTTAATAAATGTTTGGTAATTTTAATATTATTAATATATTTTTTAACGTAGATTTGGGGGTTTATTGCAAATATTGCATCATTTAAATTTCATAGCGACGAATAGTCCTAATTGAGGATGATAATCAGTATGTGGTTCGATTCTGGGTTATCGCTGGATCTATAAACTCTGGCGCATGCGCACTGTTGTTTTATAGGACTTTGAAAAATATTTCATGCTAGTTTAAGTGCAGTTTTCCATTAGCAATGCACTTTTATTACAATAAAATATTAATTTTTGCATCTCTATTGAAGGAAACATGTTTTCATTCTGGACTAACATCTTAATATTGAATCTGACGTCATCACCACAATGACAGCCACTTCCTTCAAGTAAGATAGGAAATAGTGCTTTATAAATTGTTATTTTCCTGCTTTGTTTCTGGATGGTCCACACATTTTTTCATATGTTCATCTTCGACATTCCTAAGCTTCATTTTAAAAACAAAATTATCTTGAAATTCGGATGCCCACTTTTTATGCCGTACCCATTTTGGGAAGTGCATTGGGAGTAATGACCTGCCTCAAAGATATGGATATTTGATCCGGTTTCTGAGTTGAGACAGCAATCTGGTCGACTAGTGACAGGACCTGTCTCAATATAGCTTACTTTACAAATTGTTTTAAGAATATTTACCACAGAATAATCTGGCCAAGGTAACAAAACATTATTTATGCCATTTAACAAGCTTAACTTGTATACATATAATAAATTTAATGGAAAAACTACACTTAAACTTGCATCAAATATTTTCAAAGTCCTGTAGAACAACAGTGCGCATGCTCCACTTGCGTCAAATATTTTCAAAGTCCTGTAGAACAACAGTGCGCATGCTCCAGAGTTTATAGAGCCAGCGATAACCTATAATCGAACCACATATTAATTATCCTCAATTACTATCCGTCACTATGAAATTTAAATGACCAATATTTACAATAAATCCCCAAATCTATGTTACAAAATACATTAATAATATTAAAATTACCAAACGTTTATTAAAAATGGGTATACACTTACTTATCACTCCCTAACGCTAGGATTGCAGTGAAAGACCTGCAGTCGGGGCAGAAGATTGATGAGATCACGCCTCGAAGATATGCAGCAGTAATACAAATATATGAAGGTTGTGCAAGATTCTGAAATGTTTTCATTTTTTCATACTGTGAATCTTATGGATGGTATCTCCGTCTGGATATGACGTGAGGTATAAAACATTTTGATTTAAATCTTATCTCCATTTTTGTTTTGTACACTGTTTATTGTTGATTACAGCCGCAGTTTGGCATTAAAATAATATTAGCATTATTGTTACTGAAAGCTGTAATTAAAAAAAAAACAAATCATAACCTATTAACATGAAACAAAGCATATTTTGCGAATCACCGCTTAATAAAGTCAAAATGGTTAACTAGAACAACTGAAATTGCAGACTTTCACAGCAGGTGTCTTGATTCATGTCTTTTGGGCTAAACGACCGTGTTCTGGTTTTCTTAACACTCAACTGCAACCGACAGTTGAAGAGTTAGGGGGTCATAGAGCATGCAGAATCTCCTGAGGATGTCTACCGCAGTAGTAGACGAAATGTTGAGTATTAAGAAAACCAGACCACGGCCATTTAGCCTGAAAGACATGAATTAAAACAACTAAATTAAAAATATAGTCCACAGCTGTGGTCACGGGGTAGCGTGCTGCCTTGTCATGCAGCGGGCCTGGGTTCGATCCCCAGTCGGGACAGTTTTTCTGGGTGAGGGTTTTATCGGGGTTTTTCCTCACCTGTAAGACAAATGTCAGGAAAACTTTAAGGCCCAAACGGTCCCCGAAATAATATAGCCATCGCAATTATCATCATTCATATTCATCTTAGGTTAAGCTTAGGATTAGGGACTCTCCTGGCACACCATTATCATCATCATCACCCATCATATCATCGGGGCAACATAACCCTGCCTTCCAGGCATCTCATCCTCAGAAGTGGGTTACAAGTATGCCATGCCAAGAGAGAAACCAGGAATGTCGAAAGACAAACCTGGGGCATTTGAAAAAAATATAAAAAAATTAAAATATATGAAACCTTGATTAGACCCGTGGTAACATACTCTGCTGAAACATGGGTGTTAAATAAAGATGAAAATACTGTACTTTACGTATATTCAGAACAAAGATAAGGAGATGAATATATGGACCAGTAAAATACGTGGAGAATCAGATCAAATTCTGAAATTGATGATATATTCAGAGGAGAGGATCTTGTAAGATACATCAAGTCATTGAGATTGAGATGTGTAGGACACGTTGAAAGAATGGAAGATGAAAGAACACCAAAATGACTAATACATGACGACATAATAGGAGTAAGAAGGAGGTGGCTGCAGGATGTGGAACAAGATTTAAGAAAGACGAGAATAAGAGAATGGAAAGAATGTACAGGAACAAGATGGAGGAAAATTGTGAAAGAGGCGAAACCTCACAATGGGTTGTAGTGCCAAATTGGAAGGAAGAGAGAAAAATATGCACCTGCCCTGAGATTTGAGCCCATTTTCTACAGATACTTACTTACTTACTCACTGGCACTATCGAACCTGTAGGTTCATGGCCGCACGGACATAAGCTCTCCATACATCCCTATCCTGAGCTAATGCTTTCCAATCATTCCCTGTATAATCTACTTCCCTCAAATCATAGTTAATGTTGTTCTCCCACCTCATTCTTGGTCTACCAACTGGGCGTTTTCCCTCTGGCTTTCCTACAAGAAGCTTCCATGCACGTCTTTCATTCCCCATACGTGCAACATGTCCTGCCCATCGCAGTCTACGGGACTTGACTGTTCTTATTATATCTGGCTTCCTATAAAGACCATGTAGTTCATTGTTATGTAGTCTTCTCCATTCACCTGTCTGTTCATCTCTCTTTGGCCCAAAAATTTTTCTCCGATTCCGATTGAGGGTCTTTTCACTTTTCAGTGGTTACCCTTTTACCAGCCGGCTGCTGGCCCTTCACATCCACATGTGTCAATCACAGAGGTACATGATCAACAGCCAGTGTAGGGGTGACATGTGGTTAGCATGTCGAGTCCCCCAGCCGTTATAGCTGGTTCCTCAACCTGGAGCCGCTACTTATTGTAGCTACCCAATTGCCTCACGATGCTGGGTGGGCACCGGTCCCATACTGGCCGAAATATCATGAGAAAATTTCTTCCCGCATGGAGACTCGAACCAGCGCAAGTCCCGTAGCTCTGCACCAAGGCTTCCTACCTTAACCGCTCAGCTACGGCATGGGACATAATTTTCCTAAGAACTTTATTCTCAAATACTCGTAATCTCCATTCCTCCCTTAAAGTAAGAGTCCATGTTTCGCACCCATATAATATAACTGGTAGAATAATAGGTTTATATATTTTCAGTTTAACGTTTCTTGAAAGGAGTTGGGACATCAAGAGTCTCTGCAATGCATAATAGCATGCATTTCCAGAATTGAGCCTATGTTTAATTTCTTTGTGCATCTCATTCCTATTTGTGATTATTGTTCCTAGGTATTTGAATTCAGCCACTTCCTCAAAATTTCCCTCATTCGTCATTAGCTGTCCATTTCCATTATATGCTGAATTTCTATGTGTGACCATATATTTGGTTTTACTGATATTTACTTCCAGTCCCAATTTCTTAGTGTTACTCAGTAGTGTGTGCGTGTTGTCCTTTAGTATCTCCTCGCTATCGGCCAGTAGTATTACATCATCAGCATAAACTAACAGCTTACACATGGCTTGCCTAGAAGCATTATTTTCCTTAAAAAAAAAACGTAGAATCAGTAAATCTGAACTATATGTATTTCCAAACTTCTGTCCCTCCAAATGTTTTGATGATTGTGGCTCATTTCAGAACATGACTAATTCATAGTTTAAATTAACATCTTACTTTATATCATCATCTTAAGGTGCAACAACTTCAAAAGTGAAAGTCTTGGCCTTCTCAACAATCCTCCTCCATGCCAATCTGTCTCTTGCCATATTCAAGTTAGTCACTTTGATTTTCTTTAGATTGTTCATTGTATCATCTTCCCATCTGATATTCGGTCTTCCTACAGCTCTGCCTCCTGTAGGTTTCCATTTGTAGAGTTTCTTGACCAGTTTCTGATCATCCATTCTTATCAAATATCCAAGCCAACCAATTCTGAGAAATCTTACATAGTTTACTATATTCTGATTTTTTATTGATTTGTTTAGTTTGTTATTTGTTTTGATTCTCCAACAGTTATCAATTCCTCTGTTTGGTCCAAATATTCTTCTTAAAATTTTCCTTTCAAAAATCAGTAATTTCTGTTTTATTGTTTCTTTTAGGACCCAAGTTTCACAAGCATATGTGACTACTGGTCTAATGAGTGTTTTGTATAACCTTATTTTTGCATATTTGAAGAGAAAAATTATACGCTCAGACCGGGACTTGAACCCGGGACCCTTGGTTCTCTAGACCAAGTGCTCTACCAACTGAGCTACCTGAGCAAGTACCGATCTAAACGCAAATCTTTCTCTATATACATTGTAATTATTTTTGCAGTTTTTGATATTAATTTGCTTTTAAATAAGGTTCTATTTGCAAAATAAGCTTTATTCCCATTTACCAATCTTACCTTAATTTCCTCTTCTAATGTATTATGTCCATTTATTTTGGTACCTAAGTATTTAAATGATTCTACTGTGTTAATTTGCATGTCATCAATTTGTAGATTTTCTGTTTTTCTATTGTGATTACTACATTTTAAGTATTTGGGGGCACGCCGTAGCGTAGTGGTTAAGGCACTGAGCTACAAGCCGGAGGGTCGAGGGTTCAAGTCCCGTTGGGGTCAGGATTTTTAAATTGACCCAAACCCTCTGGCGGCACTATGGCCCTGGGGTCGACTCAGCCTCTAACGGAAATGAGTACCAGACGCTTGTTCTGGGGGTAAAGGCGGCCGTCACGCAGGGCTGACAACCCGGCTGACATCAAGTGCCGATTGTCTAGAAAAAGTGGGAGCCTTAACCTCCTACTACCCCAAGGGCCTCCGGGTCTGTTGTGGGATCACTTTACTTTACATTTTAAGTATTTTGTTTTCTCTTGATTTATTATTAGACCAATTTTTTTAGATTCCTCTTTCAGTTTTCTACACTAGGATGCATTCTTAAGGAAAGGTGAATTTTGCTTCTAGCAAGAATACGCTAACAAATGAAACATGGTGTACCTTTATAAAACTCTAATTCAATGTAGCTACTCATTTTATTTGTTGTGCTTAACTCAAATTTACCTTAAATTCTGAAGTTCTTACACATACATTATGCAATAAATGAATTAATAAAAGTAAACACAATATAAAACACATCAAAGATCAAATATGAGCGTATATAGGTTCTTTCATATATTATGCATTTTTTAAAAATGTTATAATTAATGAAAAAATACATTAAAAATATTTTTTTATTTCATCTACATGCATTTCTACTTAAGTGCGGGAAATTATATGAGGCACATGTCCACCTGCACTGTCTTGGCATCAGGCACATGTCCACCTGCACTGTCTTGGCATCAGGCACATGTCCACCTGCACTGTCTTGGCATCAGGCACATGTCCACCTGCACTGTCTTGGCATCAGGCACATGTCCACCTGCACTGTCTTGGCATCAGGCACATGTCCACCTGCACTGTCTTGGCATCAGGCACATGTCCACCTGCACTGTCTTGGCATCAGGCACATGTCCACCTGCACTGTCTTGGCATCAGGCACATGTCCACCTGCACTGTCTTGGCAGCCAGTTACTCGGTCTATCAAGTTTCATAATGACTAGAGCTAGGAATTTTAAGTGCAAAATTTTGGTGACTATTTAACTCATGCCCCAAATGGGAGTCAATGACCAATCACGTTACAATGATTTTTTATTTACAACCAATCACAGTCATGTTTCACTTTGCTCTTTATCGATTTCTCTTTATCAGCTCCTGCTTTTGTGATAAAGAAAGCTCCTCCTTTTTAATGTTCTGAACAGGTCAAAACATTATTTTTCTCCAACAAATACATTGAATATAGCAAATAATGAAAAGATTCCTTGATTTTACTGAGTTGTTTACTAAAAAAATAAATGAATAACCCGTAATGTTACGATATATAGTGTGATGTGTTTCATTATTTCTCCACTTGGGTGCACTCTTACAATACTGCGGTCTTATTTGGCAATAAATAATATGATCAAGGTGCAGTGAATGAACATAACCTCACATTTCTGATTTGTTTTCAAACATCACCGTTTACATTAAATATATAAATATTTTAAAATAACTATAGTTAAACAATGAAGTGTGAGTAAACAGCTTAATTTTATTCGTTAAATAGTCCTAATAAATGCCACTCTTGATTTCCAAATTCTCTAGATAAATTTATCGATCATTTGGAAATCACTCGTGGCATTACTTATGAAAAAGGTGCTTTAATTTAGCAGAAAAAGGTGCAAAAAAAGTGATAAATATATATATGTAAATAATCATTAAATAGTACCAAAATCAATTACATCAAATAACTAACAACACAAAATTCACCCATGTTCTCATATATTAAAAAGTCTGCATAAGAAAAGTCCCAGAACATTATGTTACTGAAATCACAAGACCAGAAAATTGTTACTGTATATATTTTTTAACAAATCAGTGTTTTAAGATAAACATTAATATAAAAGATACCCATTGGCAGGTGCGTTAAAATTATGTATTTAAAATACTAGTTGGAGGCCTTTTAGAAGTTAACTTCCATCATCAGAAGGATGATGAAATGGAAATAATGTGATGTGGACAAAAAAGGTTTGAAAAAGTGCAAAATGTGCTTGCATTTTAAAAAAGGTGCAAAAAAGTGCTAGCATTGAAAAAAGGTGCAACTAAAACACAATTAGGGGCATTCATTTAATGTTTTCTTTGCAAGACAAGCTAATTTAAGCATTGTAGTAACAAAAAAAAAATTGAGGTGCAGCACCTAAAATTCCTAGCTCTAATAATTAATAATGTTGATGTCGTAGCTGACATGTTGAATTTCTTCCTTAAGTTGGAGAACTGTTTGTGGTTTGTTCACATAGACTTTACATAACCCCATAAAAAGAAATCACATGGAGTAAGGTCGCAAGATCTGGGAGGTCATTCCAAGTCACCATGAATTGAGATCACAACCTGAGGGAAGTTTTTGTGGAGTTAAAGTTATTGTCTCGCGGGATGTGAACCCACATATTGGCTGTATCCACTTTACCCAGAGCAGGTCATAATTTGTTTCTGACCATTTCATGATAATGCCCACTGTTAACTGTTACTAACTAACTTACTGGCACTATCGAACCCGTAGGCTCATGGCCATGTGGACATAAGGTCTCCATACATCCCTATCCTGAGCTAATATTTTTCCAAACATTCCCTGTATAATCTACTTCCCTCAAGTCACAGTTAATGTTATTCTACCACCTCATTCTTGGTCTATCAACTGGGCATTTTCCCTCTGGTTTTCCTACAAGAAGCTTCCATTCACATCTTTCATTCCTCAATTGTGCCACATGTCCTGCCCACCACAGCCTACGAGACTTAACTGTTCTTATTATACTCATATCTGGCTTCCTATAAAGACCATGTAGTTCACCGTTGTAAAGTTTTCTCCATTCACCTGTCTGTTCATATCTCTTTGGTCCAACAATTTTCCTAAGAACTTTATTCTCAAATACTTGTAATCTCCTTTCCTCCCTTAAAGTAAGAGTTCATGTTTCGCATCCATATAATATAACTGGTAGAATAACAGTTTTATATATTTTCAGTTTAACGTTTTTTGAAAGGAGTTGGGACGTCAAAAGTCTCTGCAATGCATAATAGCACGCATTTCCAGAATTGAGCTTGCTACATTAAAAAAAAGATTACCATAAACCACTCCACTCTGTGGTATACAGTGGATGCAAGCGCATTCTTGGATCACCCTTAAATGGGAGTGTATGTAGATGAAAATAAAAAATAATAATTTTTTATGCATTTTTGACTTATTTATTGCATTTTTAAAAATTGTATAATATATGAAAGATCCTATACTAAATACTCAAACACAGAGCCAAATAAAAAACTAAAATTAGTCAGAAAAAATGAACTAAAAATTTACTGATTTATTTTCATGCAATAATTGTGTTTTAACCTAACCAAAATTTAATTTTCTAACAAATGTTGGTTACTAATTTTGGGAATTTATTAGCATCCATCACTGAACTATTCCTGGATTATTAATCCACTTTATTGAATAATATCTACGAAACCACATTGTTATCGAGTCTTAATGTTTTCAAGATGGATGAATGTTCATGTATTATTTTCAAGATGTGTTTCACTTCTCGTTTACATACGTTGATTTTAAATTTGAAATAGCTAACCCCAGATAATTCACATTAACCTTATGTTTTTCCTCATGTTTAGCATAGGTTATGTAAGTCATATTTGAGATAGTTTTAAATATTGGTTAATTAATAAAAATGAATTACATGAGTTGTATCTCGCCTCATACTTTGTGTTCTTCAAGCACGGAAACTGCAGTTTTCAACAGAAATAGCTTCCATATTCAGCCAACATCATGACATGTGTTGTTGACTGAAATGGGATGGATTCCTCTTGAAACTGCAGTTTCCGTGCTTGAAGAACACAAAGTATGAGCTGAGATAGTCTCATTTAATTAAATTTTATTAACTGAAAACCACATAATGTTATTTCCTATAATTAATTTATCAATTGGTTAATAAGTTCAAAGTGAACAAGACTACTGGAATCGTTCAGTAACAGATTGTAAGAAATTACCCTAATATTCAATGATAATTTCTAACTGTAGATTTAAAAATTAATATGTTATTAAGAATTTTTTCTAATTTAGCCAAGGGTGCTCCAAACACTTTGCAGCCGTGGCTCGGCGATTGGGATCAAACACTAACATTTGACGCAGGAAAGCTGCAAATTCTTGTGCCTCAGTAGGATCCCATTCATATTTTTGAGTTAAAATATCAAAAAGTCCCCATGATTTCAGTTCTGTTATGTGTCTCAGTTCACATTTGTTGTTAAAAAAAAAGTGCGAGTATTTTCCAGACATTGCTATCCTTCTTGGTATCTCGCCCAGAAGTTCAATGATGTGGGCCAAATGGTCTTCATCGCGGGTGTAATCTTCACCCGAGTGAGGGTCAAACAGGTAGTCCCCTGTAGCTAACTCGAATGCCATGCAAGCCACACTCCAAATATCAGCACTCGTCCCATAACCAGCGCCCAATAAAACCTCAAGAGCACGATACTGCCGTGTCTGTATATCCTCCGTGAAATGTTGGTTAACCCAACATGCATTCCCTAAATCTGCAATCTTCACTTCAATTTTGCATTCTTGCAAAGCAAGATCTGGCTGACAAACATTTGCTTCTTGGTTAAAAAAGGTAAAAGCTACAGGAGAATTTGAAAATGTTGGAAATTTCTTGTTTTTTTCTAGTGATTGTTTATTGATTTTAACCTCATCATCAGAAACTGCTATGTTTTGTACATCTTTTTCACAACTTCTGGCATTGCATGTCTGCTGCATATTCATTGCTTCTGTTCCAACTTCTGTATCACATGGTTCTGCTTTATTGCCGTTTTGAAATGTTGTGTTTATGACATTACATTCATCTGAGTTATAGCGACTTTTATCATCTTCTTTCTCTTTTACTTCCCCCTCTATGTTTTCGTTAAATTTCTCTAGTTTCATAGCTGTAGTGTCATCTTTTGCCAGCAATGCCTGATAGACACTTTCTTCAAGCAACTTTTTCTGTTTCTTTTCATCTAGTTCTTCTATTTGTTCCATCTCTCTTTTCAGCAATTCTGTTTGTCTTTTAACATTCTTATTAAGCTTTTTTTGCTTGTTTTTTGACATTTTTGAATTTGGATTTTGTTTTTGAAATTCTTTTGGTAGAGCAGTGCTACTAATCAAACAAATGGGTAGTGATTCTTCTTTGATTTCAACTTTGTCACTAGAAATCATTGTATCTTGTCCACCTTCTCCATAGCTTTTAACATCACACATCTGCTGGGTATTTATCACTTTTATTCCAACTTCTCTATCACCCATTGATTTATTGTATGGTTTTGCTTCATTGCTGCAATTTTGAAGTGTTGTATTCATTACGTTACTTTCACCAGAGTTGTCATTTTTATCCACTTCAGACTACTTTCTTTGTCCCAATCTTTTGACTTTAAGCAATTTTCTCAGTGTCACAACCTTTTTATACCCAATAAATGCCTGATGTACACTTTCTTCTTTTCTTCATCCTCTATCTTTTTCTGTTTCTCTTCATGTACTTTTTCTGTATGTTCCATATCGTTTTCAACCACAACAATTCTGTCTTGTATTTTAGCTTTTTTCTTAAGCTTTTTTCGTCTGTTTTTTGACATTTTTTGCATTTTTGGATTTGTCGGCTTTTGAAATTTCTTTAGATGGAGCAGGGCTACTCATCAAAGAAATGTGTAGTGATTCTTCTTTGATTTTCAACTTTTGTGTCCACCATAACCGTTGTGTCTTTGTCCACCTTCTCGACATACTTTTAACTTCATCACATGTCTGCTTGTATATTTATAATTTATTCCTACTCTCTATATCACCCATTGATTTATTGCATGGTTTTGCATCATGTACTGGCCATTTTGAAGTGTTGTATTCATGAGCATTACATTATGCACCAGAAATTATTGTCACGTTTATCTTCTTCTTTCCATTCTTTGTCTTTATCAGTTTTCTGTAGATTTATAGACACAGTATTGCCTTCTGACAACAACACCTGATATAAACTTTCTTCAAATAACTTTATCTGTTTCTCTTCATCTAATTTTTCTATTTGTTGCATATCTTTTTTCAACAATTCTGCTTGTATTTTAGCTTTTTTCTTAAGCTTTTTTCGCTTGCTTTTTGAAACTTTTGCATTTGAACTTGGTTCTTGAAATTGTTTAGGTGCAGTACTAGTCAAAGAAGCAGGTAGCTGCACACCCTGTGTGTGTAGTTCTATAGCCTCTGAAGCCAATCTCTTTACACTGGCTTCATCAATGCAGAGTAAAACATTTTCTGGTTTAATATCTGTGTGAATTATCTTGCATTTTGTATGCAAATAATGTAAACCTTGCAAAACTTGGCGAGTTATTGATTTTACATCTGCACATGGTATTCCACAGTATTTGCTTTTGATGATCAATTTTAACAGATTGTGACCAAGAACTTGGAACACCATACACACATGAGTGCCATTCACACCACTAATCTTAAAATCATCCAAAAGTTGAACAAATTTGTTTCTATTCGGATCATTTACATCAGTGTCACGAACAGTTTTCAGCAGTTTTATTTCGTCTAAAGATGTTTCGGTATAAAGAGAAGCACTTTTAACTATTTTCAATGCAACGAACTGCTCGTTTAACAGATCCCAGCATAACCACACGGTGGAGAAGTGGCCCCAACCTAACTTCCTGGAGACGTAATATCTTTCTTGAAACAAATCCCCAATTCTAACTGGATGATATCCACCTTTACAATAATCTTCTGGGTCTTCTTGTTCTTCCTTTTCAGAGCTAAAATATTCGCCGTCGTTTCGTCCGAGGAATAACGAGACCGATCTGTTTCACTAGAGCGGGATCGCGTCCTATTTCGATTGATATCTGATCCATGTTCTTTCTTTTGTGTCCTATTAGGTTTATGGCGCTTTTTCTTGGCCTTTATAGCAAGAATACGTCTGTTTACATCTGTTTTAGAATTCATGTTGTCTAGTTATATATAAGTTCAATTAAAAATCGTAAATATCTACAACAAAGCGCATGGCATTAAAAAATGACGCAGTTGTAAATTCTTATAAAAACAATTGAAATGTACAATGCAATATTATTTGCGTGATTTCATTATTTAATTACCACTAATAATTGATATTTTTCCTATCAACATTATATTTATTAGATTTTACATTAGTTTATAATTTAATTAAACTTGATATGCCTTGCAATAAATAAGCGTATTCACACATAACTTACTTTGATATATAATCAGTTAAGTTAGTGAGAAATTAGCTGAAATTTAATGGTCTGGAAGTTAATCTGAAACAATTTATTTTACCTAATTACATAACATACCGGTATATTCATTTTTCGCATGTTTGTTGCGCTTCTAAAACATCAAACTGGGAGTTAGTTTTGTATCGTATCTCTTACTATCCAATACTCAAAGTGGGCTGCTACGCCTAAATATTTTTTCTTGGTTGAATAAATTAGAAATAAAATTCAGAGGTTAATTAAATTGTATGGTTATCATCCATCATATCATCGGGGTAACGTAACTCCGCCTTTCAGGTTCCCCAACCTAACAAATGGATTACATTTCTGCCAATGCCAGGGGAGAAAACCAGAAATGTCATAAAAGACAAACCTGGTGAGAGAAAAAAAAAAAAAAAAAAAACATTGCGACGATTCAAATATGAATTTTTAATTTCTACCAGTGCTCCCCAGCACTGTTATGGTGTATTAAAAAACTATAGTAAAACATTCTTTGAAAATGATTGCTGTAAAAATATGTTCGGAGAGTGGGGCAGAATCCAAAAAAGCTGGCCAAAGCCTCAAAGCGTTGTCTAACAGCTTTGCAATTTTCTACTCGGGGGTTTTCGGAGTCGCTGATGACGAATCCAATATCAGTTTTGGCAAAAAGAAAATGGCGGCTCCAATATGGCGACCGAGTATGTTATAAAATTCTTATTTTTCGGCGAAATCTTATATCTGGGGGGTTTACATTGCGCTAATTACAAATAAGATGTTCGTTTTTGAATAAACAAAATCATTTAATCCTAATTGCATCGGCAATGTACAAGTATCAGGCGGGGAACTCGGTACACATGAGTTGAACATGAAAATTAGATAAGAAAAAAAAAATATTTTTAATTTGTACACTACATTTACATTTGATTAATCTAGTCATATTCGCTATCATTAGATCCACTATCGGTATGTACAGTGGACACGTGATGCCTTCAGTGTCCGTGTCATCAGGTACAGTTAAATGTAGAGCTTCAAGCGACATTTTTTTTCTTATTTGGTAGGCCTACTTGAAATATATGGATCGGAGCTAATTAACAGACGGCAAAATACATCTTAGATTGTCAAAGAACGGCTGCTTTTGCGCGAGAAATCCTGGCGAATTTTTTAAAAATATTTTTGTGGCACGTTTCTTGTGCTTCCTCAGACATCTGACCGATTAGCAGCAAAGCCGAAACAATGGATTGCGGACCATAAATAAGCATATGGATTGAAGGTGCACGTAGAACCATGAGTACAATCCAACAAATAATTTCGCAGTCTGCCAAGCATAATCTCTAAGAGACCATGTTTCGCATCCATATAATACCTATAACTGGTAGAATAATAGTTATATATATATATATATATATATATATATTCAGTTTAACTTTTTTTCAAAGGAGTTGGGACGTCAAGAGTCTCTGTAACACATAATAACACGCATTTCCAGAATTGAGCCTATGTTTAATTTCTTTGTGCATCTCATTCCTGTTTGTAATTATTGTTCCTAGGTATTTGAATTCAGCCACTTCCTCAAAATGTCCCTCATTTGTGATTAGATGTCCATTTCCATTATATAATGCATTTCTACGTGTGACCATATATTTAGTTTTATTGATATTTACTTCCAGTCCTAATTCCTTAGTGTTACTCAATAGTGTGTGCGTGTTGTCCTTTAGAATCTCTTCGCTGTGGTTTGCGTGCTTAAATGATCCCGAGAGCTATACCCGCGGTAGCATTGCTGCCGATAGGGTACCCATGCCGCACTGGTCGAAGGTGATGAGCCAGACGAAAAAAGTACCTTGGTCGAAAGAATGACGATCTTTCACCGTAAAAATACAACCGTCAAGAAATGCGGACATGGGTTCAACTGGGGTAAAATTTTCCAGTTATGTCTCGTAGACTGCGATGGGCAGGACATGTGGCACAAATGGGGGAATGAAAGACGTGCATGGAAGCTTCTCGTAGGAAAACCAGAGGGAAAACGCCCAGTTGGTAGACCAAGAATGAGGTGGGAGAATAACATTAACTATGATTTGAGGGAAGTAGATTATACAGGGGATGATTGGAAAACATTGGATCAGGATAGGGATGTATGGAGAGCTTATGTTCGCGCGGGAATGAACCTATGGGTTCGAAGGTACCAGTGAGTTAGTTAATAAAAGTAACTATTTTATGTTTGTTTTGTAATTGAAATAATATAAAAATCTAATTTAGGTAAAATTTTATAACTTAACTCATATTTTTTCTTGTTTTTTTTTTTCAATTTAAACTAGTTTCAGAAGTTTACATTTCAGTATTATTGTGACCGTCATCTTGAAGACGACAGAACAACGGTCACGAAAATACTGAAGACTCAACTCAGGTATAAAGTTCTGAAAGTATTTAAATTGAAAAAAGAAGGAAAATATGTGGTGAGCGATAAAATTCTACCTAAATGAATACACATTCTAGTGTGAATTCCTAAAATAAGTAAAAGGAGCCGTACTGGCTTTATAATGTAATGTAAAAATTTCCAAATAAATGTTTTCTTAATAAAGACGCCGCCATTTGCAAAAATAGAAGCAAAACGTTTCATAGCATTTGGTGCACGGGGATTTAAAACGTAGGGATATAAGAGAAACAAATTGTGTTTGGATTGGAACTCGTCCAGATAGCTCAGTCAGTAGAGTATTGGTCTAGAAAGCCAAAGGTCCTGGGTTCAAGTCACAATCTGAGCATATAATTTTTCTCTTCAAATATGATAAAAATTTAATTTAACAATTTTCTACACGGTATGAAACTTACTTGTAAATACACTATTGGTGGATTTGGTAAAGGTTTTAAGATGTAGGAAGCAATATTGAATTTACAAATGAGGATTTATAAAACAATTATATAACTATATTTTTCAAGAACACTTTTATATAATAGAGAGCACAATTACTGATACAGCTTACATTTTCATAATAAATTATATTATTACAATAATTTAACACAATCTAGAAAAAGGTACTTCATTCTGTATTACCTTCAAGTTACTGCATTATTTTTTTACACTTTGTTACTTAAAAAAAATGTCATTCATGTTGTATGTATACATTATTATGTTTTAGAAATGATTTCTTAGAATAATAATATTACAGTAAAACCTGTCTATGAAGGAACATGACGGTTATTTCCGTCTTGGCAGTTTTCCTTCTTATAAAGGGCTTCCAAATTACAAGCTTGAATTTTCTCACGCAGTGTAAGGGTTTTACATGCACGCTTTAAAGACATAACGTATTGACCAAAATACAAATAAAATAGTGAATGTAACACAGCTCAGTTTGCACGACAATACAAAACAATTTTATTACACAAAAGCGAGAAGGAACTCAACTACAGGAAGACTGAAAAGTTTTCCAACTCCCTCGCAGGTAATGTAAGCAGGCGAGGAAAAGCGAGGGATTCCCCGCTGTCACACATAAGTAAGGGTATCCCCACAATACAATGGCAACACAAGAAGGTAAAATGATATAATGCAGAAAGTGTCATCTGCAGAATTTTCACGTGTGGTCATTAATACTGTAATTAGAACGTGCTTAAGAATAATTGTCTGTCTTACTGAGGTAAAAATTAACTATTGGTACTTTAAAAACCATTCCGCTTTCGCATTACGAATGTTTCCGGCTTATACAGGACGATTTTACATATAAAATTGTACCATTCTGGAGATTTTTTCCGTCTCTACAGGTTTCCTTCTTATAAAGGTTTTGGCTAAGACAGGTTTTACTGTATATTGCTTTATAATTGTTCATTTATTGAACAGCCTTCTTCTAGAATAAAATGTTACTTAGAGAGTTAGTTACCATATTAACCTGATGAGCGATTATTTTAAAATAAGGTAGGCTATGTAAGGGATGACGTTAATAAAATGTTACAGTGTTGTTGTATTCTTTGCTATGCAAGCTGCTCTCTCATCTCTGGAGAATTTCAATAATGCATAAACATGCAATTTTCAACAGCTTGATATATAGATTATTAAATGTTCCTTTAAATGAAGAAGATTTTAAGAAAGAATACAATCACATTTTGAACATAGCCAATTTAAATGGTTTTGGAAAAGAAATAATTGTAAATAAATTAAAGAAATTCAGACAACAACAAAAAATTAAAATAATATACTACCCTGCAATCTGATTCAAAGAAAGGAAAACAATTTTAGAAAATAACTTATCATCCTGAAATACACAACAAATTTAAAAAAAAAATGTCAAGCAATTCAATAAAACATTGGCACCGATAAATAAATTTAGCCTTGGTAATCTGTTAATATCTAATAAGAAATCGAACACCCCAGATAGCAAAAATCTGGAATGTATCAAATTAATTGTAAGGACTGCAATAAAGTATACATAGGAAAAGCAAAAAGAAATTTGGACACTCGCACTAAGGAACACTTTAGAACTAAAGTTTATGATAATAAAGAAAGCTCCTCCTTTTTAACATTCTGAATAAGTCATAGCATTATTTTGCAGTGACTGACCCTCTAAGAAATACGGCTACCAGATTGTATATATAGTGCTCCACGTGACTTGTTTGGAGGTTCTTTAGCCAACCACAGGATGGAGCTGACATCGACATCCAGGTTGTGCAACATAATGCAACGTAAATAAAACCAGTCTGGGAAAGCTGACGATAAAACAGAATTGTTTTGAAACATGTTCAAGAACAAATGAACATTGGTAAGATGTCCAGACTAAAAATAAACCAATAGTTAATGTTTTAACTTAATATTTAGCTGACAAACAGATGGTTTAATTCACCCTTAAATTGTGAATATATTCTATAAAATACATCGGTTTAATTAATTTATTTTTTAATACAACATTAAAAAACTAGAGTATAAATAATTACATTTTTTTTAATTACACAATATACCTTCTTAGGTAAGATCCGTCGTCCTCAACATATAAAATATGTATTATTTATGCCTGTAGGCCTTTCAGAACATCCATTCCATCTTCAGCAGGCCCCTCTTCGCTACAACATCCAGTATGATGGTTCATGCTGCTGGTCCTAATGTGGTGGCATCAACCATCATACTAGATGTTGTAGCGAAGAGGGACCTGCTGAAGATGGAACGGATGTTCTGAAAGGCCTACAGACATAAAGAATACATATTTTATAAGTTGAGGACGACGGCTCTTACCTAAGAAGGTATATTTTAACTTATTTTATTTTATGACTCTCCGCCTCAACGGTTTTAACAATTAATTTTATTAGTATTGACACAATATACAATAATAAGTTACACTTATACATGACTTTGTTTTCACTGTGGTCCAACACATTTAAATAAATTAGTGTTTTGCCAGTTTAAGGATTAAAACACTCTTATGACTAGTTTGGTTGGTCAAAGCAATGTGACCATCAGCTGATTGACGAGAGGAAATATTACAAGGTTGGTCATAATGCACATTCATTAAATTATATGAATTTCTCAGTCTTCCTCCTTCCCTTCTTTTTCACAAATTCACTAAAATATTAATATTAGACAACCTTTTTTATTTAAAAAGAATAATATGAAATTGGGAAAATATTATTTTTCAAGGCTCGAATCTATGAACGCATTAGACCGTAAAAGTCATTCTCTGCTGAGAAAGTTGCATCCAAATACGTTTTTGCGTACTCAAAAATCTGTTCATGCGATAATAATTGTTGAAATTCCTAAGCTACCTGGCGAGATGACTTAGCAGAGAAACAAATCGTGAGCAACCCGATGGTAACCGATGTAGTTTGAAACCTTGCCGCGTACCTTGCTGCTTTATCCAAGATGTCGCACCTTGAAGACTTCGATCATGTTTTCGGTATACACGGAGAAGAGGAATTTGATAGAGTCTACCAAAGAATTCAACTAGAAGAACAGGAGAATCCGCGTAATATTGCGCGATGCAGACATCGTCGTATACAGTATTATTTGCAGGACGCAAGCGTAAATGCGTTCCTCTAGCAGACAAAAATAACGGAAGTGGTTTTATCGCTGAGAATTCTGGATAATTTCTTGCCAATATTACGAAAACGACGACTTTCATGCATGACCAGTTAGTGGGTCGCTAATTCGATCTTTGCACTTGCTCACGGAAAGTCAGCTCACCGGTGATTGGAAGTAATTTGAGTAGAGACTAATGTATTTGCATGCGGCCCTAAATATTCTGTATATAGAAATAATTATTTAATATTAAAATTAATAATCATATAACTTTTTTATTACATAAAACTTTCCTCATTAGAGGATTGCCACAAGGACAAAGTGATACAGACAATTAATTTTCAAAATTGTTGAAATACATTTTGTAAACACATTAAAAAATTTTGAATTGTAATTGAAGTATACATACTATAAAGTAGAAATTTTGTAAATATGGTTTCTTAAAATTGAAATTGATCCTCTAATGGCAGCGATGTCAATTTTAGAAAGATACACTCTGTCCAAATCTAAGGAATTCCAAAATATAGCTAAGAATCCTGGTATAGTACCTCTTGCTCCTATCATCAATCCTGTGACAGTTATACTATCTAATTGGTATTTATCTTTGTAAAGCATTGACATGGGAAAGGTAGTAAGTCATAAAATGCAAAATAGTTACAAAATATCCATATTAGCTTTATAAAATATATTTAAATTTAAAAGTGTCAAAATTGTTTTTTGCTTCTCCTGTAAAACTTCTGGCCCAACTGCACTTCTACTAGCGCTTGCTTTTTCAGTTATATTGTTGTAAACTATAGCTCTTCTTCTGTATTTACTAACATTATTTAATATTTTAAACTTTTTCAAACAATTTTTATAACATTATTAGACAATTTTGAAGTATTTATTTAAATATGCAAATCACAATATTATGACACTGTTAGACAATATTGTGATGCTAACTGCTATTTTCTCCACAGAGTATATTACTTAGTCTATGATTTTTCTATCCCTGTTTTGGGTTATCACTGGTTGGATCAGCGTTAGGGAGTGATAAGTAAGTGTACACCCATTTTTAATAAACGTTTGGTAATTTTAATATTATTGATATATTTTTTAACATAGATTTGGGGATTTATTGCAAATATTGGTAATTTAAATTTCATAGCGACGGATAGTAATCGAGGATGATAATCAGTATGTGGTTCGTTTGTGGGTTATCGCTGGCTCTATAAACTCTGGCGCATGCGCACTGTTGTTCTATAGGACTTTGAAAATATTTCACGCTAGTTTAAGTGCAGTTTTTCCAAATTTGCTTTTATGATGTACTATCTTTCCCATGTCAACGCATCAATAATTTCTTGAAGAAACCACATCTACTTTTATAGCATGTGTTTCTAACCTCTTTTATTGTATCTTATTTTCAAGTAGTTACTGTCATCTCCCACGCAAATGATTTCAGAAGCGAGAAGAAGTTTTGCCGCGCAGATGTAAGTAAAATAAACTCTCAACATTTGATAATTTAATGAAAAAATAGTTTGAGATAAATTATATTTGAAGAGAAAAAAAAACTTCGCCTAGACCGAGACTCGAACCCGGGACCTTTGGCTTGCCGGGCAAAATGCTCTACCAACTGAGCTACCGAGGGGAGTTACGATCTAGAAGCAAATTTTTCTCTTATATACGTTGTAATTCCCTCGTGCCAAATGCTTTTGAAACCATTGTTTCTATCTTTGCAAATGGCGGCTTCTTAGTTAAGAAGACATTTATTGGGAATTTAACACTACTTTATAAAGCTAGTAATTTCTCTTCAAATATAATTTATATTTCATTGAGAAATGTTAAATTAATAATAAAAACATCATTAGAAGCCTTACTAGCTTTATAAAGTAATGTTAAATTCCCAATAAATGTGTTCTTAACTAAGAAGCCGCCATTTGCAAAGATAGAAACAATGGTTTCAAAAGCATTTGGTGAGAGGGAATTACAACGTATATAAGAGAAAAATTTACGTCTAGATCGTAACTCGCCTCGGTAGCTCAGTTGGTAGAGCATTTGGCCCGGCAAGCCAAAGGTCCCGGGTTCGAGTCTCGGTCTAGGCGAAAATTTTTCTCTTCAAATATAATTTATCTTTCATTGAGAAATGTTAGATTAATAATAAAAACGTCAATGGTTTGAGGTTATGATTATTTATATGTTACATTAATTTATGACCACAAATTATAATTATTTTCCTCTCAACATATTCATTCTCGTGAGATTAATGTTACTGCTAAAATACTGTTTTTAAAGGAAACATTTAACCCCAGACTTGTTTCTCCACCCAGTCTACATACTTAGACACGCGAGTGTAGATTCCAGGTGTTTCTCCTGCACACACACTTGGTCCGATACTTGTAATACCCACTATAAAGTAGATGTTAGACTCTGGAGTAAGAATTTGAAGTGGTCCTCCAGAATCACCCTGAAATTATAAATACAACATTTAAATCCCTTTGCACAAAAAGAAATTAAACATAGGCTCAATTCTGGAAATGCGTGTTATTATGCATTACAGAGACTCTTGTCGTTCCAACTCCTTTAAAAAAATGTTAAACTGAAAATATATAAAACTATTACTTCCCAATACCAAGCAAAATTTGTTTAAATAACAAAATTATAGAGAGAGTTAATGAGTTTACTTATTTAGGATATAAACTCTCTTTTGTTGAAAATTTGGATTTACCAGAGAAAATTGTGAAATTGAACAAATCAATGGGAATCATTAATAGAGTTTTAAAACCTTCATTAGTGCAGAAATCAACTCGTACTCGTCTTTATCAAATAATGGCTCGACCAGTCCTATGTTATGGCAGTGAAGCGTGGACTATAAGGACGAGAGATGAAAGCAGAATGTTCGAATATTGTGTAGTTACGAATGTAGAAATATTAAAGTGTTTGAAATTATAAATTCCTGTCTCTCGGAAACCTTGCGTGATGGAGGAAAACCAATATCATATTTGAATTCAGGAGAAAAAAATACTATCAGAATCACATATTTTTCTTTCTGAGATAGAAAAAAGTTTCTTTTTTATTGCTCAGTGTAATATATATTTAAAGAGAAATTTTTATGCCTACACTGGGATTCAAACCCAAGGTGTCTGGTCTATACACTAGTGCTCTCTTCAACTAACCTACTGAGACCTCCAACCTAAACGTGAAATTTTCTAAGAGAAACTGGACAAACTGGAAAATCGTTCGTTTCTCGTATAAAAGAACATACGAGAACATATAACAGAAATGTAGATACTTCAAAATATATTAACCATCTGCTTCAATACAATCATTGTTTTGATTCAGATTTTAAAGTTTTACACGTTTGTAACAAAGGGTAAAAACTAGATCTTTTAGAAATTGTAGAAATAAATAAATTTCAATTAAGAGGGAGAAGTTATATAGTATCCTGCTGGAGTTCGGAATTCCTAAAAAGTTAGTTAGACTTATACGAATGTGTCTAAATGGCACAAAGAGTAGGGTGCGTGTAGACAAACAGTTTTCGGACACTTTTGAAATCCAGAATGGGTTGAAGCAAGGAGATGCACTATCTCCTCTATTATTTAATTTTGTACTAGAGCATGCCATTAAATCTTTAGAGAATGAGGAAGGCTTACAACTCAATGGTATTAATAAGCTGTTAGTTTATGCTGATGATGTAGTACTATTGGGCGATAGCGAGGAGATATTAAAGGACAACGCACACACTATTGAGTAACACTAAGAAATTAGGACTGGAAGTAAATATCAATAAAACTAAATATATGGTCACATGTAGGAATTCATTATATAATGGAAATGGACAGCTAATGACAAATGAGGGAAATTTTGAGGAAGTGGCTGAATCAAATACCTAGGAACAATAATCACAAATAGGAATGAGATGCACAAAGAAATTAAACATAGGCTCAATTTTGGAAATGCGTGCTATTATGCATTGCAGAGACTCTTGATATCCTAACTCCTTTCAAAAAAACGTTAAACTGAAAATATATAAAACTATTATTCTACCAGTTATATTATATGGGTGCGAAACATGGACTCTTACTTTAGGGGAGGAAAGGAGATTACGAGTATTTGAGAATAAAGTACTTAGGAAAATGTTTGGACCAAAGAGAGATGAACAGACAGGTGAATGGAGAAGACTACATAACAATGAACTACATGGCCTTTATAGGAAGCCAGATATAATAAGAACAGTTAAGTCTCGTAGACTGCGATGGGCAGGACATGTTGCACGTATGGGGAATGAAAGACTTGCATGGAAACTTCTTGTAGGAAAGCCAGAGGGAAAACGCCCAGTTAGTAGACCAATAATGAGGTGGGAGAATAACATTAACTATGATTTGAGGGAAGTAGATTATACAGGGAATGATTGGAAAGTATTAGCTCAGGATAGGGATGTATGGAGAGCGTATGTCCGCGCGGCCATGAACCTACGGGTTCGATAGTGCCAGTGAGTAAGTAAGAAATAAATAAATTGAATAAGAGCAATAGCCTGTTAAATTCCCAACTGGATTTAAATTTACCACCTCTTTTAAATTTATAATAACTAGGGCAAGGCAATTAATGATTTTGCATCTTTTTCTTATGAAGGTTGAAACATTGCTTGCATATATGAAAATGTACGGCATTAAAAAATAGATTAAATAAAAGCAATTTGTTAGGGCATTTTTTGCATTTTCTTAATTCCTTTAGAGATAGGTCATTTTTTGGCAATTTTTAGGTCATTTTGAGCATTTTTTTACACTTTTCCGGAAGGCTGTGACATTATTTGTATTTGATTTAAGATTTTTATTATAATTCAGTATTTTTCCTTGTCAATACAATTTCTTGGAATTAAGTAGTTGTTTCGCTAACTACTACCCCTATTTTTCAAGGTATGTGCATAATGAACTTGCCCACTTCTAAGAATTTTATTCAATTTCTTAGAGCTTATGCTAGCTTCTACCCTTATTCTGCTTGTTAACTGCAATTCAAAATTTTTGTAAAAGTGCACTGTGTAATTGAAATGGATTTTGTGCAATAAAAAGTACTGTAACATGTATGTTTTAAATACTTTTCTTTTAATATTTTGATGTTAAGTTCAATTTTATGTAATTCAGTAATCAAGTGAGTACTTAATCTAATAAATAGTATTTTTATTGGTAATTCTTAACTTTTTATTCATTTTTTTATTCGTCATTTTTTGCATTTTTTAGGTCATAAATGCATTTTTTACCAATTTATAGATCATTAAATGCCTTGCCCTACTAATAAGAAAATGTTTGTTACACTGTTTTTGTTTACATTCAGTTGTTACGTACTTGAGTGTATATATAATAGCAAAATGCATTTGTATGAATCTGAAGAAGGTACAAAGTACTGAAACAGCTGTAACAAATTTGTATTTTAATAAATATGATAATTGTATAAAACTTTAACAGTTTGATTTTATTTAAATGATATAGTTGTTAGTACTGTAACCAGCTTATACCACGTTATTTCAGAGTTGAAGAAATCATCTGACAACTGTAGTTGGTTGTATCATAAAACTTGATTACCGTTACATTATAAAATTATAATAAAATAATACAAAGATAAGGTGTATAAACCGTCGCACATAAATTATTCTGTTCTATGGAATCGCAGTGCGCATGCGTGAGTTGCAGGAGTTGCTGTAATGGTTAATGTAGCTTCCGGTAGATGGCTCTGAAGTTGGCGTTACCAACTTTGGGAAACAATTCCCAAATGTAAAAAATAATGGACGTAAACTAACTTCCCATTTCCTAACCTAACAAAACAGTTTACATGCATATTATTTAAGAAACTATAAACTAATTTTACGTACACTAACACTAAATATGGTTTCGAATTATTTTCAAATGTTGGTAACTGTGATGCGTGAGTCTCCTAGCCGATGTTACATGAAGCATTTCTGCGCCTGTAGAACTCGATGTACAATATACGCATAATTGGGAAATATTTAAAAATCATAAGAAATGTTTAAAAAATGGTTCCAAAATGTTCAAAATAGTACCAAACGTTATTATAAATGGTTGAAAAGTGTTTAGTGCATCAGTGACATAAGAATATTACATGGAAAATTGTGTGCGACGGTTTATACACCACAGCCTAATATAATATCCTCAAATGATATCCAACTTATGGTCGAGACAAGGGATAAGATGAGATGAAGCCCCTATATTTTTAGAGGTCTGTGAACAACAAAGGTGCCGGCCGACCATGCGTGGTGCACCATCACAGGGGCAGGTTAACGAAATGGATGAATGTAGAGAAATGGTGGAATGACATTTATGGCAGAAACCTCGAGGAAAACCTGCCGAAGCCCTGTTTAATTCACCACGAAACTCACATGGAGTAACCAAGACTTGATCTTGAGGCCCCAGAGGTGGCATGTGGCTTGCACCCGAGCTGTCATTATAAATAATGAAGTATTACACATCCAAGTTAACTGTTCATGGGCGGAAGGGAAGAGTTTTAGCGCTAGTGTCGCCGATCTACTGAATCTGTGGACGGGATGTAGGAGAAAACTGTACATCCGATCACGTATTGAAATTTTTCAACTTCAAATGTGGGACGAGAATCTCTAAACACGTGTGGAAGATGTTAACATGGTTGTCAAATTAGCCATTTAAGCACGGAAAGCTCAAGCGGTCGGATCATTTAAAATCACAGTATTTGTCGTCTCTCTGTTACCAGCCTCACAATAAATCACAAGTGGCAACATGTAATGAGAAGGGCAAGGAAGGGACAGCTCATTCCTAGACGTAATCCCAAAAGTAACAGGGTTGTCAATTTAGTCATTCTGCCACTGACCGCGCAGAACAACGGATCATTAAAATATATAGTATTTGTCAGCTCTCTATCTGCCAATCAAACAACGTAATACAAAGGACAAGAAGTGGCAACATAGTAAGTAATAGAAAGAGAAAGACAATTTGTTAGTTAACATATTTTCCGCCTGCACAAAACACTTGGATGGGTAATAGTTTATTTGTGTCTCAAGGCAAGAAGCCTTGGCACAGAGCTACGGGACTTGCGCTGGTTCGAGTTCCCATGGGGGAAGAAATTTTCTTATTGAATTTGGGCCAGTATGGGACCGGTGCCCATCCAGCATCGTGAGGCATTTGGGTAGCTACAATAAGTAGTGACTCCAGGTTGAGAAAACCAGCTATAACGGCTGGGGGACTCGACATGTCACCCCTACACTGGCTGGATGATCATCTACCTCTGTGATTAATACACATCGATGTGAGGCCAGCAGTCGGCTGGCCTTCTAGGCCTGTCATATCATGGAATGTTTAGTATATTTGTAACTTACTCCGCATGTATCTTGCCTTCCTTCGGGATCGACCGCACAGACCATATTATCTTGAACACCTTTATCCACCTTCTTGATGTTGCGGTAAAATGTGTCACACTTGCTGTTAGAGACGAGGCTAAGTGTAGCTTGTTGCAGAATGGAACTCCTCACAGAACCTGTAAAATGTGTCACACTTGCTGTTAGAGACGAGGCTAAGTGTAGCTTGTTGCAGAATGGAACTCCTCACAGAACCTGTAAAATGTGTCACACTTGCTGTTAGAGACGAGGCTAAGTGTAGCTTGTTGCAGAATGGAACTCCTCACAGAACCTGTAAAATGTGTCACACTTGCTGTTAGAGACGAGGCTAAGTGTAGCTTGTTGCAGAATGGAACTCCTCACAGAACCTGTAAAATGTGTCACACTTGCTGTTAGAGACGAGGCTAAGTGTAGCTTGTTGCAGAATGGAACTCCTCACAGAACCTGTAAAATGTGTCACACTTGCTGTTAGAGACGAGGCTAAGTGTAGCTTGTTGCAGAATGGAACTCCTCACAGAACCTGTAAATATTTAATTCAAACAATTACTTATCTACACCATTTTATAATTTATAATAAATGATTACATAACATTTTCTGAATGATCCAGGTTAGATGCCGATCCCAAGATTTTTCTTCTTGCATTTCTGTACAAACCAGTAAATCGTATCATTCCTAGACTCCATTTATCTTCTATAAACTTAATAACAAGAAATCTTCTGGTGTACCTCTTCCAAGGTAATTTCCAGTTGTAATGTAAACAAAGAGGGGGCACGCCGTAGCGTAGTGGTTAAGGCACTGAGCTGCAAGCCGGAGGGTCGAGGGTTCAAGTCCCGTTGGGGTCAGGATTTTTAAACTGACCCAAACCCTCTGGCGGCACTATGGCCCTGGGGTCGACTCAGCCTATAACGGAAATGAGTACCAGACGCTTGATCTAGGGGTAAAGGCGGCCGTCACGCAGGGCTGACAACCCGGCTGACATAGAGTGCCGATTGTCTAGAAAAAGTGGGAGCCTTAACCTCCTACTACCCCAAGGGCCTCCTGAGGCCTGTTGTGGGATCACTTTACTTTACTTTAATGTAAACAAAGCAGATATATGACTGAATTTTCATTGGCCAAATAATGTTTTTACATTTAAGTGTCACATCTTGAAGAGCTGCACAATATTCCACACAATACACCAGTTCCATGTCCTGTAGTAGGCCTCAGTATAGCAACTGCAGATTTTCGTGGTAGTTCCGGAATTATAGATGGATTTTCAAACAGTACTTTTACATTTCTGTTTCCAACTTTTAAAATTATATTTGAATTGTAACTATCCTTAAATGTTTCTTTATACATAGAAGAGCAGGTCTTTCACTGCAAACTCAGCATTCTCCACTCTTTCCTTAACTCAGCTTTCCTTTTTGTATCTGTATACAAATAATTTATTTTAATATTTCCGATGTCCTTTTTCTGCCTCTAACTTTCTTTCCGTTGACCATTCCTTCTAGGGCATCCGTCAGCAGGCAGTTTCTTCTTAGCCAGTGGCCAAACCAAATTATTTTCCTGTTTTTTATGAGTTCAGCATTGTTCTTCCTTCACCCACTCTGCCTAGCACACCTTTATTTCTTATTTTGTCTGTCCATTTTATACGTTCCGTTCTTCTCCATATCCACATCTCAAAAGCTTCCAGTCGCTTTTCTCATTCCATCGTAATTTTTTCTTTATAATTATTTTAATTGATTGATAAAAAAAGCATTTGTTACTTTCTGCTTAATTTAATTCCCTTTTTTTGCAAGCATATCTGCTCTTTCATTACCTTGTATTCCACAATGGGCTGGAATCCATTGTAAGACGTACATATTTTTTTTCACTAGATGTGAGAAATGTATTCCAAACATTTTTATATTTATAGAGATGGGTAGACAGAACAAACATGGAGACTTGAACGAGTAATTAAATACTTACGGCTCTTGGAAGTGGATCCCCATCCTGTGATTTTAAGTCCAGCTTTTGGGACGTCTTCCTTTGAGTAAAGACAAGCTGGTTGGATGTTATCTGAAAACCTGACGGTTGCTCCCCAGCTCTATTAATGCAATGTCATGGTACGCGGTAGCAATGGAGTAGTTAGGATGTATTATAATATTTTTCACGTGGTGCTTCTCTGCCAAGTAGTCGGGGTTGTCAATATCCACTGCTCCCAACATAACACGCACAGGTGACTTCCTGTAAGTATTACATAAATCTTTAACTTTTATAGGAATTAATCACTATGAGGTTTAATTTATGGTGAAATTAAATGTTTCTTACCTCTCCTCATATAAATCTTCTAAGTAGATCGCGATTTCGAGACCTTAACAGTCTCATCTTCAGTACAATCTTGGCGACTGATGTTATGTCGATCGGAAGAAACTCCTTCTTCTGCCCTCTGTTGGTGGACCAATGAACCTCTGGTTCAGGTCAAAATTTGTGGGAATTTCAAAGTTCATAAGTTTTCCTTTGTTTTCTGAATGTGGATCTCTTCCCAAACTGTGAGTTCCTTTTGTTTGTCTATTTGTTTAATTAGACTGGCGTTTGATTCAATTAAATGTTTTTTGGACCAAGCATGAGCAGCTACTGCTGACTTTTCCACTTCTCCATTTTTGATGTTTCTAAGATGTTCTTTCACCCTTGTTTTCAAATTTCTTTTCTTTTTTCCAATATAAATTTTGTCACAATCCCTGCATTTAATCTGATAAATTCCTGATTTGTTTTCATTTTCAATTCTCTCATTTTTATTGGTTTTAATTATCCTATTAAGGCTGTATTCATTCTTTGGTGCTAATCTTATATTAAACTTTTTGAAAATGTTTTGAAATTTATGGCGTTTCAATGGATAAGTGAATTTCTTGAATTTTATTTTTTCTGTTTCTTTTATTAATTTTTGTCTTTTAAATTGATTTATTTTCTTGTGTACCACATTTTCTTCATAACCGTTATCTATTGCAACGTTAATTATGTATTCTTTTTCTTTTTCATAGTTTTCTTTGCTCGTAGGTGTATTTACCAATCTATGTGTCAAACTATTGAATACTGCCTTTTTGTGAGCAAAATAGTTGAATCCTGAAGCTTTGATATAGCAGCAGTAACTGCTCATGCTTGGTCCGAAAAACATTTAATCGAATCAAAAGTCAGTCTAATTAAACAAATAGACAAACAAAAGGAACTCACAGTTTGGGAAAAGATCCACATTCAGAAAAACAGAAAAATTTATGAACTTCGAAATTCCCGCAAATTTTGACCTGGTCCAGAGGTTCATCGGTACACCAACAGAGGGAAGAAGAAGAGTTTTTTTCCGATCGACATAACATCAGTCGCCAAGATTGTACTGAAGATGAGACTGTTATGTTCTCGAAATCGCGATCTACTTAGAAGATTTATATGAGGAGAGGTAAGAAACATTTAATTTCACCATTACATAAATCTGTTTTAAAGACAATACTTTATTTGACTCATGTCCCAAATGGTAGACAATGACCAATCACGTTTGAATGAATCCATGTATTAATACGTGAACAAGGCAACTTTCCGCGCGGAGGAGTGTGATATTTGGCATAATTAAAGTTGATATAGAGAAGGAGAACAGAAAAATAAAATGTATGTATAACATGTGTTACAAATAAATTAAATTAAACAAAATAAAATAAATTGTCTGTAAGGAATTTATGTGTATTACTCATTCATTTGTTTACGTTCATACTGAAAGTGCATTGTTGTAAAAAGAAAATTGTGCAGCAGCGATGTGAATTGACTTCCTCTCTCGTATTTATCATCAGTGGTTTAAAAAAGTGAGTACATTTTATTATTTAAATTTAAATTAAACCCTGTCTAATCTTGGTTTCAGTAATTTCATTACATATTTTTTTTATATTTACATATTCGCACCTACTTCCATTATGCCTCGACATAGAAAATTGACGGGTCGGAGTGAGAGACAAAGAAGAAGGGATATATATTCCCGTACACATAACAACAGGCCAAATGCAAATTTAAATAGTATAAAAATGTCAAATGGCGCGTTATTGTTTTTTTTAAATATGGCTTAGCCAAGCTATACCACATATTTCCTATCGTTCGTAGTTTTAAAATAAATCGAAAATTAATGCATAATGACGTATTTGTGACAAACTTGAAAATGTAATGAATTGTGGTCGAATTTCTACCGCTGGGCGACCACTAGTTTATATTATTCCCTGAGAGTAGTTAACAATAGTAACAATAATTAATTTATCTTATTCAAATATTCAATTTATTGAATAAATTGTCGATATTTCAATCTCCTTAACTGGAAATGTCAAACGATCTCACACGAGGAGATCGAAATGTCAACAAATTATTGAATAAATTTAATATTTGACTGAGATAACAAATTAATTATTGTTATTAGCACGCCATAGCGTAGTGGTTAAGGCACTGCGCTACAAACCGGAAGGTCGAGGGTTCGAGTCCCTGTGTGGCCAGGATTTTTAAACTGACCCAAACCCTTTGGCGGCACCATGGCCCTGGGGTCGACTCAGCCTCTAACGGAAATGAGTACCTGAGGCTTGTTCTGGGGATAAAGGCGGCCGTCACGCAGAACTGACATCAAGTGCCGATTGTCCAGGAAGTGGGAGCCTTAACCTCCCAGTACCCCAAGGGCCTCTCGAGGACTGTCTTGGGATCACTTTACTTTGCAAGTCTAACTGGAACGTAGATAGGATGCAGTATTGTAGTTAGTACCATATGTTTTAAAGCGATTCATAATTAAGATCAATGTTCAAGTTACTTACTTCCTTTTTGTATGCACTACACAATGTGCTGCTGTGAGAACATATTTATCACTGATCAATGTTCCACCACAATTCCAGGCTAATTTATTTGGTTCTTCAGGGTCAACATATCCCAGCGCTGCCTGGAATCATAAACATTAAACATTAATTAGACCATTTAACTCACGCCCCAAATGGGAGTCAGTGACCAATCACATTTCAATGAATTTTCTTTTACAACCAATCACAGTCGTGTTTCACCTCGCTATTTATCCAATTCTGTTTACCAAAATAAAGAAATCAACTCCTTTTTAATATTCTGAACAGGTCAGAGCATTATTTTGCAGTGACTGACTCTCCAACAAATACGTTGAATATAGCAAATAATGAACAGATTTCTTCGAACTACACATTTGATAATTTTGTGTTCAATAATTGTGTTTTTAAAAATGATTTTACTGAGTTCTTACTAAAAAAATAATTAATAACCTATAATGTTGGTTATGTCCACCGCTGTGGTCTCGAGGTAGCGTGCTGCCTTGTCACGCAGCGGGCCCAGGTTCGGACCCCCGGTCGGGGCAGTTTTTCTGGGTGTGGTTTTTATCGGAGTTTTTCTTCACCTGTAAGACAAATGTCACCCAAACGGGCCCCGAAATCATATGGCCATCGTCATCATCATCCTTATTATCATCATCATCATTATCATCATCATCATCATCATCATCTTTCACCGGTGTGGAAAGCAACGGGAAGCTACCACACCTACAATAAATTCCCTAGTAAAGCTGCAAGCATAGCATGAAAATGCTATTTACAGTTTGATGTGTTTCATTATTTCTCCACTAGGGAGCCCTAAACTCCTACTACCCCAAGGACCTCCGGGTCTGTTGTGGGACCACTTTACTTTAGGGTGCATTCTCACAATATTGCGATCCTATTTGGCAATAAATAATATGATCTAGTTGCAGTGGATGAAAAAATGAAACATAATCAAACATTTCTAATTTGTTTTCAAACATCGCTGTTTACTCTAAAATTTATACATATTTTAAAATACCGGTAACTATATTTAAATGATTATTAGTGAGTAAACAGCTTAATTTTATTCGTTAAATAGTCCTAACAAATACCACTCTTGATTTCCAAATCCTATAGATAAATTCGAAATCACTCGTGGCATTACTTATGAAAACTAGCTCTGACGGAAGCTAAATGACAGATATTAACAAGACAGTGTAGTGGAAAATGTTAGAATAAATGTTTTTAGAAGCTGAGAATTAAATACAGGGTGAGGCATAACTCAGTTAACCACTGCACATGGTTGCAAGGAAAAAAAGTCAGGTTGTTGAAACTAGGGTTTGAATACGAGACCTTCAGAATATATTCTCAAACCCTACTGCTTGAGGTAATTTGCTAACTGGGGAATACATCTTTGATGCCCCACCGCACTATGGATTAACTGTCCGTGCATTTTGAAGAGTGGTTTGGAAGGTGTGGCCACCTAGATCACCAGACCTCACACCATGTGATTTTTCAATGTGGGAAATTTTACAGGACAAAGTTTTCAGTATAAAACCACTAAACCTGCAACAGTTACGAGGTTTGATTGAACGGAATTTGAAAACAGTTTTGGTAACAATGGGAAATTATGTGATAACATCTGAAAATCAGTGTTAGAACGATGTTATCATCATCATCATCATAGTACATTCACGAATTTAGGCCATTTGTTGACCTGTTTCGGCCTCAAGAGAAACACCATCCAGAAGTCTTTTGAGTGGACTCCTGGTCTTCTTCTTCCTGCTGGTTGATATCTTAACATTTGTTTGGGTATTCTGTGATCTTCCATTTGATGCACATGTTGCATCCATCTTGACTTATAATCAGAAATTTTGTTTTCTAAAGGTTCCATGTGTAATTCTTCCGAGATGTCTTCATTTTTTTGTGATTTGGTAGTGTGTATCCTGCAGTCCTCCGAAGGTTTCTCATTTCAGCAGATCTAAGTCTCTGTATATCCTTCTGTTTCAACGTCCATACTTCGCTACCATACAAAAGAGTTGTAAGAGCCAGTGTTTTATACACTTTTAGTCTTGAATGCTTTCGGACTAACTGTGGCTTGAAGATAGAATTTATTAACCCTAAAATTCTTAAAAATTTAGATATTTTTGCATTTACATCCTTTTCTTCTTCATAAATAACGATGTCATAAATGCTTAAACAACAATGGAGGTCACTCTGAACAATTTCGGTAGTTGTTTTTTGTATAGCCTACATCTTGAAAGCTACAGAAAAATAAATATATGTCATCATCAGCATCAAGGACTAAATTAAGGTCTGTACTGATATCATGCTAGAATTTGTCTGTCCATCTTTTACTGGGTCTTCCAACATTTCTTCGTCCTAGTGGTTTGTAATGAAGAATCTGTTTTGGAATTCTATTGTTATCCATTCTGTTGATGTGGTCCATCCATTCATCTCTGTATTGTGTAATTCTATCTAATAGTTTGTATATGTTTAGTTCACTTCGTATATTTTCATTTCGTTTTCGATCTGTTATTGCATAGCCAGCCACACTATTCTTTGTTCCTGGTTTTCGGTTAAGACCCAGTGTTCCAATCCATATAGTAGCATTGGAAATTGTTTTATAAAATTTTAAAAGTGTATCCTTTCTAGTTCCTTTGAGACGAGAACGCGCCTGTCAAGAGTTACCCAACTGCAGATAGCGTTGGGGCTCTCTCTCTCTCTCTCTCTCTCTCTCTCTCTCTCCTCTCTCTCTCTCTCTCTCATATATATATATATATATATATATATATATATTGACCTTGTCAGCTACAAATGTCATTTCTATAGTCGGGAAATGACACTTGAACCATTCACGATCGCTATCGAGGTGGACTCATATGGACGTGAAATCCCAACGGAAATGAAAGATGCCAAGGTAAACAGGAGTAGGTACCCGCACAAAGTTTGACATTGTAATCATTATCACCGTTATATTAATTCATGTAAAAGTAATTAATCTGCGTTTAATAACTGGTGATTTACCTGAGTTAGAATTACAGTTAAAGGTGCGACAATGATAACTGGATAAACACCATTTTTACACCCTTGACCTGTATCTATCTATCTATCTATCTATCTATCTATCTATCTATCTATCTATCTATCTATCTATCTATCTATCTATCTATCTATCTATCTATCTATCTATCTATCTATCTATCTATCTATCTATCTATCTATCTATCTATCTATCTGTCTGTCTGTCTGTCTGTCTGTCTGTCTGTCTGTCTGTCTGTCTGTCTGTCTGTCGGTTCTGTCTGTCTGTCGAGCTATCTATCTATCTATCTAGCTAGCGAGCTATCGATGCTAGCGAGCGATCTATCGATATATTCTATCTATCTATCTAGCTATCTATCTATCTATCTATCTATCTATCTATCTATCTATCTATCTATCTATCTATCTATCTATCTGTCTGTCTATCTATCTATCTATCTATCTATCTATATATCTATCTATCTATCTATCTATCTATCTATCTATCTATCTATCTATCTATCTATCTATCTATCTATCTATCTATCTATCTATCTATCTATCTATCTATCTATCTATCTATCTATCTATCTATCTATCTATCTATCTATCTATCTATCTACTATCTATCTATCTATCTATCTATCTATCTATCTATCTATCTATCTATCTATCTATCTATCTATCTATCTATCTATCTATCTATCTATCTATCTATCTATCTATCTATCTATCTATCTATCTATCTATCTATCTATCTATCTATCTATCTATCTATCTATCTATCTATCTTTCTGTCTGTCTGTATATCTGTCTATCTGTCTTTCTGTCTGTCTGTCTATCTGTCTATCTATCTATCTATCTATCTATCTATCTATCTATCTATCTATCTATCTATCTATCTATCTATCTATCTATCTATCTATCTATCTATCTATCTATCTATCTATCTATCTATCTATCTATCTATCTATCTATCTATCTATCTATCTATCTATCTATCTATCTATCTATCTATCTATCTATCTATCTATCTATCTATCTATCTATCTATCTATCTATCTATCTATCTATCTATCTATCTATCTATCTATCTATCTATCTATCTATCTATCTATCTATCTATCTATCTATCTATCTATCTATCTATCTATCTATCTATCTATCTATCTATCTATCTATATCTGTCCACCGATGTGGTCTCGAGGTAGCGTGCTGCCTTGTCACGCAGCGGGCCCGGGTTCAATCCCCGGACGGGGCAGTTTTTCTGGGTGAGGTTTTTATCGGGGTTTTTCCTCACCTGTAAGACAAATGTCAGGAAAACTTTATAAGATCCAAACGGTCCCCGAAATCATATGGCCATCGCAATCATCATCATTCATATTCATCTTAGGTTAAGCTTAGGATTAAGGACTCTCCTGGCGCACCACTATCATCATCATCACCCATCATATCATCGGGACAACGTAACCCCAGGCGCCACAACCTCAGAAGTGGGTTACAAGTACGCTATGCCAGGAGAGAACACCAGGAATGTCGAAAGACAACCTGGGGCATTTGAAGAAAAAAAAATGCTTAGAGGCCTCTTTAATCAGGCTTAAGGATCAGAGATAGAAGAGAGGCTGAGAGAGAAGGGCCACTATTACCTAAAAGGGTCAATAATAAGTGTCCTGCAACCATGCTAGCTGCAAGTCGAACTGCTAAAGATCCGGGTCGAATTATATTTCTAACTATTGTCACAATACACACTACGAGCCTAAAAATATTTGGAGTCGGGACCCACGGCTTGAATTCCCTCCCGGATGACTAGCTCCATGCAGTTTTCCATTCTAAAAAATTCATCGACTCTGGCCGGGTTTGAACCCGCGACCTTCTGGATCACAGGCAAGCAACATAACTACTGCCGACATATTCTTACTTGGTTATGTAAAATTTAATAATTTTCGGGGCTAATAATGACAAGTTGAGTAAGATATTTGACGCGAGATGACAGACAACCTGTTGACCTTGAGAAACACGCGATTTAATGTCATGTTTGAGCGGCTCACGGGGGATTTACCTACACGAGAGGTATACATATTGTTGACTCGACCGGAACATACAGTTGTTACTGTCACACGCGGATGACACTGTTTCCCCTCACAATTACACTAATGAATAATTATATGAAAACTAGCTATGATACCCGGCTTTGTGTTACTTACTCACTGGCACTATCGAACCCCGTAGGTTCATGGCCGCGCGGACATAAGCTCTCCATACATCCCTGTCCTGAGCTAATGCTTTCCAATCATTCCCTGTATAATCTACTTCCCTCAAATCATAGTTAATGTTATTCTCTCACCTCATTGTCGGTATACCAACTGGGCGTTTTCCCTCTGGTTTCCTACAAGAAGTTACCATGCACATCTTTCATTCCCCATACGTGCCACATGTCCTGCCCATCGCAATCTATGAGACTTAACTGTTCTCATTATATCTGGCTTCCTATAAAGACCATGTAGTTAATTGTTATGTAGTCTTCTCCATTCACTTGTTTAGCTCTCTTTGGTCCAAAAAAATTCCTAAGAACTTTATTCTCAAATACTCGTAATCTCATTTCCTTCCTTAAAGTAAGAGTCCATGTTTCGCACCCATATAATATAACTGGTAGAATAATAGTTTTATATATTTTCAGTTTAGCGTTTTTTGAAAGGAGTTGGGACGTCAAGAGTCTCTGCTTTGCATAATAACACACATTTCCAGAATTGAGCCTATGTTTAATTTCTTTGTGCATCTCATTCCTATTTGTGATTATTGTTCCTAGGTATTTGAATTCAGCCACTTCCTCAAAATTTCCCTCATTTGTCATTAGCTGTCCATTTCCATTATATAATGTATTTCTACGTGTGATCATATATTTAGCTGAGTTTAAAATTTTATAAAGTAATGGCTGTTCCTGTATTGATGTATGGATCAGAATGTTGGACGATCACTAAAAGACAACAACAAAGATTGGAAGCAGCTGAGATGCGATTTTTAAGAAATATAGCAGGATATACTCTGCTGGATAAGAAAAGAAATGAAGATATAAGAAAGGAACTAAATATTTTCAAACTTACAGACCGAATAATGAAATATAGGAACGACTGGAAAGAACATGTTGATAGAATGCCAGAAGGAAGATTTCCAAAATTATTGCTAAATTATAAACCGCACGGAAGGAGAAATGTTGGACGCCCACACAGAAGATGGTCTGAACAATTTTAACAATTCTAGCTTTCATGAAACCGGAACGAGCCAACAGGCTTAATCCCTGGATCATGATGATGATGATAACTGAGTTTCGTTGTGGAACATCGAAAATTGTGACTGATAGAGCGATTTTTAAGGGAAAGTGCCCGGTTGGTAGACCAAGAATGAGGTGGGAGAAAAACATTAAATATGATTTGAGGGAAATAGGTTATACAGGGAATGATTGGAAAACATTAGCTCAGGATAGGGATGTATGGAGCGCTTATGTCCGCGTGGTCATGAACCTACGGTTGTGATAGTGCCAGTTAGTGAGTTAGTTACATATATATATATATATATATATATATAAGTGTGTTTCTGTAGGTGTGTCCGCTGACAGTCTAGAAGCAGCTTTTTTTTCTGGACGAAATTTTGCATGTAGGTGTAAATTAAAAAACAGGTAAAGTCCAATTATTTTTACCAGCAAAATCGTACAATTAGGAGTAAGAGCTCACCTGAAAAGAAACTTTAAAAATCACTCCAGCGGTGACACTATTCGATTTTTCGAAATAAAACTCAATACATGCTATTGGAATAGAACGAGGAAGATACAAGCACAACAATGAGCGAAATCCTACTTTTAGAAATGGGGTTCACCCGAAACACAAATAAAAAAAATAGCTCTGGTAAGTGTTAATGCTTACTCACCATGTGCGGGAAGTCACCTGGTTCTGTATCCTCGCCTTCAATTATGTGAGGATTCACTCTCACTGGAATTTCGTTTGAATACTCTCTGCACGCTGTAACATAACACATTCACACAATAATAATAATAATAATAATAATAATAATAATAATAATAATAATAATAATAATAATAATAATAATAATAATACTTACTCACTGGCACTATCGAACCCGTAGGTTCATGGCCGCGCGGACATAAACTCTCCATACACCCTATCCTGAGCTAATGCTTTCCAATCATTCCCTGTATAATCTACTTCCCTCAAATCATAGTTAATGTTATTCTCCCACATCATTCTTGGTCTACCAACTGGGCGTTTTCCCACTGGCTTTCCTACAAGAAGCTTCCATGCAAGTCTTTCATTCCCCATACGTGCAACATGTCCTGCCCATCGCAGTCTACGAGACTTAACTGTTCTTATTATATCTGGTTTCCTATAAAGACCATGTAGTTCATTGTTATGTAGTCTTCTCCATTCACCTGTCTGTTCAACTCTCTTTGGTCCAAAAATTTTCCTAAGAACTTTATTCTCAAATACTCATAATCTCCTTTCCTCCCTTAAAGTAAGAGTCCATGTTTCGCATCCATATAATATAACTGGTAGAATAAGAGTTTTATATATTTTCAGTTTAGTCGGCCGCGGTGGACTAGTGGTTATGCTCCTTGCCTCTGGTCCCGAGGGTCGCGGGTTCAAACCAGGCCGGGGTCGATGGATTTATTAGGACGGAAAAATCCAAGGAGCAAGTCCTCCGGGAGGAACTTTAAGTCGCGGGTCCCGAGTCTGAAGATTTTCAGGCTCGTAAAAATCCTTAAGCCTGAATGAAAAGGTCTCTAAGCAAAATTTACCTAATTTTCCTGTCCTAGTACTACCTTGGTTTCCTAGATGTCAGTATGAGGCGGAACGCTGACCACGGACCACTCAAAATGACATCTATAAGAAAACAAGTGTAACTAAATTAGTATGGTTCAAATTCTTCCCTGTAGGGGGAGAGCGCCTAAATCTCTGTAAAGGGAAAACATGGGTTTACAATACAGTAAAGTAAAGTGATCCCACAACAGACCCGGAGGCCCTTGGGGTAGTAGGAGGTTAAGGCTCCCACTTTTTCTAGACAATCAGCACTTTATGTCAGCCGGGTTGCCAGCCCTGCGTGACGGCCGCCTTTACCCCCAGAACAAGCGTCTGGTACTCATTTCAGTTAGAGGCTGAGTCGACCCCAGGGCCATAGTGCCGCCAGAGGATTTGGGTCAGTTTAAAAATCCTGACCCCAACGGGACTTGAACCCTCGACCCTCCGGCTTGTAGCTTAGTGCCTTAACCACTATGCTACGGCGTACAAAAAAAAAATTCAATTTAATGTTTTTTGAACGGAGTTGGGACGTCAAGAATCCCTCCCTGTAATGCATAATATCACACATAAGAAAGTAAAAATTCCACTTTACTGTGCTATTTCAAACAGTGAAAGGTTGCAGTCGAACGCACTGCATTCTTTATAGAGGTGTAATAGTGGGCAAGGTGCTGAAGAGTGTTTCCCCTCAAGGATTACTTGATCTTAGTTTATTTTTTTGACATATTCGCCTTGAACTTCACATACTGTGAATGGTAGGGGTCAAGGATATCGTCCCACCGCACCGGGTGCCATCACTCATAGCGCTGTACGTAAAGTCTCAAATATTTATTAAAAAGTAAGTTTTCGCAAGACAAGGATGTGGCCTCTCGCCCTTGCTCTTTATCATATACATGGATAGAATACTCCAAGATTGGCGACAGATGAGACACGGTTCTATCCAAATTAATAGAAATCATAAAATAGACTCTTTGCTTTCTGCAGATGATTTGGTATTAATAGCTCCAGCAGAAACAGATTTACAGTATTCTATACACAATTTTAATCTAATTGCAAAAAGGTACAATATGGAAATCAATACAAAGAAAACCTATACCTAGCAAAATTGTTTTGGATGATGAAATTTTAGAACGAGTAAACAAATTTAATTATTTGGGTTATAATTTAACATTTCAAGATGAAGCTGATATATCAAAGAAAATCACAAATTTTACAAAAACAACGGGGATAATTAACAGTATAATGAAACCATCTTTAGTACAGAAGAACGCAAGATTACGGCTTTATAAGGTTCTCGCAAGACCAGTATTAAGATATGGTAGTGAAGCATGGACAATACGAAGAGGAGATGAAAGCCGAATAACAGCAAATGAGATGCGATTTATGCGCCGTACAGCAGGCTACACAAAGTAGGACTATAAAATAAATGGGGAAATTATGGAAGAGTTGGATGTAGAACTCATTCTTCACCATATACAAAACTACCAGAACAACTGGAAAGCACATCTTCAACGAATGCTGTCTCATAGAATTCCAAAAGCCATACTTCGCTACTGCCCGCAAGGCAAAAGATCGCTGGGACGTCCAAAAAAGCGCTGCATGTAAAATTCCTCTTTGAGACCGTAACAGGCCACACGGCCTAATACTTGCGTGGATGATGATGTTGAAAAAGTAAGTTTTTAATATCAGTAGGCGCTGAACCTAAAATCTAAGAATAGGGTATAGTCTATGTTCAGATTGAATAAAGTGATGACGTCCATAACTCATTAATATAAACTAGTGTTCGCCCATTGATCGAAATTCAACCATAAATAAACGTCAGTTTCGATGGATTTTTTTAGGACGGAAAAATCCAAGGAGCAAATCCTTCGGGAGGGACTTTAAGCCGTGGGTCCTGAGTCTGAATATTTTCAGGCTTAAACCAGAGGGAAACAGTTGTCTTTGATGCCGCCTGTAAAACTAAATGACTGAATCTACTATACTCACTTTCAGTTGGGTTATTTCATTGGGAGTGCACTTGTATGGGGGAAGGAGGGTAGACCGTCTTTTCACATATTTTCTTTTATAGTGAGCAAATTTTAACAGGCCTGATCTAGCTTTCAGCCAGTTGTCTACCTAGAAATGTCCCTAACCTTTATCTAGAACTAAGTCACTTACCTTGTTCACTCTTTCTGAGACTGAGTGACTGTTTGTCATCGCAACAGACAACTTCTTCATGCCCCATGAAGCTACATCGGACAGGCTTCTCTCTGAACGTCTGTAATCTCTGGAGAACTGGCGAACACTTGCTAAGAGGCCGGCACAATCCTTTTCTTCCATCCCCCAGGTTACAGACATCTCCTTCTGTAATGTTCATCAATACTGATTTGTTATTGTTTAGTTGTTTCTTGACTCACCGCATACTTCTTAACTCCCAAGCAGACTCGAGTTTCTTCACTTCATTTGTGACATTCTCAATGCTGTATTACGTTCACAACTGATGTCCAACGGCCTCCTCTGAACGTAATACAGCATTGAGAATGTCACAAATGAAGTGAAGAAACTCGAGTCTGCTTGAGAGTTAAGAAATATGAGGCGAGGTAAGAAACAACTAAACTATATTAAAATAAACCTCATAGTGTTATTTCTTACCTACATAACTTAATACTGATTTGTGTACAAGCATTATCGACATTCTATATCGAGGGAATTTGTCAGAAGAGACGAGTAACGTCTCGAGTTCAAATCCCTGGTCGACATACACGACTAGGGTTCGGTTTTGTAACTTTACTCGTTTTCAAGATAAACATTCCCTTGGAATCTTATTACTTCGGACTGTTTTACCATTAATCGTCATTTTATATTTTATTTAAAAATAAATATAATTGAATTTGTACAAAATACACGAATGCACACAACACACAACTTAGCGATTGAGGCGCGACATTCACTCAGCCTACCTCTAAATGAGCAGCCCAGTGATTAATAATCGGGCGAGAGGAAATACATTTCATCATCATCATCATCATGAACAAATTCGTTTTAGGCCATGTGGCCTGTACGGTAAACCTAGCGAAGATGGTCTTGATCTTTCCACCGATGTTTTGGTCTTTCTTGGTCCCTATGTCCAGTTGGGGTATATTGGAATGCCAATTTTGGAAGTCTATTTCTTGCCATTCTTCTCAGATGATTTTTCCATTCTTGTTGGTATCTTTGGATATCTTCATTTAAACTTGCTACTCCAAGTTTTCCTCTGATAGTAGTGTTCCTTTGGTGATCCAGTCTATTAACTCCTAACAATGATCGTAAGAAGCGCATTTGGCTTACTTGAAGTTTATGAGAGTTTCTTTTATTTAAAATCCAAATTTCACTTCCGTATTTTAGAGCAGCTTTTGATGTGACGTTATGTAATCTTAGTTTTGTCTCTGTCCTCATCTGTTTACCAAAATGTCTTCGTATTACCCCATTCATTTTATTATATTTTTGTAATTTTGAATCAATGTCACTCTTATACTCTGCAAATACACTTCCTAAGTAAGAGAAATCTGACACTTGTTCTATAATTTTTCCATCAATCTCAATTTTCACCCGTTGTATGTTTTTTCCACACATTGCCATTGTTTTGGATTTTGATGTGGAAATACATTTGTAAATAATTAATTAATTAAATAACTGAAGATATCATCGGACATACAGCTTGTTTATATTCAAACAAATCAGAAATATGCGTAGAATACAATTATAAAATTATTATTGTAAATTAATTGATTCCGTGGAAATAATATGATGAAATAAGAGTGATATAGGGAAAGGCTGATGACGCACTCTATTGTATTTTGATGGACTCGAGACATTCATTCAATAAGTTAAAGATCTGAAGAATTCTTTTCAATACAGAGGATTAGATGCATTTTATTCAGCCGGTAGAACTAGATGGAAAACAAGAAACAGAGATAAGAAACAGGATCAATATAGGAAAGTATGCTATGTCTGCCCTAAACGGAATAGTATGGGACAAAAATATCTTCAAAGAAACAAATAGAAATATATATATTTTTAATACAATGATCAGAAGCATTATTACCTATGGAACTGATGTGTGGGCTTTAAATGCACAAATGAAAAAAAAAAAAAATACTCGCCACTGAAATGTGCTGCAAGAATATCCAGGAAGGATAAAATCAGAAGTTGACATATAAAAGAAAAAATGCAGGTACAGTATTCAATATTAGATTTTATAAAGAAGAAACAATTAAATTGGTACGGACACATTAGAAGAATGGAAGAAGGAAGACTACCTAAGAATCATGGATTGGGAACCACAGGGAAGAAAAAAGAAGGGTAGATCAAATATTACATGGATTCAGGGAATCAATGAAACTAAGAGAGAGTGGCAAATAGAACAAGATATATGGATGAACAGACAGGAATAGAAAAATGTGTTGAAACAAATGTGTAGTTAACTGTGAACATGGGTACCGGAAAAATGTATATTCATTGTAAAAGCCAGAATAATAAAAATAAATAAAAAATATAACTGAAAATGCCTAAGCCTTGTACGCTGGACTCCTGAATTCAATACATTATATATTGCTGGGAATTTTGGAAACCCAGTAGACGGTCGTTTTTACAGAGGACGATGCAAGCTAATTAGAGGCGAAAGAAGCCACCATAACATTCAGCAGCAAATATTGGAAGCCAAGCATTTTACCAAATTAGTCGGGATTCCCGGGCTTGTTGCATAAACTTGTGTCCCAATTTTATCCAATCTCAAATGTAGGAATGTCCTAAAACATTTGGTGACATCACAACGAACCAAAGGGTCCAGAAACCTACTACCCAAAATTATAAGACAAATGCACCAATGGGTATATGTATCGTATCTTAAGGTGGGAGTTATCATAGTCGCAAATTATGTTCAGTGGGAGTAAGAGTTAACCTTATAACGAGAATTACAGACTAAAACTCTCTTCTCGTGGTGCTACCGGCAGGAGTAGTTCACTTAATGGCAGCAATAACATGTTCATCGTGACTTACAGTGGTAATGCGAGCGCATGTCCTCGTAGTCTATCGACCATCGGAAGTAATACTTATTTATTTTATTTAGATTTATTTAGCCTGGTGGAGTTAAGGCCATGTGGCCATCTCTTCCACTCACCAGGATAAACATATATTACATCAGAATATAACAATCTCAATTAACTCTAATATTAAATACTAAATGAATAATGGAAATGGGCAGCTAATGACAAATGAGGGAAATTTTGATGAAGTGGCTGAATTCAAATACCTAGGAACAATAATCACAAATAGGAATGAGATGCACAAAGAAATTAAACATAGGCTCAATTCTGGAAATGCGTGCTATTATGCATTGCAGAGACTCTTGATGTCCCAATTCCTTTCAAAAAACGTTAAACTGAAAATATACAAAACTGTTATTCTACCAGTTATATTATATGGATGCGAAACATGAACTCTTACTTTAAGAGAGGAAAGGAGATTACGAGTATTTGAGAATAAAGTTCTTAGCAAAATATTTGGACCAAAGAGAGATGGACAGACAGGTGAATGGAGAAGACTGCATAACAATGAACTACATAGTCTTTATAGGAAGCCAGATATAATGAGAACAGTTAAGTCTCTAGACTGCCCTGGGCAGGACATGTGGCACGTATGGGGAATGAAAGACTTGCATGGAAGCTTCTTGTAGGAAAATCAGAAGGAAAACGCCCAGTTGGTAGACCAAGAATGAGATGGGAGAATAACATTAACTATGATTTGAGGGAAGTAGATTATACAGGGAGTTAGTTTCATCAAATCCAAAAGATTACAATGGTTTGGACATACACTAAGAATGCCAAAGGGAAGATTGCCTAATGATATTTTGAATTGGAAGCCACAAGGAACAAGACCAAGGGGAAGACCCAAGGATCGATGGGAAGATGACGTAATTGAAGATTTGAGAGAGATGGGGATTTTTGATTTGAAATCCACTGCACAAGATAGGAAGAAGTGGCGTAAACTGGTTGAGAAGGCCAAGACATTCCACTGGAAGTCGTAGAGCCTGACGAAGAAGAAGAAGAAGATTATACAGGGAATGATTGGAAAACATTGTCTCAGGATAGGGATGTATGGAGAGCTTATGTCCGTGCGGCCATGGACCTACGGGTTCGATAGTGCGAGTAAGTATTATTATTATTATTATTATTATAACTGCTCTGAGGGAATAATATTTAACAAACACATTAAATATAAAATATTTAAGTTTGGAGCCGTATAGTATAATGCCAGTACTCACCGTAGAGTTCTCGAGGGAAAGCAGAAGTGGCCGCCACGAGGAACAGGAGAAGAGCGAGCATTGTTGCGGCGGACTGATAATTACACTGTTAGATCATGTGTCCAGTATACCAGTATATATACTCCCCGCGGTCAAGAAGAAGGGGAAAGCACGTCAGACGCAGCGCAGACATTTTATTCGGAAGTTGAAGCCGCAACTACCTCCGCCCACAATATTGTACACATGTTTCCGTTTACACAAGAACGCGACACGGAACCGATTCATTAACAGGTGTTTGACAGACACACGCGCATTTTCTTACTAACTTACACCAACGCCGTCTTCAGCCGGACAATATGTAACATACACTGGAAACTGCGAGTTGCTTTTTCATTGTTTACTCAAATGTAGGAAAAATGTCCAGTTGGTAGACCAAGAATGACGTGGGAGAATAACATTAACTATGATTTTAGGGAGGTACATTATACAGGGGATGAATGGAAAACATTAGCTCAGGGTAGGGATGTATGGAGAGCTTATGTCCGCGCGGCCATGAACCTATGGGTTCGATAGAGCCAGTGAGTTAGTTAGTTTACTCAAAACTGTCCTCCATTTATAATTTTAGTGACATGCCACTCGAATACAAAACAATACAGCATTGTATTTAAAAAAAAGTATTTTCAAACTAGCGAATATCCGGCGTGCGCTGCTACGCCTAAATAAATCAAATACACACACACACACACACATATATATATATATATAGTAATTCTGCCCGAAGGCAGGTGGGGGAAATTGATATTTATATTGGAACATTTACCAACATAGTTTGCTACTACACACCCTATAAGTTATTGTTACGTCATGTGGTTTTTCGAGGCCATTATTTTTTTTCTGAAATTAACATTCAGACAATATACAAGAAGGGCGATAGAAGAGACGCAAAAAAACACAGAGGACTAAGTATAAATAACTCATTATATAGAATATTTACGAAGTTATTAAAAACAAAGTTACAAAAAGATATTAAAGACAAATTAGGAGAAGATCAAAATGGATTCAGACCAGGAAGGTCATGTGTTGACAATATATTTGCAATACAACAGTTAATTGAAAAACGGACTGCAGTTGGAGAAGAAACCCATTTGACAATGATAGATTTAGAGAAAGCTTATGACCCAATTCCGAGGAACAAATTATGGGAAGTAGTGGAGAAATACAATATTGATAGAAACCTAATAGAAATTATTAAACAAATCTATAAAGATAACTCGGCTTACGTTAAAATTGGAAATATAATGTCTAATCCTATAAAAACCACAAAGGGATTGAAACAAGGGTGCAGTCTGTCACCAATTTTATTTAATATTTATGTAGACTTTATATTAATGAAATGGAAACAAAGCTGCAAACTTATGGGGATCCCAATAGGCAATAGATTTTTGCTGACATTACAGTTTGCCGATGATCAACTGGTTTTAGCGCAAGACAAATTTGATATGGAATTCATGATAAAAAGGTTGAAAAACACATATGAATCATGGGGTCTCGCAGTAAATTTACAAAAAGCAGACTATCTGGCAATAAATAGCAATGAAAGAGAAAATTTAATATTGGAAGAAGGAATCCAAATAAAGCAAGTGAAACAAACTAAATATTTGGGAATAATTATGGATAACATTGAAGGTATAGGCAAAGAGAACATAAAACATAGAATTGAATTGAGTAGCAAAATAATATCATCGTTAAATTCCATATGGTGGGATAAGCATATTTGGAAGGGCACAAAAAAATATATTGGTAAAACATTGGTGGAATCTGTTGCAATGTATGGAAGTGAGGTATGGACAATCAATAAGTACTACAAGAATAGACTAATAGCTCTAGAAATGGATTATTTACGCAGAAGTGCCAGAAAGTCTAAATTAGAACATGTCACAAATAAGGAAATTAGAAACATAATGGAAGCAGAAGAAAGCATAATTGAAAGAATTGAGGTGAAGGAATTAAAGTGGTTAGGACATGTTTTAAGAATGGAAGATGAGCGATGGCCGAAGCAACTATATGAATGGCATCCGAACAGAAAGAAGAAAAGAGGGAGACCAAGGTTAACATGGAAGAAAAACATGAAGACATTAATGCAAGCTAGCATTGAAGATGCCCAAGATCGTAGGCTTTGGAGGTTTGGCACGGGAAGACGGCAGCAGCTGTAAAAACCCGACGATAGATAGAACATTCAGACAACCGAGGAATATTTCCATGTGGAACTAATCCAGCACTTTTTAAAACAATCCTTTAAAACTTAGATCGTCTATTTGGGGAAACATTGTGGTATTTTTACCCGCCATATGAATGAATTGTGTACGGATCTGTTATCGATAGAAACATTGTTCTTAGGCAATGTCATGTTTTACAGGAAATAAGACTGAATACAAGGTAAGATGGTACCAATAATTAGCAACTTCCTACATTTGTTATTTATTTATGACAAAAAATTATAGGGCCTATATAGGCCTACCTAATCAAGTGTTTAATTTCGGGTTTCAAGTAAACCTCCATTTCTGATTGTCGGATTTCGCTCTTTTTTTAATAATACCTACCTCGGTTTGTTTTAATACGATATACTTCCTTTTATTCTACTTCCTTCACAGTAGCCTCTGCCCGCTCCTGGAACTTCCTTCTTCAAGATATCAGGGGTTGCCGCACACTTGGCACCTTTAAGTCACGCTTATACACTTACCTGTTGTCTAATAATTAATTTTTCTCTATTTGTTTAATTTTATACCATGTCATTAATAATCTTTTTCTCATTTTTTATGTTTCTTGTACATATTATATATTTAATTCGTTAAATTTAGAGTAAATCAAAATACATTATAAATATTAATTGTATTGTATTTATAACATGTAATTGTTTATGTTTATTGTCATTTAGATGTAAGACTATTTTTTTTGTATTTTTTAAAAGCTGGTTGAGTGACAGACAAGGTCTTAAGGCCTTAACTCTGCCAGGTAAAATAAAGCTATTATTATTATTATTATTATTATTATTATTATTATTATTATTATTATTATTATTATTATTATCATTATTATTATTATTATTGGGGCACGCCGTAGTCTAGTGGTTAAGGCACTGCGCTACAAGCCAGAGGGTCGAGGGCTCAAGTCCCGTTGGGGTCAGGATTTTTAAACTGACCCAAACCCTCTGGCGGCACTATGGCCCTGGGGTCGACTCAGCCTCTAACGGAAATGAGTAACAGACGATTGTTCTGGGGGTAAAGGCGGCCGTCACGCAGGGCTGACAACCCGGCTGACATAAAGTGCCGATTGTCTAGAAAAAGTGGGAGCCTTAACCTCCTACTACCCCAAGGGCCTCCGGGCCTGTTGTGGGATCACTTTACTTTTATTATTATTATTATTATTATTATTATTATTATTATTATTATTATTATTATTATTATTATACTGAGATTGTCCACCGCTGTAGTCTCGAAGTAGCGTGCTGCCTTGTCACGCAGCGGGCCCGGGTTCGATCCCCGGTCGGGGCAGTTTTTCTGGGTGAGGTTTTTATCGGGGTTTTTCCTCACCTGTAAGACAAATGTCAGGAAAACTTTGAGGCCCAAACGGTCCCCGAAATCATATGGCAATCATCATCATCCTTATCATTATCATCATCATCCTTCACCGGTGTGGAAAGCAACGGGAAGCTACCACACCTACAATTCCCTAGTAAAGCTGCGAGCATAGCATTAAAATGCTATGATTGCAGTGAAGGACCTGCCTTCGGGCAGAATTACTATGGATGAATACTGAGATTCGTTGTGAAAAATCGAAAAATGTCACGGCTAGAGAGATTTTTAAATTTTCACTTCAGGTTAACTCCTACACCTAAAAATTTTCCATCCATATTAATTCTGCCCGAAGGCAGGTCCTTCACTGCAATCATAGCATTTTCATGCTATGCTTGCAGCTTTACTAAGGAATTGTGTAGGTGTGGTAGCTTCCCGTTGCTTTCCACACCGGTGAAGGATGATGGTGATAAGGATAAGGATGATGATGATGATGGCCATATGATTTCGGGGACCGTTTGGGCCTTAAAGTTTTCCTGACATTTGTCTTACAGGTGAGGAAAAACCCCGATAAAACCTCACCCAGAAAAACTGCCCCGACCGGGGATCGAACCCGGGCCCGCTGCGTGACAAGGCAGCACGCTACCTCGAGACCACAGCGGTGGACATCTAAAGATTTTAGAGGGTCCAATTGTGAATCTAAACCATCGACGGTCCCAATCAGACACACACACACACACACACACACACACACACACACACACACACACACACACACACACACACACACACACACACACATATATATAACAAAAATCATGAGAATAGATTCCGTCGTGTTGAGTGACAAACACAAACACAGAAGAATTATAAACGTAAATACATAGCGTTTAAAGCAAATGGTAACTTTGTTACTGAATGAGATGGCGATGACGATATGAAGGACTCGTGTCATGTTTACAAGGTTTCCATGTCCATTTTTAATATGCAACCTTGATCGAGAGACCTAATCCCTGTTTTCAGGTGTTTTATTGCATTTTTGTGCAAAGTAATCGGTTAAGTACCGAGGGAGTCATTGCGCAATCCTGTTACTGCAACGTTCCTTATACCGAGGTTAATATCCTCAGATAAGTTCACGTGTTGCAACTCTTTACGCACGTTATCTGCAGATTTGTGGAAGTCAGAGCTTATTTAAGGAAACCTTGCCAACCGGATACTTTGAGCGGAGGAAAAAGAAATCATGTATTCATTAACACCAATAAATAAATAAATACATATTAAAATAATGATAAATAATATAAAAATGATTTTCTTTTTGTTAGGAATATTACTAAAGGACAATACGCACACACTATTGAGTAACACTAAGAACTTAGGACTGGAAGTAAATATTAATTAAACTAAATATATGGTCACACGTAGAAATACATTATATAATGGAAATGGACAGCTAATGACAAATGAGGGAAATTTTGAGGAAGTGGCTGAATTCAGATACCTAGCAACAATAATCACAAATAGGAATGAGATGCACAAAGAAATTAAACATAGGCTCAATTCTGGAAATGCGTGCTATTATGCATTGCAGAGACTCTTGATGTCCCAACTCCTTTCAAAAAACGTTAAGCTGAAAATATATAAAACTATTATTCTACCAGTTATATTATATGGGTGCGAAACATGGACTGTTACTTTAAGGGAGGAAAGGAGATTACGAGTATTTGAGAATAAAATACTTAGGAGAATTTTTGGACCAAAGAGAGATGAACAGACAGGTGAATGGAGAATATTACATAACAATGAACTACATGGTCTTTATAGGAAGCCAGATATAATGAGAACAGTCAAGTCTCGTAGACTGCGATGGGCAGGACATGTTGCACGTATGGGGAATGGAAGACTTGCATGGAGGCTTCTTGTAGGAAAGCCGGAGGGAAAACGCACAGTTGGTAGACCAAGAATGAGGTGGGAGAATAACATTAACTATGATTTGAGGGAAGTAGATTACACAGGGAATGATTGGCTCAGGATAGGGATGTATGGAGAGCTTGTGTCCGCGCGGTCATGGACCTACGGGTTCGATAGTGCCAGTGAGTAAGTAACTAAGTAAGTAGGAATATTCCACACTACTGTGGTTCTCCTTCAAGCTAAATTGATTTGTCGCCAGATGTTCCTGTCTAAAGCACCTTCTTCCATCAAATCTCTAGCTTCCAAACTTCTCCTCACTCCATCCATCCATCGTTCTCTAGCTTTGCCTCTTCCACTTCTTCCGTACAAAAATTACAGACTAAAAATCTTCAACAGTAATAGTTGAGAAGATCAAAACTTGACTGAGATTTTAGTAGCCTACTAGAAGAAGAAGAAGAAGAAGAAGAAGAAAGTCCATTTTCACATGTTCCTCCATAGACCTTTCTTCAAACCTTCCGTTCCCATTTCCGGAGAAGTCCTTCTATTTTACTGGCCAAAGTCCATGATTCAAATCCATAGGTCTGTTTTGTTGATTCATAAGGACTATTTAACTCATGCCCCAAATGGGAGTCAATGATCAATCACGTTTCAATGATTTCTGTTTTACAACCAATCAGAGTCGTGTTTCACGAAATATTTATCAGTGTTATATTTACCATATTAAAGAAAGCTCCTCCTTTTTAATATTCTGAACACGTCTGACCATTATTTTGCAGTGACTGCATAAAGTAGAAACAAACAAACAAACAAACAAATAAACATTCACTTTATATATTAGATAAATGATAGAATTCAACAACATCGCGTCGGCTGGGAACAGCATGTTCAGAGAATGGAGGAAACAAGATTGCCCAAGATAGCATATCACTATAAACCAAAAGGATTAAGGGATGTAGGAAGACCTAGGAAGAGATGGAAGGAATCATTGTGAATTCGGAACAGATGAATCGCCTAAACCTTGAAGAAGAAGATGATGGCATAACTTCTAAAACTCTCTGTTACTTCTAATCTATCCCTTCGTGAACAATTTAATATCCTCTTGTTACAAAGTCAACACCCATACATTTTATTGTACATATCTATTGTCCTTCAAACAACTGGCAGTCCGAGCCATTCAGTTGAAGTAAATTGGCTAATAAAAGTCCACTTAACGCATTTAGCACCTTAATGCTTAAATTACAATACATTTATGCGTATTTCACGTAAGTAAACCCAGTCCCCCCCCCTCATACATCAAACACCACTGTTATTACATTAACGAATTTTTTATTGAAATTCTTATCATCATCATCTTCAAGGTATGGACCTGTTGGCCCGTTCCGCTCCCCGGTGCACTACATGCTGCAGGCGCATGTCGTCCTTCCAACGACGTTTTGGTCTTCCTACATTTCTTCGGCCTATAATGAAGCAGCTGTTTTGATAAACGATTATTTGGCATTCATTGTATATGTTCAAACCAATTACGTTTATTTGTATTTTCTCGTTTATATTATAGATTTGTAGTTCATCTCTGATATATTGACTTCTCTTTTGATCTGTCCGAGTATTACTTTGGGGAGTTAGATTTTTTTTTAATTTCTCGTAGCAGGTAACCGGCCCGCTGCTGAGTAGTGCAATGGTGGGGCTGTCACCTCAACATGCTTCCATCTGTAGAAACCCCAGGTGGAGGGCTACCTCTTCCGCTTGTCTCGCCTTTATTGAAGCTTGTTCTTTTTGCCGATCCAACCGTTGAGGTCTTCACCCATATCCCTGGGCAGGGGCCCTCGTTATACCCCGAGAGATTGGGTCCTTGACAGAACTTAGTCACTAAGATTCTTATAGTCCGTGAGGGCTAAAGTGTCTAGAATATTTTAGAAAGAGAAAGAGAGTACTCACCATCTTCTTTCTCACTCATACACATATCTCTTCACGGTGACAGCGGTAGGGCAGACACTCTCTGCAGTGGTGGCATTCCCTTCTTCTAAACATTCTTCCTGGCAAGTTTCTATGTCTTCATTTTCAGTTTCATCGTCGTCAAGCACAACACTCAATACAATATTTAAAGTTACAGCTAAACTTTCTAACTCAGATACCATTTTGTTATTTTTTTAATTTTACACTAATATAATATTTCACAAACTACAAACGAACTCTGTAACAGTCGCCACTGACAAAAATTACGCCAACAAAAGTGACTGGGCGAAAGTGGGGGTGGAGTTTTTCTAGCATTCCTAAGTAATTTTACAAGGGTAGCCCATTATAGTACACATGCCACTCAGACGTCTAGCGAAGGGTGGAAGAACAGTTCTCTAGACAAGGATAGCAGAAATCACGCCAACTTACAACTTTTACACTATAGTGTTCACCCCCGCGACGAGAACCGCCTGTCAAGAATTACCCAGCTGTATACAGTTCCGGATCATGCCCCCTGTACACACTGGGCCGGGTTAATAGCCTCTTCTAAAACCAAGGCTAAAGGCTTGAAATTCTTATGTGCACCTATATTACTTCCACTCATATCGTGAGTTTTGTTTCTATATTAAGCGCACCTGGAAAATGTTGTCACTCGAAAGAAACAAATGACTGGAGCCTTGCGTCACCCAAAACATAAACAATGCAATCTGTTATAATTCATCCCTCTTACTTTGTTTCATATTATAAATACATTAATTAAATTCTGCTGAAATATATTTTTGGAGGCGTTCAGCTGGAATTTATAGAAGAAATAAAAGACAGTTCCATCCATCCATAGTAATTCTGCCTGAAGGCAGGTCCTTCACTGCAATCATAGCATTTTCATGCTCTGCTTTGCAGCTTTACTAGGGAATTGTAGGTGTGGTAGCTTCCCGTTGTTTTCCACACCGGTGAAGGATGATGATAATGATAAGGATGATGATCGTCATATGATTTCGGGGACCGTTTGGGCCTTAAAGTTTTCCTGACATTTGTCTTACAGGTGAGGAAAAAAACCCGATAAAAACCTCACTCAGAAAAACTGTCCCGACCGGGATCGAACCAGGGCCCGCTGCGTGACAAGGCAGCACGCTACCTCGAGACCACAGCGGTGGTTAATTAAACGAAAGATTACTGTTCAAATTTTGATTGTGGATTTTATAAAGTGAGGCCTGGGTCATGAAGGAAAGAGATAAAAGTAAAATTCAGGCAGAGAAAATGAGCTTCCTACGGGTTGTGAAAGGTTGTACAAGAGAAGAACATGTTAGAAATGAGAATATTAGAGAGGAACTAAAAGCACAACCACTAACTAACTAACTTACTGGCACTATCGAACCCGTAGGTTCATGGCCGCGCGACATAAGCTCTCCATACATCCCTATCCTGAGCCAATGTTTTCCAATCATCCCCTATATAATCTACTTCCCTCAAATCACAGGTAAATGTAATTCTCCCACCTCATTCTTGGTCTACCAACTGGGCGTTTTTCCTCTGGTTTTCCTACAAGAAGCTTCCATTCAAGTCTTTCATTCCCCGTACGTGCAACATGTCCTGCCCATCGCAGTCTATGACACTTAACTGTTCTTATTATATCTGGCTTCCTATAAATACCATGTAGTTCATTGTTAAGTAGTCTTCTCCATTCACCTGTCTGTTCATCTCTCTTTGGTACAAAAAATTTCCTAAATACTTTATTCTCAAATACTTGTAATCTCCTTTCCTCCCTTAAAGTAGAGTCCATGTTTCACCATGTTTCGCACCCATATAACATAACTGGTAGAATAATAGTTTTATATATTTTCAGTTCAACGTTTTTTGAAAGGAGTTGGGACATCAAGAGTTTCTGCAATGCATAATAGCACGCATTTCCAGAATTGAGCCTATGTTTAATTTGTTTGTGCATCTCATTCCTATTTGTGATTATTGTTCCTAGGTATTTGAATTCAGCCACTTCCTCAAAATTTCCTTCGTTTGTCATTAGCTGTACATTTCCATTATATAATGTATTTCTACTTGTAATCATATATTTAGTTTTATTGATATTTCCAGCAGAGTATATCCTGCTATATTTCTTAAAAATCCCATCTCAGCTGCTTCGAATCCTTGTTCTTGTCTTTTCGTGATCGTCAACTATTCTGATCCATACATCAATATAGGAACAGCCATTACTTTATAAAATTTCATTTCTGTTTTTTTCTTGTGTTTTTAAGGGTTCTTTTAATAGTGCCACACATTATATTAAATTTATTTATTTTGTCATTAATATATCTCACATTTGACATATGATATAAACAAATATATTAAAATATTAGTCTTAATGAAGGGAATTGTTTGAAAACATATTTTTTGTAAGCAATAACAGTATTTCCAGAGTAAGTTAATTAAAACCACAGAGCAAGATGTCGGAAATGACATTCGCAACAATATTTTGTGAAGTACAAGGTTGTGGTTAAGTTGAAGGGACACCCCAGTGTAATCCCTTGTGGCTCAGCTCTCACTTCCACATGTCCACAAAGTATTCCCTAATTAACTAATGTATTATTTAGCAAGTTTCTGGAAGTAAATATCAATATAACTAAATATATGGTCACACGTAGAAATACATTATATAATGGAAATGCACAGCTAATGACAAATGAGGGAAATTTTGAGGAAGTGGCTGATTCAAATACCTAGGACAATAATCACAAATAGGAATGAGATGCACAAACAAATTAAACATAGGCTCAATTCTGGAAATGCGTGCTATTATGCATTGCAGAGACTCTTGATGTCCCAACTGCTTTCAAAAAACGTTAAACTGAAAATATATAAAACTATTATTCTACCAGTTATATTATATGGGTGCGAAACATGGACTCTTACTTTAAGGGGGGAAAGAAGATTACGAGTATTTGAGAATAAAGTACTTAGGAAAATGTTTGGGTCAAAGAGAGATGAACAGACAGGTGAATGGAGAAGACTTCATAATAATAAGGTACATGATATGTATAAGATGGCAGATATAATAAGAACAATTAAGTCTCGTAGACTGCGATGGGCAGGACATGTTGCACGTATGGGGAATGAAAGCGGTGCATGGAAGTTTCTTGTAGGAAAACCAGAGGGAAAACGCCTAGTTGGTAGACCAAGAACGAGGCGGGAGAATAACATTATCCATGATTTGAGGGAAATAGATTATACAAGGGATGATTGGAAAACATTAGCTTAGGTTAGGGTTGTATGGAGAGCTTATTTCCGGCGTGGTCTTGAACCTATGGGTTCGATAGAGCCAGTGCGTAAGGTACTTGGTCAAATTAGGCGAAGACATGAAAACAGCCTGCAAAAACGTAACCAGCTACAAACTCTACGATGAATCAGAATTTTTAAATTTGGATGAATATAAAGTTTTGAGTTAACGAAGAATGCATGTGTTTTCATGATTTAGCTTGTACGTATACAATATTGATTTTGGATTATTTTTGTTTCGTCCATTTAATACAAAATAAGTTTGTCATCATGTAGAAGCATTGCATGCGGGGAATTTTTTCCTTATATTGACATTTAACAAATGCGACCTATTAAATCTTCAATTGTCTTTTTGAACAAGAAAAAAATCAAATTATATTTGAACAAAAGGTGTGTTAGAAGATGCCACGTCATGCAAGGTGAGTCCCCCCGGGTAAAAACATCCCAGTAGCAAATGCATTTCGCAAGAGCGACGACCCGCGTTACAATGATTCTTGTAGATTGGACGCTTACAGGACAGTTTCAAAGATTAACGTCATTGGTGTAATTGTTTGCACCAGTTTTCAGATTGTATCGATGATTCACTGCATCGCAAAGGAAGTTGAGTAGCGAATGTTTACACTTTTATCTCGATGCATGAAGCATGGATCCTGAGTTTTGCAGACTCACCAGCCATTTATATTTTAAATGTTTGATCTATGGCACGTATATTTTCTATCTATAATGTATAGAAAGGAATATTTCAATTTACTTTTGGTAATGACGCATTAAATATTACTATACGGTTCACACATTACTTGTAAAATAATATTTTTCTGAAACTTTTCCTTATTCTTCTTCTACGTCATGAAATTAGACCTTTTGACTTGTTTCCACATCAAGTGGAATTTAAGAAATCTTCCCATTTTAATATTATAATAAATATGAAACTTTAAGTTAATAATTTTGTATTTTAAAATTCTTTTAATATTTACATATAACTTTAATTTATTTTGTATAAGTCAAGATGGATGCAACATGTTCATCGAATGGAAGATCACAGAATACCCAAACAAATGTTAAGATATCAACCTGCAGGAAGAAGAAGACCAGGACGTCCACTCAAAAGACTTTTGGATGGTGTTTCTCTTGAGGCCGAAACAGGTCAACAAATGGCCTAAATTCGTGAATGTACTATGATGATGATGATTTTGTAAGCCGATGTTTTCCCTTAACAGATATTTAGGCGCTCTCCCCCTACAGGGAAGAATTTAAACCATACTAATTTAGTTACACTTGTTTTCGTATAGATATTACTTGAATGGTCCGTGGTCTGCGTTCCGCCTCATACTGACATCTAGGAAACCAAGGTAGTACTAAGACAGGAAAATTCGGTAAATTTTGCTTAGAGGCCTTTTCATTCAGGCTGAAGGATTTTTTACGAGGCTGAAAATCTTCAGACTTGGGACCCACGGCTTAAAGTCCCTCCCTTCGATTTTTCCATCCTAAAAATCCATCGACCTCGGCCGGGTTTGAACCCGCGATCCTCGGGACCAGAGGTAAGGAGCACAACCACTAGTCCACCGCGGCCTTAATAAAGAAAAAATAACTTATCTAAATAATTCATTGTTGGTTATTGTTGAATAAAAATGCCTCAGTAACAATTAAAGAAATTGTATTACGTAACAGTTTTGCAAAGAATGCTTTTAAAATTGTTTCAAGTCATTGTTGTCAGAATTATAAAGCTTTCTGTTATAACTGTAACAAGAACACCTGCTTAACTTCATATTCTTAAATGAAAGTAAACTAAACTCTGATTGGATGTTAAAACAATTAACTTTCGTATTTAACAAATCAATGTAAACCTTATATATTTAAAGGACTATTAACCAATAGAATTTAAAAATAACATCATGTGATGTAATAATGTTCTTTAAAATTATAAAAGAATTACACTAGTCATTCTGCATACAACTTTTAACAAACATAGAAGCAAGAAGAGATCTCCTGATAAATTGAAATATTTAATACAAGAAGAATCTTTGATTCAAGAAAAGAAAATAATTTAATTTTAATTGACGGTGAAGAATAATACCACCTACATTTACTTAATCTGCTGGGAACGTAAGAACTTCATTTCTGCAGTTTCTATTTTTCTTCTGTCTGAACAATTCTCACTTGCATATGTTAAGACAGGCACCGCCATAATTTTGTAAAATTTTAATTGTGTGCTCCTCAATATTTCATTTTTCAGCGTCCGTTTTATAGTGCCACACATTCTATAAAACTTATTTTTTCCTGTTTGCTTTTTAACTGGACGGTACTAAAATTCAGCGCCAAATCTCTCATTTACTCTACAGGCAAGTAATTCCTGAATTTGGAGATTGGATAAGCCTCGCTACCTGCCGTCCGCGCTGCGTCTCGCCTCACTACGCTCTTACTCAAGCAGTGATGTCCATCTGCTCCGCACAGTGGGTTGTCATTCTCAATTCTGGCTTTGATTTCAGTGTCTTGCAATTAAAAGCGGCAAAAAAAATAGTACACGGCACTGGTACTTCAAAACACTTCTCTGGGAGAAAATCCAAGGTAGGTTTTGGGCATGCAATGATAATTTCCAAGACATATAATATTTTAGAATAACAATTTCCAGGTAGCGCAGCGGTTTATATGGAATTCATTTATTAGATTGAATGACTAGATACTTGTATACAGCTCAGTTTGGTCACCTCCGGGATATGAAGCCGGATCCCCTGAATATGAGTCTCAAAGCCAACATATGAGCCCTATTGTTCGGTACCTTATTCATGGCCTCTATGATACATCAGGTCTTATCCGATCTGGGATTTTTTGTTTTGTCCAATAGACTGTTTATGCATATCCTTGTATGCATGGGTAGTCATTTGTTTTCTGTGGAAGTTAACTGAATTATTCATTTTAACGATATGATCTCTAGTGACAACATCCCTGACTCGAATTCAATAGGCCTGTGTTCGAGTCTCGGTTGGGAAACTTTATATACTTTCCTGCATGATATATTTTTTTTAGTTTTTCTACATCCGTGAAGGATGAATAATAATAATAATAATAATAATAATAATAATAATAATAATAATAATAATAATAATAATAATAATAAATAATTTAATGCAGTAATGATCTGCTTGGTGATAAAATCGTAAAATATACAGTCAATATGCCCAATTCGCCAATTAATAATTGAAAAAGCCAACATGTTTCAACAGCGAAGCTGTCATTTTCAAATTTTGTATGTATGTATGTATATATATATATATATAGTCCACCGCTGTGGTCTCGAGGTAGCGTGCTGCCTTGTAACGCAGCGGGCCCGGGTTATCCCCGGTCGGGGCAGTTTTCCTGGGTGAGGTTTTTATCGGGGTTTTTCCTCACTTGTAAGACAAATGTCAGGGAAACTTTAAGGCCCAAACGGTCCCCGAAATCATATGGCTATTATCACCATCATCATCATCCTTATCATTATCATCATCATCCTTCACCGGTGTGGAAAGCAACGGGAAGCTACCACACCTACAATTCCCTAGTAAAGCTGCAAGCATAGCATGAAAATGTTATGATTGCAGTGAAAGACCTGCCCTCGGGCAGAATTACTATGGATGTATATATATATATATATATATATATATATATATATGTGTGTGTGTGTATTAATTGGTTGACTTGAAAATGTGTACACACAGGTTTTCAGGTGCGGCGAGTGTTTGGCTGCTATTATGTTCTAAAATAATTAGGTGTAGGAGTTCACCTGAAACGAAAATTTAAAAATTATGTTTTAATATATTTAGGCGTAGCAGTGCACGCCGAGTATTGGCTAGTTCGTTCATCTTGTTTAGAATGATCGACAGAATAATGTGTTTTGTTTTAAGTGTTCGGTTGTTTTGGAGGTGGCTTTGGCATTCACCTCATTACTCATGCAGGGAGCCACTTCTTTACGTTTTTTACTGTCAAAATGTGAACATAGATATATGTGATGCAGATATAAAAGTCATTTTCCTATGGATCGTTTCCTGAAGACTCCGGCGGAATAGAGGAACTAAAAGTACCTCCAGGAGTTGGGTTAGAATTAGGGAGATGGTTAGATATGGATAGATAAATAGAAATATTAAATGATTATTATTATTATTGTAAAATATGCAGTCAATATGTCGAATTCACCAATTAATAATTAAAGTAAAGTAAAGTAAAGTGATCCCACAACAGGCCTCAGGAGGCCCTTGGGGTAGTAGGAGGTTAAGGCTCCCAATTTTTTCTAGACAATCAGCACTTTATGTCAGCTGGGTTGTCAGCCCTGCGTGACGACCGCCTTTACCCCCAGAACAAGCGTCTGGTACTCATTTCAGTTAGAGGCTGAGTCGACCCCAGGGCCATAGTGCCGCCAGAGGGTTTGGGTCAGTTTAAAAATCCTGACCCCCAACGGGACTTGAACCCTCGACCCTCCGGCTTGTAGCTCAGTGCCTTAACCACTACGCTACGGCGTGCCCCCCGTCAGTTAATAATTAAAAAAGTTAACATGTTTCAACAGCGAAGCTGTCATTTTTTAAGACTAAATATTGAGTCAATATTTAGTTTTGAAAATGACAGCTTCGCTGTTGAAACATGTTAATTATTTAAATTATTAATTGGTGCATTCGACATATTGACTGCATATTTTACGATTTTATCACCAAGAAGATCATTAGTGTATTAAATTCTTCTTCTTCTTCTTCCTTCCAAGTATTAGCCAAGGCCTGTTACTTTCCTATAGAAAATTTTCCCTCCAGCGTTTCATAGGATGGCCCAGTGATCTTCGTCCTCTTGGTATATAATTATAAACAGCTTTGGGGATCCGATTTGAACTCATTCTTTCAAGATGGTGTTTCCAATTTAGTTGGTACTGTTTAATATATTCCAAAATTGGCGTAGTCTTCAATTCTTTTAAGATATTGGTGTTCCTTTTCCGATCCCATCTGGTGTCACCCGCTGTTCTGCGCATGAATCTCATTTCACAAGCCGTTATTCTGCTTTCATGTTGTCTTTTTAGTGTCCATGCTTCACTACCATAGGTCAACACTGGTCTAGCCAAAGTTATTATTATTATTATTTATTATTATTATTATTATTATTATTATTATTATTATTATTATTCATCCTTCACGGATTAGGTCTTTGCCTGTTCCAATCTCACATCTGTTTAGTCCAGCGCTTTCTTGATCTTCAAGGGTCAAGGGGAAGGTAGAAGTAGCACCTTTGTTAGGGGTGGACCCTACCCTGGTCCTCACCTAGGCAGGGTTAAGTGGAGGAGATATAATACTAGAATAAATGCGCACAAGTTGTGCAGAAAATATATGTCACATAAGTTTTGTCATTAATTTGATTCACATAGTGTGTTATTTACAGAATTCTACCAGGGATTTCCCTCGTGTTTTGCAGGTGGTTACATGGTAACGGTCGCACAGTTGTTCCCGGGATCGTGCAAACACTTGGTCTTGCATATCCATGCACTGCTATTGAGTTCACCAGGTGTCGGAGTTCTTGATTGGTGTTGGTCCAGGATCTGTTTGTCGTGGCTTCTGTTGTATAAAAGTCCAGCCATATCTCTTGTCTCTTCTTCTCCCTTTCCTGAAGTAGTTTATTTGAGCTGTGTGTGGATGGTAGCCTCATACGCAGTTCTTCTGTGAAGAAGGGTTCCTAGGCGAGTTCATATGCTAGCCTCGACTTTGTGTGTTTTGAGACACCTGGGGCGGCTTTCAAGAATCGTGATTTGACAGCTTCCAAAGTTATTAGATCTCTTAGATTCAGCTTCTCCCAAATGAGGCATATTCCACATGTTGCAATGGAAACTATTTTTGCGTTGAACAAGGCCATGGCCGTTTTAGTGGCAGTCTGGATATTGCTAAGTGGAAGAGATATGGAAGACCTTTATCTCTGATGAAGCTTTAACCAAAACCGTTCATACCACATCCTGCAAGAGGTGGCGGATCTAGACATGACTGTCCCAACACACTTGGTAAGTGTGAGTATTGGTAAGGATGTAGGAGAAGGAAAACTCCGAAAATAAATCCGGGAAAAAGGCTCTCGTCAGCTGAGGAGAAGGCAACATTCTAAGGGAAAGGGAACCCAACAGGAAACCTCCGGTCCTCCAGGTTGTGGGTTGTGCGTCGGGCTGGAAACCCACCACGTTAAACGATCTTTCTCAAAAGTCTCACACGTCTCACACCATTATTATTATTATTATTATTATTATTATTATTATTATTATTATTATTATTACTTTATTTTTATAATGTCACCAAACTTATCCTTAATTTAGATAATTATTCCAGAGAAAAAAAATAATTTAATAAATCAAGGAGTTCCACAAGTGTGTACATTATCACCTACATTGTTTAATATATATTTTGACGAGGTTATACGAAAATGGAAAAAAATCAAGTCCGATAGGAATACAAATTAATAAGGAAATTTATATGAATATTTTAATGTATGCAGACGATCTGGTAATTATACAGAAGTCAGAGGATGATTTACCATTTACATCTTGAATCAATTAGGACTCTATTATAATCTCAAAGTCTCAACTTCGAAAACTAAAATTATGGCTTTTCAGGGCAAAGTGTCAGTCAGAGCAAAAATAGTGATCAATAATGAAATAATAGAACAGATAGCACACTTGGTTCAGATATAACATATAGCTATGATTGGGATATACACAATAAATTAAACCGATATCAAATGATGTGTGGCACCATAAGAAGAACCCTCCGAAATACTCGAAGAGAAACTCAGCTCAGGTTTTATAAAATTATGACTGTTCCTGTTCTTTTATATGGATCTGAATCTTGGGTACTTACAAAAAAAGATATCTCACACATTCAAGCCACTGAAATGAAATTTTTAAGATCCGTAAAAGGATGTACACGCATGGATAGATTACACAATGAATCAATAAGAAATTAACTGGAGATATTTTCAATACTCGATAAACTAGACGAGCACAAATACCAATGGAAAGAACATTTAGACAGAATGGACAATACAAGATTACCCTACAAACCACATGGAAAAATATCTTTGGGACGGCCAAGGAAACGATGGACTTGAGACCGGAACAGGTCGCATTGACCTAATCCTGGAAAGGACGAAGAAGAAGAAGATTATTACTTACTTACTTACTCACTGACAATATCGAACCCGTACGTTCATGGCCGCGCGGACATAAGCTCTCCATACATCCCTATCCTGAGCTAATGCTTTCCGATCATTCCCTGTATAATCTACTTCCCTCAAATCATAGTTAATGTTGTTCTCCCACCTCATTCTTGATCTATCAACTGGGCGTTTGCCCTCTGGCTTTCCTACAAGAAGCTTCCATGCACTTCTTTCATTCCACAAACGTGCAACATGTCCTGCCCAGCAGTCTACGAGACTTGACTGTTCTTATTATATCTGGCTTCCTATAAAGACCATGTAGTTCATTGTTATGTAGTCTTCTCCATTCACCTGTCTGTTCATCTCCCTTTGGTCCAAACATTTTCCTAAGAACTTTATTCTCAAATACTCGTAATCTCCTTTCCTCCCTTAAAGTAAGAATCCATGTTTCGCACCCATATAATATAACTGGTAGAATAATAGTTTTATATATTTTCAGTTTAACGTTTTTTGAAAGGAGTTGGGACATCAAGAGTCTCTGCAATGCATAATAGCACGCATTTCCAGAATTGAGCCTATGTTTAATTTCTTTGTGCGTCTCATTCCTATTTGTGATTATTGTTCCTTACTTACTTACTTACTTACTCACTGGCACTATCGAACCCGTAGGTTCATGGCCGCACGGACATAAGCTCTCCATACATCCCTATCCTGAGCTAATGCTTTCCAATCATTCCCTGTATAATCTACTTCCCTCAAATCATAGTTAATGTTGTTCTCCCACCTCATTCTTGGTCTACCAACTGGGCGTTTTCCTTCTGGCTTTCCTACAAGAAGTTTCCATGCACGTCTTTCATTCCCCATACGCGAAACGTGTCCTGCCCATCGCAGTCTACGGGACTTAACTGTTCTTATTATATCTGGCTTCCTATAAAGACCATGTAGTTCATTGTTATGTAGTCTTCTCCATTCACCTGTCTGTTCATCTCTCTTTGGTCCAAAAATTTTCCTAAGAACTTTATTCTCAAATACTCGTAATCTCCTTTCCTCCCTTAAAGTAAGAGTCCATGTTTCGCACCCATATAATATAACTGGTAGAATAATAGTTTTATATATTTTCAGCTTAACATTTTTTGAAAGGAGTTGGGACATCAAAAGTCTCTGCAATGCATAATAGCATGCATTTCCAGAATTGAGCCTATGTTTAATTTCTTTGTGCATCTCATTCCTATTTGTGATTATTGTTCCTAGGTATTTGAATTCAGCCAATTCCTCAAAATTTCCCTCATTTGTCATTAGCTGTCCATTTCCATTATATAATGTATTTCTACGCTGTGACCATATATTTAGTTTTACTGATATTTATTTCCAGTCCTAATTTCTTAGTGTTACTCAATAGTGTGTGCGTGTTGGCCTTTAGTATCTCCTCGCTATCGGCCAGTAGTACTACATCATCAGCATAAACTAACAGCTTATTAATACCATTCAGTTGTAGGCCTTCCTCATTCTCTAAAGATTTAATGGCATGCTCTAGTACAAAATTAAATAGTAGAGGAGATAGTGCATCTCCTTGCTTCAACCCATTCTGGATTTCAAAAGTGTCTGAAAACTGTTTGCCTACACGCACCCTACTCGTTGAGCCATTTAGACACATTCGTATAAGTCTAACTAACTTTTTAGGAATTCCGAACTCCAGCAGGATACTATATAACTTCTCCCTCTTAATTGAATCATATGCTTTTTTGAAGTCTACATATAGTTGATGTACAGTACCATTATATTCCCATTTCTTTTCTAAAATCTGTCTTATACTAAAAATCTGATCTGTTGTAGACCTGTTTCTTCTAAATGCACATTGATGATCTCCTAGAATGTCATCAATATAGGGAGTAAGTCTGCTTACTAATATATTTGTTAGAATTTTGTACGAAGTTGAAAGTAATGAGATGCCCCTATAGTTGTTGCAATCAGTTTTATCTCCTTTCTTATAAATTGGTACGATAATTGATTCCTTCCATTCATCTGGAAGAGCTTCTTTTTCCCAAATCATAGTAAGCAACCAGCGTATCTTGTCCATCAATTTTTCTCCCCCTGATTTTATCAGTTCTGCTGGGATCTCATCTGAACCTGATGCTTTATAAATCTTCAATTTTTCAATTGCCATTTCAACCTCTAATGCACTTGCTCTGCGACTAGCATTTCTGCTGTCTGTAACTTATCCTCCTCAATGTCCTGTTCTGTATGTACATTTAATAGCTGATTAAAATAACTTTTCCATCTATTTAATATACTCTTGGAATCTGCAATCATATCCCCATTTTCATTCCGAATTATGTTTGTTCTAGCCTGAAACCCTTTCTTCTCTATACTAATTCCCTGATATAATTCTCTAATGTTCCTATTTTTTGCATTCATTTCAAGATCATTAATCTTCTCTCTCAAATATTCCCTCTTCTTACTCTTTAGTAACTTGGTGGTTTCCCGTCTAACACTACCCAATTGCTCTAAATTTACCTCATTTGGCTGGTGTAACCATTTCATTTTTGCTAGCTTTCTTTTCTTTACGATGTCGGCACATTCCTCATCAAACCATTTCTTGTTTTGCCTCTTTTTTAAACAACCAATGCTTTCTGATGCTGACAATTTAATAGTATCTCTTATAGCCTCCCATTCTTTATTTATATCAGTTTCTTCTTCGTTTGCCACATTGTCATCTGAAGATTCCAGTACTTCAAATCTATTAGCAATTTTGATTTGGTATTCTTGCCGCATTTCATCATTTTTCAAGTTTTTTAATTCATATTTTACAGAATCATCTTTAGCGTTTGTTCCTCTCATAAGCGATAGCCGTTGTCTGATTTTCACTCTGACCAGATGATGATCCGAATTGCAGTCTGTCCCTCTAACTGATTTAACATCGATGATGCTACTGTGCCAGCGTTTATCCACTAATACATGATCTATCTGGTTCCGAGTTTCTCCATCTGGGGACGTCCAAGTGTATTTATGAATATCCTTATGCTGAAATGTTGTGCTCTTAACAATGAGATTCTTTGATGTGGCAAATGTGACTAATCTAACCCCGTTGTCGTTACTATCTTCATGAAGACTGAATTTGCCTATTGTTGGTTTGAATATATCTTCCCGCCCCACTTTTGCATTAAAATCTCCTAAGACAATTTTCATATGATATCGTGAAAGGCTATCAAATAAGCATTCTAATTCGTCATAGAACTCATCCTTGATCTTGTCATCTTTATCTTCTGTGGGGGCATGTACATTTGCAATTATAAATTGTTCCTAGGTATTTGAATTCAGCCACTTCCTCAAAATTTCCTCATTTGTCATTAGCTGTCCATTTCCATTATATACTGAAGAAGATTATTACTTTATTTTTTATTAATGAGAATTCTCCTCAACAAAGAGGTTTGTCTCCAGTGGAACAATATCAAAATATAAAATAGGTTACAATACCAACACATAAAATACACAAACATATAACTCTACACCATCTTGTACACCATCCTCCACTGCACCACATCTTTCCATTGTGTATGCAGGTAGTAGCAGGTCGGCCTCTTAATTTCTTGTGCAACCCTGTGTATTCTTCCTTCTTCTATTCTACGTACATGTCTACATCATTGTAATCGTTTCCTTTGAATTGTGACACTTTCTTCTTCCGCTTCCATAAGACGTCTTATTTCTGTGTTTCTTATTTTATCTTTCCTCGATATTCTGGCTGATCGATTATTATTATTATTATTATTATTATTATTATTATTATTATTATTATTATTATTAGTATTAATAATAATAATAGATATATCATCGGTTGATTAATGTCTTTGACATCGTCCAATTCCTAATAGCCAGTTTTGTCGGTCCATCCAATCTCCTGGTTGTAAATGTTTTTCCGTCATATATAAACATATTCCCTGACTCCAGGAGGTTTTAGGTCTTCCTCTGCTTCGTCTTCCCTCAGGTTTCCATTCCAAAACACATTTTGGTAGTGGATCCTCTTCCATTCGCTGGACATGTCCGTACCATCTTAATTGCTGAGTTTTAATATAATCTAAAATAGTGTCTTCAATCTTCATTTTCTCCCTTATAACTGAGTTCCTAATTTTTTCTCTTCTTGAATTTCTTGCGGCCCTTCGTATAAAATCCATTTCCGTTGCCAAAAGATACTTATTTGTTTTTGTTGTTAATGGCCAAAGTTCTGGTCCATAAGTAATGATGCTTTTAACAATTGTATGATATATATTCATTTTATTTTTATTACACTGAGCTACAAGCCGGAGGGTCGAAGCTTCAAGTCCCGTTGGGGTCAGGATTTTTAAACTGACCCAAACCCTCTGGCGGCACTATGGCCCTGGGGTCGACTCAGCCTCTAACGGAAATGAGTACCAGACGCTTGTTCTGGGTGTAAAGGCGGCCGTCACTCAGGGCTGACAACCCGGCTGACATAAAGTGCCGATTGTCAAGAAAAAGTGGGAGTCTTAACCTCCTACTACCCCAAGGGCCTCCGGGCCTGTTGTGGGATCACTTTACTTTACTTATATTTTTATCCCACAATATTCCATTCAGGCAAGCAATTCCAAATTTTCCTTTATTATTTCTATGTCTGTGTCCCTATAGAGAAACTATGGATTGCTTTAAGACATATGTGAGTGGGTTAGTTAGTTAAAGGATGGAACATGTTTTTCTTAAAGAGCTTTTAAAAATATCTTAGAATTTAATTTTTTTTAACTTTTACTTAGTGACTTCAACGGTGTTTGGCAATGAATTAAAAAAGCATTAATTTGTGGCTAACCTACATTATGATTGTGCATTGCATGAAAACAGGCTGCATTATGACACATCAGGATCTCTTATTAGATTACTCCGCCTCTCTGAGTTGCTGGATGTATTTCTATTCTTAGTTCCTTTTTCAAATGCGTCATTTGAAGATTACAGCGTTATGAAATCATAATGACCTATTAGATAGGGCTTATTTTTTCCTCAAAGTGCGCCCTACGACTAAAACTTAATAAACACTGTAAAATATGTGGGTGTGTTTGTTATATTCTTTAGTTTTAATTTAAAACGTAAAGGTGGGTTGTTGGATGTGATGTGGATATGATTGTAATAATTTAGATCGCTGTTATTTGCCACAGCACTGATGACTCCCGTCACGGGAATGGGCAAAGTTTCTTACAGAAAAAATAACGCCATCTTAATTGCTGAGTTTTAATGTATCTTGATAAATATAATAATTTACTCGCACTGTATTATAACGAACTCATCATCGTAAGTAATGCCACGAGTGATTTCCAAATTACCGATAAATTCACGACTCACGAAGTGAGGAGTGAATCGTTCTAGAGAATTTGAAAATGAAGAGTGGCATTTGTTAGGACTATTTCACGAATAAAATTAAGCTATTTACTTACAAATCATTATTTAAATATAGTTATTTTAATATATATATTTAATGTAAACGGCGAAAAAAATGTCATTTTATTAAAATTTTCACTTCTATTTAGATGAATCTTGTAAATGATCAATAATTTAAAAGATTCCGGCTTAAATGAATACATTTCACTTATACAAGATTATTACTTCATATATGTAATGGATGACTATTTCCAACGGTCAATTTTTCACTAGCACTTTATTTTCACTTTATGGATTATTTATATTCAAGATGAATGGAATTTATACTTCAATATTATTTTCCATAACTTTGACACCATTTTGTCGACTAATATGAAGAAATGAACACTAATTCTCTTATTTTTCGATGACCCATTATTTTACACATCCTACTTCTTTCAAGTATTGTAGCCATCTTGTTGTTCTGGGAAAAAACCCATTTCATTTCTGTTATAAGCTGGAAGTTCTGATTGGCCCAACTGAAAAGGAAGGAGTACTACTGGCTGACTCCCATCCAATTCGTCCAATCCCATTTATTTGTTTATAAAAAATATCAATTCAGATATTTAAAGTATTGTTACATATATTAAATCAGTTTGAAATACATCTAACTGTATTAACAGTTTATATTGACCAGTTTGAATTTTCTTATATACTTATAAAAATTGAATTCTCTAAATCAATCTTATTTCCATTCTTACTAGAAATAAATATAATTATATTTAAATATTAAATAAAAAAACGCTTATTATTATTATATGGGGATAAATATCTGGTTTTGAAGGGTGTTGATAGCACTGAGCAACAAAAAATATACTTTTTATTATGTTTCAGAAAGAAAAATATGCGATTCTGATAGTATTTTTTCTCCTGAATTCAAATATGATATCGGTTTTTCTCCATCACGCAAGGTTTCCGAGAGACAGGAATTTATAATTTTAAACACTTTAATATTTTCTACATTCGTAACTACACAAGATTCGAATATTCGGACTCACCTAAAAAGTAAGAAATTACGATTTTCTGCTATATTTCGCCTGTTCAGCATCCCTCTTGATGGTCCAACAATAATCGGCCAGCATATTAGGATTCCATTTTCCTTGATATATCTTTTCCATAGCTGAAACCTCCTGATGAAAGTGTTCCCCGTGCTCATCGCTCACTGCGCCAAGATTTTCCACAAAGAAATCTAGGTGTATTAAAAATATAATTATTTAAATCCATCCATTGTAATTTTGCCCGAAGGCAGGTACTTCACTGCAATCATAGCATTTTCATGCTATGCTTACAGCTTTACTAGGGAATTGTAGGTGTGGTAGCTTCCCGTTGCTTTCCACACTGGTGAAGGATGATGATGATAATGATAAGGATGATGATGATGGCCGTATGATTTCGTGGACCGTTTGGGCCTGACATTTGTCTTACAGGTGAGGAAAAACCCCGATAAAAACCTCACCCAGAAAAACTGCCCCGACCGGGGTTCGAACCTGGGCCTGCTGCGTGACAAGGCAGCACGCTACCTCGTGGCCACAGCGGTGGACTATATATATACTATTCTATGAAAAGTGAGGGATTGTACATATAATTTTACCCTTTCAGAATTCTCACGACAAGATGTTGAGATGAATGCGCTCACAAAAAGCCAATAAAAGGTAATATTATTGCTTTGTAAACTCTCAAACGAGTTTTGTCTGTGTCTTGAGGCGATTTGGAAAAATAAATATGTTCTTTCTTGTTCCATACGAATCGCAGTGACTTTCTGTAAAGTACAGCTGCGGGGGGGTTTACAACTCGCTTACACACAGTAGCATCCATTCATATTATAAAAATAGCAAAAAGTAACAGAGTAATGATAAATATTGTCAACCAGGTAAAGCACCAGTTTGGGTCTAAAGAAACGCTGTGATTCAGAATAAAACGGATAAGTACATATATTACATACAACTAATTTATAAATATATATTATAATATATTTTTAACTAATTTATAAGTCCATACTAGAAAAACAGCTAATTTATATGTCCATACTAGAAAAACAGCTAATTTATAAGTCCATACTAGAAAAACAGCTAATTTATAAGTCCATACTAGAAAAACAGCTAATTTATAAGTCCATACTAGAAAAACAGCTAATTTATAAGTCCATACTAGAAAAACAGCTAATTTATAAGTCCATACTAGAAAAACAGCTAATTTATAAGTCCATACTAGAAAAACAGCTAATTTATAAGTTCATACTAGAAAAATAGAAAAACAGCTAATTTATAAGTCCATACTAGAAAAACAGCTAATTTATAAGTCCATACTAGAAAAACAGCTAATTTATAAGTCCATACTAGAAAAACAGCTAATTTATAAGTCCATACTAGAAAAACAGCTAATTTATAAGTCCATACTAGAAAAACAGCTAATTTATAAGTCCATACTAGAAAAACAGCTAATTTATAAGTCCATACTAGAAAAACAGCTAATTTATAAGTCCATACTAGAAAGTACAAGACTTGAAAGCATAATAATAGTCCCTTCGATTGGTTGCTGGTCAAAGGAAGGCAAGACCAGTGATGGGGCTGCCATCTTATAGCCTCTGGTCAGGCTTTTCTGGAGATGAAAAGAAAATAAAGAAATGGAAGAAAGGGAAGACTCCCTAGCCCTCGGATGCCCTAATAGCGTCGGGGTCGAAAAAACAAGAGTTAACCAAGGGAGGTTAGATTTAGATAGTAAAGTTAAAAGAGTAAAATCCAAGCAGCCGAGATGAAATTTTTAAGAAGAGTAAAAGGCTGCACTAGAATGTACCAGAAAAGAAACGAGGATATCCGTGAAGAACTGCAGATCTACTCCATAAAAGAAAATATATTTAACAACAAGATACAGTGGAAAGAACATTTAGAAAGAATGGAAGAAAGTAGATTACCAAATAAAATCTTCCATTATTTTCCAAGAGGAAGAAGAGATGTCGGACGTCCTCGGAAGAGATGGTCTTAGATCTATTAGTGAAGACGGAACAGGCAACTCTTGCCTAAACCAGGAAGTGAAGAAGAAGAAGAAGATGAAGTTAAAAGAGTCTGGTATAAGTAAGTGGAAGAAAGGAAGAATTACTAGATCGGTTACAGATAAAAGTAAGGAGCAAAACACAAGTAAATGGAAGCAATGTTTTGCTCAGCTTGGGCACCTTGTGATCGCCATCCACACATCCCCTAGATGGCTGGAGGGAAAATTTTCTATAGGATCGTAACAGGCCTTGGCCTAATACTTGGAAGGAAGGAGAAGAAGAAGAAGACACTAGAAAGAATATTGTTATATGGATTGGAAGTTTGGACAATGACACAACAACATGTCAACTGAATAACTTCAGTTGAAATGGATTTTTGGAGAAGAGCTGCCAGAAAATCTCGACTGCAAAGAATTAAAAATACAGAAATTAGAAAATGGATGAATGCAGAAAGAAGCATAATGGATTAGATTAAACACAGTAAAATGGTATGGACACATAAGAAGAATACAGGGTGGAAGACCACCAGAGGCCGTCTATGCATGGACAATTGAAAGAAGGGACAGGAAAGGAAGACCAACAACAACCTGGAAAAATAACATTCAGAATTCAATGAGGAAATTTGATGTAACAGATGAAGACACAGAGAACAGAGAACGACGGAGAACTTTAATTAAGGGAAATTTGTGAATGTTTGTTGCAAACTGATAGTCTGTAAGTCCGTAGTTATTTATGTATTTTTTAACTCAGGTTAATTATTAAGATTGGTTGGAGAAAACCCTCAATGATGAGGAAAATTATCAAAATGAAATGAAACCTTTAAAGTACCTAGTGTTATGTTTAAAAATACCTGGAGTGAATAAAAAAAACTCTGCTACAACAATTGAACCACCACTGTGGTCTCGAGGTAGGAATAAGGAAGGCGCACCCCAGCATTCCCCCAGAAGATATCCCCGAAGAAAATATAATTGTTATGTTCAAATGTGAACACAGTATTGCAGGCACGAGTGTACTGGGTATGAATCACATGGTTAGGAAAGTTCAACTGAGAAACCGCACGGGTATTCCCAGAAGCAGCGCATTCTTTCTACTTACTAAGCCTGATGCATTATTGTCCGTTTACTTTAAATCTAGTGCAATTTATTATAATTCTGATTTTTAATGGCTCAACTGCACTTCTACTAGCGCTTGATTTTTCATTTATTGTTGTAAACTATAGCTCTTCTTCTGTATTTACTAACATTATTTAATATTTTAAACTTTTTCAAACAATTTTTATAACATTATTAGACAATTTTGAAGTATTTATTTAAATATGCAAATCACAATATTATGACACTGTTAGACAATATTGTGATGCTAACTGCCATTTTCTCCACAGAGTATATTACTTAGTCTATAATTTTTCTATCGCTGTTTTGGGTTATCGCTGGTTGGATCAGCGTTAGGGAGTGATAAGTAAGTGTACACCCATTTTTAATAAACGTTTGGTAATTTTAATATTATTAATGTATTGCAAATATTGGTCATTTAAATTTCATAGCGACGGATAGTAATCGAGGATGATAATCGATATGTGGTTCGATTGTGGGTTATCGTTGGCTCTATAACCTCTGGCGCATGCGCACTGTTGTTCTATAGGAATTTGAAAATATTTCACGCTAGTTTAAGTGCAGTTTTTCCATAGTGTGTCTACAACATTTATATGTCTATATTTTTAATTTTTTCCTGTTGATACTCGGTCGGCACTTAGTGTATATTTACGAATAGGCCTAAATAATAACCATCGGAACGCTGTGGTCTACATTTAAAAATAAAGGCGTACTTACAATATCAATATACTGGCACTAGCTAATAGCCGGCGTGCGTTGCTACGCCTAAATACATTAAATATTTAAGGTTAATTAAATTGAATGCTATACACTGAGACAAACCAAACACGGTGGTTGTTAGCCAGTTTTTAATTTCGGATTTCAGGTAAACCTGCACTTCTAATTGTTGGATTTCACTCAGTTTTGACAATACCTACCACGATTTATTTCAATAGGATATACTGAGTTTCGTTGTGAAACATCGAAAATTGTGACCGCTAGAGCAATTTCTAAATTTTCACTTCAGGTGAACTCCTACACCTAACTGTTTTAGAGGGTCCAATTAAGAATCTAAAACATCCAGGGACTCATTAAACACACACAAAAATTTTCATCAATATCGGTCTAAAGTACCACTTCTAATTGTTGGATTTCGCTCATTTTTTTGATAATACCTACCTCGGTTTATTTTAATAGGATGCACCGAGTTTCGTCGTGAAACATCGAAAATTGTGATGGCTAGAGCGATTTTTAAATTTTCACTTCAGGTGAATTCCAAACCTAATGGTTTTAGAGGGTCCAATTGTGAATGTATACCGTCCAGGGATCCACTCAAACAACACACAAAAAATATCATCAAAATCGGTCCAGTCGTTTAGGAGGAGTTCAGTTACACACACACACACACACACACCACACACACACACACACACACACACACACACACACACACACACACACACACACACACACACACACACACACACACACACACACACACACACACACACACACACACACACACACACACGCACACGCACACCGCACACGCGCACGCACAGACGCAAGCACGCAAGCACACACACACACACACACACACGCACACACACGCACGCACACACACGCACACACACACGCACACACACACACGCGCACGCACACACACACACACGCACACGCACACGCGCACGCACAGACGCAAGCACGCAAGCACACACACACACACACACGAACACACACACGCACACGCACGCACGCGCACGCACACACACACACGCATGCACGCGCACACACGCACGCACGCACACACACACACACGCACGCACGCGCGCACACACCCGCACACACACACACACACACACACGCACACGCGCACGCACAGACGCAAGCACGCACACACACACGCACACGCACACGCACACACACACGCACACGCGCACGCACAGACGCAAGCACGCACGCACGCACACACACACACAATATATATATATCCCGTTCAGGCATTTATTTTTCTATGTCAATGTCATTGTCCACCGCTGTAGTCTCGAGGTAGCGTGCTGCCTTGTCACGCAGCGGGCTCGGGTTCGATCCCCGGTCGAGGCAGTTTTTCTGGGTGAGGTTTTTATCGGGGTTTTTCCTCACCTGTAAGACAAATGTCAGGAAAACTTTAAGGCCCAAACGGTCCCCGAAATCATATGGCCATATCCTTTTCATTATCATTATCATCATCATCCTTCACCGGTGTGGAAAGCAACGGGAAGCTACCACACCTACAATTCACTAGTAAAGCTGCAAGCATAGCATGAAAATGCTATGATTGCAGTGAAAGACCTGCCCTCGGGCAGAATTACTATGGATGGATGGATCATACCATATTAAGCTTGCATTGCTCAATGTCAAAAATTTAACCATAAAATCGATAAAGCGTCACTGCTATAAAGTAAAAAATATTCTCTTTAATTTGCTTACTTGTTATAGTCAGCTACCAGATGGCAGTGAAGACCGAGTTCTCGCGACATCTAGTAATAATGGAGGATATATATATATATATATATATATATATATATATATATAAGAAAAATAAACGTTTGGATTGGATTCGCCTGGTGGTGTAATGGATAACACACTGTGGTACCGACCCAGAGTTCCGGGTTCAAATCCCGTGCAGGCATATATATATATATATATATATATATATATATATATATATAGGCCTATATATAAAGACGTCCAGGTAGCGTGCAGCCTTGTCACGCAGCGGACTCGCGTTCTACTCCCGGTCGGAACAGGCTCCTGGGGTAAGTTTTTTTTCCGGAGTTTTTCCTCGCCTGTAAGACAAATGTCAGGTCCCCGAAAATAATCCGGCCATCACCATCCTTATCATTATCATCATCATCATCCTTCACCGGTGTGGAAAGCAACGGGAAGCTACCACACCTACAATTCCCTAGTAAAGCTGCAAGCATAGCATGAAAATGCTATGATTGAGACCTGCCCTCGGGCAGAATTACTGTGGATGGATAAAGATGAGCTAAATTTGTCAAATTGGAAGCTTCCATGAGGCCCCCCCGACTTTGCAGTCGCAGAACCTGTTGGATTTCTTAATGTTTGAAACTTTTCAGGAGTGGTTTAATTAAAATGATTTCTTGAGCAACAGCCAGGGAAAAGAAAATTACGTTAAAACTTTCCATCTGGGACTGCGAGGCCATGTTCTTGGAAACTGCTGGAATGCGACTTCCTGTACATTCACGACTGTTATATATTTGCAGGCGTACAGAGATTGTTTTAGGTCTTCACCTAAAACCTCCTGGAGTCAGGGACATATGTTTATACATCTACAACCAGGAGATTGGATGGACCGACAAAATTGGCTATTGGTAATCAGACGATGTCAAATACATTAATCAACCGATGATCTATCTATCTATCTATCTGTCTATCTATCTATCTATCTATCTATCTATCTATCTATCTATCTATCTATCTATCTATCTATCTATCTATCTATCTATCTATCTATCTATCTATCTATCTATCTATCTATCTATCTATCTATCTATCTATCTATCTATCTATCTATCTATCTATCTATCTATCTATCTATCTATCTATCTATCTATCTATCTATCTATCTATCTATCTATCTATCTATCTATCTATCTATCTATCTATCTATCTATCTATCTATCTATCTATCTATCTATCTATCTATCTATCTATCTATCTATCTATCTATCTATCTATCTATCTATCTATCTATCTATCTATCTATCTATCTATCTATCTATCTATCTATCTATCTATCTATCTATCTATCTATCTATCTATCTATCTATCTATCTATCTATCTATCTATCTATCTATCTATCTATCTATCTAATCTATCTATCTATCTATCTATCTATCTATCTATCTATCTATCCATCCATCCATCCATCCATCCATCCATCCATCCATCCATCCATCCATCCATCCATCCATCCATCCATCCATCCATCCATCCATCCATCCATCCATCCATCCATCTATCTATCTATCTATCTATCTATCTATCTATCTATCTATCTATCTATATATGACAAACTGAAAGCGTCTTCTCAAATCGTTTATTCATTCTTTGTAAAAGTTCGTTTGCTGCTCCTGCATTTAAATTCATCTGAATTTTCTTTGAAACTTACGAACCATCCTTGTTGCTTTGATAATTAGATATAACTAACTAAATCACTGGCACTATCGAACCCGTAGGTTCATGACCGCGCGGATAAGCTCTCCATACATCCCTATCCTAAGCTAATGTTTTCCAATCGTCCCCTGTATAATCTACTTCCCTCAAATCATAGTTAATGTTGTTCTCTCATCTCATTCTTGGTCCAACAACTGGGCATTTACCCTCTGACTTTCCTACAAGAAGCTTCCATACCCCTCTTTCATTCCCCATACGTGCCACATGTCCTGCCCATCGCAGTTTACGAGACTTAACTGTTCTTATTATATCTGGCTTCCTATAAAGACCATGTAGTTCATTGTTATGTAGTCTTCTCCATTCACCTGTCTCTTCATCTCTCTTTGGTCCAAACATTTTCCTAAGAACTTATTATCTAATACTCGTAATCTCCTTTCCTCCCTTAAAGTAAGAGTCCATGTTTCGCACCCATATAATATAACTGGTAGAATAATAGTTTTATATATTTTCAGTTTAATGTTTTTTGAAAGGAGTTGGGACATCAAGAGTCTCTGTAATACATAATAGCACGCATTTCCAGAATTGAGCCTATGTTTAATTTCTTTGTGCATCTCATTCCTATTTGTGTTTATTGTTCCTAGGTATTTGAATTCAGCCACTTCCTCAAAATTTCCCTCATTTGTCATTACCTGTCCATTTCTATTATATAATATATTTCTACGTGTGACCATATATTTAGTTTTATTGATATTTACTTCCAGTGCCAATTTCTTAGTGTTACTCAGTAGTTGGCCTTCAGTATCAGCTTGCTATCGGCCAATACTGCTACATCATCAGATTAATACCAGAGTGAAGAAAAAATTAAATACATTTGGAAATAATATGAAACAAAACACGAACTTGATAGATGGAGTAACTGCCTTCCGAGACAGTGGAGGTGCCTGGTGATAGATTTGCTCATCATTCTCTGTCATTGATGTTTTGAATTTGACTAATGTACACAGGCCTACGTGACAGAAGCTGGGGTTGGTCTGATAGTCACGTGTCATCGTAGCATAAGTCTTAATTCAGATCCAGTCGCGGTCGAGGTCGATGGGGATTTTTTTACAACCTGGAAAATATTTGTTGATAACAGGTTTGCTTTGAAGATGCAAGTTTAGCTGAAACCATTAGTCTTGTATCTTGACACTTTGTGCGGCATTAATAGCATATTAACAGAGAAAAGTGCAGAAGCAATAATGGCTATTGTGTAAGGAAAACGAAGACCATGACTTTTAGAGGAAGAGATCCAGTGAGATCCAAAATTATTTTAGAAAATCAAAGTATAGAACAGGTGTCTAGTTTCAAATATTTGGGCTGTGATGTTGGCTACAATGTGGAAAGAGATATTGACCCCAAAATAAATAAATTTCAGACGGTGTGTGGAACAATACAGAGAACATTCAAAAATAAAATTAGAAAAGAAACCAAGATAAAAATGTATAATGTTATGGCGGTTCCCACAATATTGTAATGATCGTTTCCTCGATGTGGACGGGAAGCCCTCTTCGGAGACGATGTCGTTGAATCCTCCTCTCTATGTACAAGTCTATTGGGAATACTCCAACTATGACTGGAAGGTATGCTCTCGATACAGTGTTATAGGCTTTGGTGACACGTATTAGCACATGTCTTTGTCCCGCCAGGAGCTTCTTTTTTGGCATGCCTTTAGTCGTCTCGCCCATCCGTGTGCAGCATACGCGCATATTTATTGGAACAATAAACTACACCAAACAACTCACCCTAGAAACTGCCATGGCACTATTCAGAACAAAAATTATGCCAATGATATCCTATGCCGTCGAAGTCATCTGGCCTCATCTCACGACAAATAACCTAGCCACATTAGAAAGGATAAAATCAACCTACACAAAGAAGGCGATAGGAGTGTCAAGATCCAGGTTTGTATATCTACTGGCAAGAGAATCCTACCTCATTGAAGACACCAGACTTCAAATGCTCCTACCCAGCACCAAAGCATCAGAAACATCCCTAACAACAATGATCAAAAAGAGAGATGAAATACCTTCAGAATTATATGGCACAGGGGCCATGATTGATCGATCCTGGACAGCAGCAAACTTCGAGATGAGACACATATGTACAAGAATGGCGATCCACGGATTTCATCATATCATCTGTAACAATCCAGCTTTCCATGAACCAAACGCAACATGTCTGTGCAAACTGTGTGAACAAAAATGTGGTCGATGCCACCTGGACCTCTGTACCAAAAGAACAATCTCACTCAATGAAAATGCAAAAATGTAACCTAATTGTATATGGCCAATTGACTGCTATACTTGTATTATTATTAATAGCATATCACAATGGGACGTTGGGATGTGGTTTTTACAGAAGCGAGGACATTGTTAAAAACCGAGCAATGTTTCCGAAATATGTGTTGTATTCTCTTTACCATTCCAATCTCGATCGTCCAAACCTTTTTCTCTCATGCTGCTCAAAATATCATCAATCCTCGTTATTTTCGGCCGTCCTTTTCTTCATCTACCAAGTGGTACCCATTCTTGTATTCTTCTTCCGACTCTGTTTTTTTGTAACTTTTTTTACACGACCATACAATTTTATTGTTTGTTATTATTATTAACTAACTCACTGGCACTATCGAACCCGTAGGTTCATGGCCGCGCGGACATAAACTCTCCATACATCCCTATCCTGAGCTAACGTTTTCCACTCATTCGCTGTATAATCTACTTCCCTCAAATCATACTTAAGGTTATTTTCCCACCTCATTCTTGGTCTAACAACTGGGCGTTTTCCCTCTGGTTTTTCAACAAGAAGCTTCTATGCACATCTTTCATTCCCCATACGTGCAACATGTCCTGCCCATCGCAGTCTACGAGACTTAACTGTTCTTATTATATCTGGCTTCCTATAAAGACCATATAGTTCATTGTTATGTAGTCTTCTCCATTCACCTGTCTGTTCATCTCTCTTTGGTCCAAAAATTGTTATAAGAACTTTTTTCAAATACTCGTAATCTCCTTTCCTCCCTTAAAGTAAGAGTCCATGTTTCGCAACCATTATTATTATTATTATTATTATTATTATTATTATTATTATTATTATTATTATTTATTATTATTATTATTATTATTATTATTATAGAACAAAACCTTATGTCGATGGAAATGGATTTCTTGAGGAGAGCAGCAAGATGTTTAAAATTAGACAAAATCAGAAATACTGTCATAAGAGAAAAAATGAATATTGGTTATTCAATAGTAGATTATATACGGTATAAGCAATTAAATTGGTATGGGCACGTACGACGAATGCAAAAAGAAAGATTACCCAGGAAAACATTGGAATGGTGTCCAGCTGGAAGAAGGAGGAGAGGAAGACCTCGAAACTCGTGGATGCAGGAAATAAGAACTGGAATGAGAGCAAGAGGACTGGAGGACATGGATTGGATGGAGAGAGACGAGTGGAGAAGAAACATAAAACTTTAGGCACAGAAAGATGTGTAAACATTAAAATTCTGTATATAAATAAATAAATAAATAATAATAATAATAATAATAATAATAATAATAAAAACAATAATAATAACAATAATAATGATAATGGTTGGAAAACATGGACCCTTACTTTAGGAAAGGAGATGTGTAAACATTAAAATTCTGTATATAAATAAATAATAATAATAATAATAATAATAATAATAATAATAATAATAAAAACAATAATAATAACAATAATAATAATAATGGTCGGAAAACATGGACCCTTACTTTAGGAAAGGAGATTACGAGTATTTGAAAATAGAATTCTTAGGAAAATTTTTGGACCAAAGAGAGATGAACAGACAGGGGAAGGGAGAAGAAGTCTTACACAACAGTAAACTGTGTCCGCAGAGCACACCGGGTCGACAACATGGTCTAAAATCGATATAATTAGCGACGGTGGCGCTATCTTAAGATGACGCCCGTACTACGTGGTCAATGCTTCCAAATATCACTACACAGATTCAGAGGGCTGCGTTTAGAGAGGAGAACATTGTAAGAGTTCATTCACATAGATGGCAGATCGATCAGTAAAAAATTGCCAATAGAATTATTGTCTAGATTATAATAAATAAATAATATTAGTAAACTCATTTACATCTGATTCTCGTCATTCATGTCTTATCTTAACAGAGTGAATAAAACACATAAATTTGATAGCACATCATTTAACACTGTAACACTGACAAGTAACATGCCAGCCGTTATGCAGAGCTGCCATTTTGTACGGCATACTTGCGATTAAACAAACCGTTATGCTTGGATTTACTCGATTACGTATTATTTAATTTTTGGATTCAATTTGAGGTTTTTGCCTTCAAATTGATATAAGAGGACATCGGACAAGGGAAACTCGATTAAAATTTTACAAAACAGTAGCCTTTCCAACGCTAACATACGGGTCTGAGACCTGGCCTTTAACCATCTCTGATAAAAAATAAAATTGAGGCAATAGAAATGAGATTTCTCAGTCAGTAACAGGTGTATCTCTAAGAGATCGAAAGAGAAGTCAAGATATCAGAGATGAATTACAAATATATAATATAAACCAGAGAATACACACAAATAAACGTAATTGGTTTAAACATATACAAAGAATTGAATGCAGGCTTTCACGGCCGGTAATCATAATGTTGAGTGATTCCGGGTTATGTGGCCGTGGTCCATAGTTGGTGTTGATACCAGACGTTTCGCCCTCAACTGCGGAGGGCATCTTCAGTGGCGAGTGCTTCTAGGCGTGTTTCCTGGTCGGAAGATCTACTAAGAGTGAGCGTCCACAGCGCCACTGAAGATGCCCTCCGCAGTTGAGGGCGAAACGTCTGGTATCAACACCAACTATGGACCACGGCCACATAACCCGGAATCACTCAACATTATATACAAAGAATGCCAAATAATCGTTTATCAAAACAGCTGCTTCATTATAGGCCGACGAAATGTAGGAAGACCAAAACGTCGTTGGAAAGACAGCCTGCACCTGCAGCATATAGTGCACCGGGGAGCGGAACGGGTCAACAGGCCCATACCTTGAAGCTTGAAGATATCTGATCTTGGTAGGGATGCAACATCGCTCATGAACATAGAGAACCGTTCATATAAAGTTTCGATGTTTTAAAAAGTAAAATATCGAAAACAACGATGTTTATGAACGATATATTGATGTTTTCAAACAAAATTAAAAAACACAAAATAATATTGAAAACTTTTATTAATCATTTATTTCGCGAAACAGAATTTAAACAATCTTATGCCTAGTATGCGGTTTCTTTCTTGGGTAATCGAAGCCCCAACCTCTGAAAACAGCACCGACGTTGCTACAATAGGCAAATACAGTATGGCTCTTTTACACTTTTCAACGGACCACGGAAAAATGGTTTAAAATAGGGGAAAGTGTAAATTGAGGGAAATGAAGATGAGCTCAAAAATATTGACCCCCCCCCCCGCATCCATTTCAGAACATGAAAAAAAAAAAACAAATGGGGATAATGTACTACAATATTACCCCTTACACGAGGGAACGTGGTGTAAATTTAGGGAAAGTGTAAATTATGGAAAACAGAAGGAGCTAAAAAATGTTTACCCTCACATTTAGCAACCATTCTAGAACATGCAAAAAAGCTGTGACTGGGATAATAACAATATTAGTTAAATAATGTAATGTTTCTTTTAAATTAAGATAAAATTCTTTACACCTCACCTCATGTCCTGTCTTTTATTTATTTAGAAGACAAAATACCAGGCGAGGTGTAAAGAATTTTATCTTAAATTAAACCTCATAGTGATATTCCTATAATAGTTTAATGTAATGAGTATTTTGAACTGCTGTAAACATAAAATTACTTTCTTTCTTTTACTTTCGCCATTTAAAAAATAAATAACAAGGAGAGGTTCAGCAAGCACCACTATGAATCTTTATTGAGAGATTTTAAGAAAATCGTTTTGCCATAGAAAAACACGGGTTGGATTTCAGAAATGTTTTAAAGTTCTAAGCCAACCACATGCTCTGCTCTTTATCGATTGTACAGAAGCCAGCTTCGTTGGCTCATTAAACTTGCTTGGCTCCGTATCGATTGTTAAACAGCCGGTTTCCTTGGCTCAACGAACTTCCTCTGCTATATATCGATTGCACAGAAGCGAGATAATCGATCAAATAAATCGAATATCTTCGATCTTTAACACTGAAGATCGACGTGATGTGACGTAAATTGCGGTAAAAAACAAAATTTCAGAAACGTAAAAGCGGGGTTTTTAATACATTGTGCACATAGGGAAACTGAAGGGACCTTAAAAAATGTTGTAAAAGGCGGGAAAACGTAAAAGCAGGGTAATACTGTCAGTTTACACAGGTCAGGTAATAAACCTTTCATGTAATCCCACATCTAACTCACTAACTAACTCTCTCTCTCATTCTACAGGCTCTCAAATTAGTCTCCTGCAAAGTTCACAACACGCTGCCAACGATGTGGGAGGCGCCGAATACCATCTGCTTCACCATTTTCTTCACCATGTGTGAATCTGGTCATCTGTTGTTCAACAGCATTTGTAATGTTCATAAGTGTCCCAAACCGTAAAAAAAGAAAGTGAAAAAAAAAGTAAAAAGGTGTCATATAATGATTCTGCAACATGAAAACTGTATTCATATGAGGATTATGGTACCTTAATAAACACGAGGAGCAAAATGTTGGCGTGTTGTTTCATACGTATATGTTAGATGTTTCACCCACGCTCAAATTCTCACAAAAATATAGTTGCCATGACTTATACCCCAACCCTCGTATATAAAAATGAATGTTTGTTTGTCTGTCTGTATGCTTGTTTGTCCTTTATTCATTACTACCACACCGTTCATCCGATTGTGATGCAAAATGTTCAGGAGTTTCCCGGGAAGGTTTTAGGCTATAAGAGAGTTGTAATACTCAACCCCTTCACTCTTAAAACATCAATATTTGTACTGAAAAAGTACTTTTTTGAACTTTTTTGGAAGTTTAAATGGCTTACTCTGTCTAAACCATGACATGTACACCAAATTAATGTACACAGAATTGAATATCCAAAAAAAAAAAAAAACTATGAAAAAGTCCACGACAGCATATCCGTATCTTTTACAGATAACTCAAAATAACCATTTTTATCTTTCAGCTCATTTATGACAAGAAGATCGGGATAAGTAGATTCCCGGGTAATCAGCACGTGCTATCTAAAGATAATTATGATATAAATGTATAATTATTTTTCTTTTTACTTATTCAACTAAACATAAAAACACATTTAATTTATTCAGGCGTAGCAGCGCACTGCCGGGTATTAGCTAGTTGTCAATAAAACCCCAATCACCCAACTAAAACATTAAAATAGTCAACGCGTTTCGATAGCGAGGACATCATTATCAAGACTAGTTACTGATTCAATAAAAACAGGCTAAACACAATATCAGTTACAGTCCTGATTACGTCACATCACGTGACTAACAATTTTAAATTAATTACGGACATCATCAACATGATCTACCTATCTTTTAGTTAAATAAAAGAGGGCGCTGACTGGAACAGAGACCCTTTCATTATTCGTTATGTTTTCTCTGTTTTTATAAATTTCCAAACTCTCAAGGAATTTAAAATCAATGGTCGATCTAACCAGTCTAAGATTACTCTTATCAATAAATCAATAATATGACCTTAGTTACAAATATGTAGAGCAGGGCCGTCCAAATTACGGTCTGCCATAACTTTCTATTCGGCCCCTACAGACCTGTAGCGTTCCAGTAAAGTAAAGTGTGCTAGGGGTAGGCCCATAATATTAGTCTGTCAGCAATGGAACAGGAAATTGTGAAATATGTTATATTGATGTAACAAGAAAAGTAGCAAATCAACACACGTTTATATAATAATAATAATAATAATAATAATAATAATAATAATAATAATAATAATAATAATAATAATAATAATAATAATAATAATAATAATAACAATAATAATAAAACAAGACATTATATAAAAACAGTTAAAATAGTGTAATATATATAAAACAACATTTACATGTGTCAACAAGGCATGTAGTATCGCTTACTGCGATGGAGCATGCGTATTGGAATGTAATAAAAAAACAATAAGAACAGTGATAATAATAATAATAATGGTTGCGAAACATGGACCCTTACTTTAGGAAAGAAAATTACGAGTATTTGAAAATAGAGTTCTTAGGAAAATTTTTGGACCAAAGAGAGATGAACAGACAGGTGAAATGGAGAAGACACAACAGTGAACATAGAGAACCGGGTCTACCACAGGTGCGGGTCTACAACATGGTAAAATCGGTAGAATTAGCGACGGTGGCGCTATCTTAAGATGATGCGCGTACTACGTGGTCAATGCTTCCAAATATCCCTACACAGATTCAGAGGGCTGCGTTTAGAGAGGAGAACGTTGTAAGAGATCATGCACATAGATGGCAGATCGATCAGTAAAAATTGCCAATAGAATTATTGTCTAGATTATAATAAATAAATAATATTAGTAAACTCATTTACATCTGATTCTCGTCATTCATGTCTTATCTTAACAGAGTGAATAAAACACATAAATTTGATAGCACATCATTTAACACTGTAACACTGACAAGTAACATGCCAGCCGTTATGCAGAGCTGCCATTTTGTACAGCATACTTGCGATTATAAATCATGCTGTTTATCTATTAGTCTACGTGGTTATTTATTTGATATTTTTTAATTTTTGGGATCAATTTGAGGTTCTTGCCTTCAAATTGATATAGAGTCATGTAGAGGATCTGATCTTAGTGCGGATGCAACATCGCTCGTAAATATAGAGAACAGCTCATAAATAGTAATATATCGAAAACGTCGATCTTTATGGACGATATACCAATGTTTTCAAACAAAATTTAAAAAAGAAATAATGACAATGTTTATTAATTATTTATCCACGGGAAAAATGGTTTAAGATAGGGGAAAGTGTAATTGAGGGAAATGAAGATGAGCTAAACAATTTTGACGCCCCATACTCTGCATCCATTTCAGAACATGAAAAAAAAACAGATGGGGATAATGTACTAGAATATTATCCCTTCGAATGGAAGATCACAGGATACCCAAACAAATGTTAAGATATCAACCTGCAGGAAGAAGAAGACCAGGACGTCCACTCAAAATACTTCTGGATGGTGTTTCTCTTGAGGCCGAAACAGGTCAACAAATGGCCTAAATTCGTGAATGTACTATGATGATGATGATGAATATTATCCCTTACACGAGGGAAAGTGATGTAAATTTGGGAAAAGTGTAAATTATGGAAAACGAGAAGCTAAAAAACTAAATGCAATATGTAGCGATTATAATTTTAAAATTTCATTAAGTAAAACAAAAGTAATGACATTTTGTGGAAGAAATACTCTGCGTGCAAAAATAGTAATTAGAGACGAAATTATTGAACAAGAATCCTACTTTAAATATTTAGGATGTGACATCAGCTATGGGTATGATAAAGATATTGAACACAAAACACATCAGTTTCAAGCTATTTGTGGTACAATAAATAGAACATTGAATAATAAAGCCCATAAACAAACAAAATTAAAATTTTATAAAACAATGGCTGTCCCTGTCCTTTTGTATGGGAGTGAATCTTGGATTACCACTACCAAACAAGAAAGTAAAATCCAAGCAGCCGAGACGAAATTTTTAAGAAGAGTAAAAGGCTGCACTAGAATGGACCAGATAAGAAACGAGGATATCCGTGAAGAACTGCACATCTACTCCATAAAAGAAAATATATTTAACAACAAGATACAGTGGAAAGAACATGTAGAAAGAATGGAAGAAAGTAGATTACCAAATAAAATCTTCCATTATTTTCCAAGAGGAAGAAGAGATGTCGGACGTCCTCGGAAGAGATGGTCTTAGATCTATTAGTGAAGACGGAACAGGCAACTCTTGCCTAAACCCAGAAGTGAAGAAGAAGAAGAGAAGCTAAAAAATGTTTACCCTCACCTCATATCCTGTCTTTTATTTATTTAGAAGACAAAATACCAGGTGAGGTGTAAAGAATTCAATTTTAAATTAAACCTGATAGTGATATTCCTATAACAGTTGAATGTAATGTGTGTTTTGAATTGCTGTAAACATTACTTTATTTTCTTTTACTTCCGCCATTTAAAAAATAAATAACAAGGAGAGGTTCAGCAAGCACCACTATGAATCTTTATTGAGAGATTTTTAAAAAATCGTTTTGCCATAGAAGTACAGCGGTTGAATTTCAGAAATGTTTTAAAGTTCTGAGTCAACTACATGCTGTGCTCTTTTATCGATTGTTCAAAACTCAGCTTCGTTGGTTCATTAAACCTGCTAGGCTCCGTATCGATTGTAAAGCAGCCGGTTTCCTTGGCTCAATGAACTTCCTCTGCTATATATCGATTGCAAAGAAGCGAGATAATAAATCGAATATATTCGATCTTTAACGCTGAAGATCGACGTGATGTGACGTAAACTGCGGGAAAACAAAATTTATGAAACACCCTGTATAATTAAACTTATTTAGTTTGTTATTTATATCTGTTTCCGCTGTGTATGATATTTCGCAACCTGGGAAGTTATATCTTACCACTTGTTCTATTGGTTTATTTTCTAATATTATCTTTGTCCGAACTGGATGAGCGCCCTTGAAGGCCATTGTTTTTTTTATTTGGTGAGGAATATTTTATTTAGCATGAATTAAAATAGTCGAGAATGTAACACCGGAGTGGTTTATCCCATATTAATATATATATATCCATAGTAATTCTGCCCGAGGGCAGGTCGTTCACTGCAATCATACCATTTTCATGCTATGCTTGCAGCTTTACTAGGGAATTGTAGGTGTGGTAGCTTCCCGTTGCTTTCCACACCGGTGAAGGATGATGATGATGATAATGATAAGGATGATGATGGTGATGGCCGTATGATTTCGGGGACCGACAACTTCTTTACCCAACCCAAACTAGTAATTCAATTGAATGATTCCAAAATACACCTCCTGCAGAGCATAGTTACTCAGAATTACCTTAAAGTTTTCCTGACATTTGTCTTACAGGTGAGGAAAAACCCCGATGAAAACCTCACCCAGAAAAACTGTCCCGACGGGGGATCGAACCCGGGCCCGCTGCGTGACAAGGCAGCACGCTACCTCGAGACCACAGAGGTGGAGTTATATATATATATATATATATATATATATTACTCCTCTACACACCCACTTATTGTAAAAATGAGGAATTTCGGTCCCCGTGGAGCCATACTTACATCTGGTTTTAAGCTTCGTGGGATGAAATTCGGCTGGAGTGAAATGATTTTTCAGTGCGTAAATTATTGCTTATAATTTGTAGAAATAAATAGGTCCACGGACTTGGTGTCGAGGTAGTGTGTTGCCTTGTCACGCGGCGGGTCCGGGTTCGAACCCCGGTCGGGACAAGTTTCTTGGGTGATTTTTTTCAGGGTTTTTCCTCGCCTGTAAGACAAATATCAGGAAACTTGAAGGTCCAAACGGTCCACGAACATCATCTGGCCATCATTAACATATTAATTAAATCCTCTCCTGGCGCCCCAACCTCAAGTGGACTACAATAATGTCACGCCAGGAGAGAACACCAGACCGTTGAAATGACAAAAATAGTGGCATTGAATAAAATAACAAGATTAGACCTAAGTCCAGGCACGTGTTGTTAAAAGAAAAAAGATAATACAATTTCTAAAATGCAACAGAAAATATTAAACAAAACTACAAGAAGGAAAATTAAAAATAATAAATTAAAAGAATATGGAATTTGAAAAACAATTATATTTGAGAATAAAGTTCTTAGGATAATTTTTGGACCAAAGAAAGATGAACAGACAGGTGAATGGAGAAGACTACATAACAATGAACTACATGGTCTTTATAGGAAGCCAGATATAATAAGAACAGTTAAGTCTCGTAGACTAAGATGGGCAGGACATGTTGCACGTATGGGGAATGAAAGACGTGCATGGAAGCTTCTTGTAGGAAAGCCAGAAGGAAAAACGCCCAGTTGTTAGACCAAGAATGAGGTTGGAGAATAACATTAACTATGATTTGAGGAAGTAGATTATACAGGGAATGATTGGAAAGCATTAGCTCAGGATAGGATGTATGGAGAGCTTATGTCCGTGCGGCCATGAACCTATGGGTTCGATAGTGCCAGTAAGTAAATAAGTAGGTTTAAATAAATTAATATAATGAAATCGTGATCGAAATTAGCCACTCCTACACACGCCCACAACAATATGTTAGTAAAAATGACAAATTTTCAATAGTCATTACCATGGTTGCGTCTCGTTCAAATTAGGCCGGGGTTCAATTGACATGTAATGTTTTATATAAACTATACAAATTAAGAAATATAAACGGGATTAAACCGCTAAAGTGATAAGTTATCAGCTTTTAAACGATTTTTAGAGCGTAAAATCCTGATCGTGAAATTGAAGCAGTGGATATACGTTATGTTTGAATGTCCCGCCATTTAATAAGTCGCACGTTCTTAAATCCTTAAACATTTGACGAGGAGCAGTTAGTTCAGGATTGCGGACACCGCGTTTCCCGGATTTCAGGGTTTGCGACTTTTATTTAAGTGGACATCGTTGTTTAACTGAGCTCTCTGCTCAAATTACAGGAGGAATCACAAGCAATGTTTAGAAACTGTTCCTGGAATTAGAAATGCGTGGATCAGGACGGACATTTCCAACATCTACCTTAAAAAGTGAGTAAAATATTTTTTAATAAAATAAAATAAAACGTAGTTTTATTTGATTTTCATATTTATTATATAATTCAGTGACAGCTGTTTCGGTACACTGTATCTTCTTCAGACATGTTAACAAATTATGAATTGTGTTCCAACTGATCTAAGCAACAATACAACAATATTTATTTAAATTTTTAAATTTAACAAAGGGGATTCATTAAAATCAAGTTGAGAATTTAACAGTTTTTTACTACTTTTAAATTTATTAATTTCTACAGCCTCCAAAAAGTCTAACTTCTTACCCTTATCACAAATATGTAAAATTTCAAAATTTGGATCGAAACAATGATTAAATTGGAATAGGTGGTTAGCATATTTTGAATTTTCTAAATTTCTGTTATATGCTCTCATGTGTTGCTTTATCCGAGAGATGAAAGGTCTGCCAGTTTGTCCTATATAGACATTGTCACATGTGCCACACTTCAATTTATATACACCTGATAATTTTTCTTTTTTTGTTTTGGTTTTATTGTTTTTTATTATATTTTGTAGAGTTTTATTAGTTTTAAATGCCACATTAATGTTAAACTTTTTAAAGTGTTTAGATATTTTATTTGAAAGTGGGCCTATGTATGACATTACGACATATTTCTTTATTTTTTCTTTGGGTAAAGGAAAAACTTTGTTAATTGCTTTTTGTAATGAACCTTCTTAATTAAACATTCTATAATTTCAGGGTCGTAGCCATTACTAACAGCCAATTGTTTAATAATATTCAATTCATTATTATATTCCAAGGGTGAAAGAGGGATATTTAAAAGTCTATGAATGTAACTATTAAAGGCTGCCATCTTATGAGTATATGGGTGAAGAGAAGAACTGTGGATAGTGGTATCAGTATGAGATGGTTTGTGAAAGATACCAAACTCAAACTTATTATCAATGTGTTTTATTGATAAATCCAAGAAATTTATACTATTATTTGTTTCTAATTCCATTGTGAAATTAATACTTCTGTGAATGTTATTAATAAAATTTAAAAAGGAATTCAATTGTCTTTTGGTTCCTGTGAAGCCTGCTATGACATCATCTACATAACGATACCAAAATAGAACATTTCTAGCTAATACATTCTTATGTATGGTTTGTTCTAAGTCATCCATAAAAAATCTCTGCCAAAAGAGGGCTCAACGGATCACCCATAATCAAACAAAATCAAATATTTTGTATATATTTCAAGTTATTCTGTTATTTACTTCAGTTAAATATTGTGTTCATATTTGGAACTATTTACTTCCGCAAAATCCTTCAACGAGTCTCAAGTGTGGTTCCACGTGTTGATCGTTGCACAAAGTGTACCTGCGACGCATGTTTTCATACACACTGGTGTGGGCTCAGTAATTTCTGCTGCCGCCAGAATTCGTGCAAGATCTTCCCCCGACTCGACAGGTGTAGTACAACCCCTAGAAGTCGGTGATACTTATTCTGAAACACAAGACACACGATATCAGCCCATTGTGTTTCCATCTTCAAACTTATTTTACATAAAAATGGTACGTTTCCGGACATGGGTTCCTTTATCTACTAAGTCCCCCCTACAACCCCTAGAAGTCTGTAATACCTATTGTGGATCTTCCTGTATAAGTACCTTTTTTATATTTCCTCAATTAGAAATTATTTTTGTTGGAAAAAACTCCGGTAATTATTAAAATCAGAAAGGCCTTACAAAACATGTTTCATTTTTGGCTGCTACTTGCTACTGATCACAGCATGCCGAAGATAAAACATCCTTTGAAAGGCCTTCGTGTCTTTAATAATTAACCAAGTTTTTTTGAATAAAGATCAATTACAACTGAGGAAGACGGGCATAAAAATGGTACTATATCATTATTTAAATTTTAAAAAAATCTCAATTGGACAATGATATGCAACAACCGGCTAAGCGCCACTTAAAATAGATTTTGATGCAATTTGTTGCACTGGCTCATGAAGTTAAGTCTCATAGATTGCGATGGGCAGGACATGTGGCACGAATGGGGAATGAAAGACGTGCATGGAAGTTTCTTGTAGGAAAACTAGAAGGAAAACGCTCAGTTGGTAGACCAAGAATGAGGTGGAAGAATAACATTAACCATGATTTGAGGAAAGTAGATTATACAGGGGATGATTGGGATGTATGGAGAGCTTATGTCCGCGCGGCCATGAACCTATGGGTTCGATAGTGCCAGTGAGTTAGTTAGTTTGGATCATGAAGTAAGTGTACGCACCAAATCTTTAAATATAGCCTTATTATTAAAGAAAAATGTAAACGCCATCAGTCCTATCTGAGATTCTATGTTTTGTAACAAACGGATTTGAAACCAGATCTTCATAAATGCTAACCTAAATTTTGCTTCATGCAGCTAAGCGCCAATGTTCCCGCTCTTAGATTGTTAATGCATAACTGTCAAACAAGTGAAATAACTTGCAATATCCAGTATTGTTAGTTTGTTGCTACAATAAATAGTGAAGATTGACTTAAACTTTAAACGTATTTTTCTCGAAACTTACATAACGGCGCATAACCGGTTGATACATAACGCCGACCAATTGTGATAGCAATGAATGTTAAAAATATGGAAATTATATAATTGGATATATTAACTGTATCCACCGCTGTGGTCTCGAGGTAGCGTGCTGCCTTGTCACGCAGCGGGCCCGGGTTCGATCCCCGGTCGGGGCAGTTTTTCTGGATGAGGTTTTTATCGGGGTTTTTGCTCACCTGTAAGACAAATGCCAGGAAAACTTTAAGGCCCAAACGGTCCCCGAAATCATATGGCCATCATCATCCTTATCATCATCATCATCATCATCATCATCATCCTTCACCGGTGTGGAAAGCAACGGGAAGCTACCACACCTACAATTTCCTAGTAAAGCTGCAAGCATAGCATGAAAATGCTATTATTGCAGTGAAGGACCTGCCTTCGGGCAGAATTACTATGGATGGATGGATATTAATTCTATGATTTATAAGAAGTGTAAAATCGGAATTTGGAAGAGCCTGGAATTATTAGAAAGCCATGGAGTGGATTTTTTAATTCTGGAATATTCCTTAATCAATATGTCGTGGGTTTTACGTTATGTGATGTGGGCAGTATTTTGACCACTTCCTCGCAATCCAAGAAAGCGGAAGATTTATTTATTGTGATATTTTGCTTTTATCCACTTAATCACGTTCTTCCTGGCGACATTTAAAATATTCTGCCATGGGTATTCCTGGTTTCACGTCTCTCTTCAATCCAACTAGATTATAATACACTTTTCTAAAATATGGATACAATAGCTCTATTTCACAAATTCAACGTAATTAGGAACATGGATTTCTAACAACTTCCGGGGTTTCTCCACATCTCTAGCAAAAGCAATTTGCAGTTTTCATAAAAAAAGACGCCGTTCTAACTGAGGTCCTTAAAGAGCTTCTTTGCGCAATAGTGCGTTTTGTCGTACTTACAGCAAGGGCGACCATGATTCAAAGTTCAACTTGCTAAATTTCGGGGTTGCCAACCTAAATAACTATACTGTAATATTACGCGTGTGGGAAGTGAAACCACTGCCCTCTATGTATACTACATACAATATATATATACACAAAAAAAATATCCAAAATGTAGTGTTAATATACATTATACGAAACAAATCACTGCATTTTAAATGAACTGAACTTTATTTGAAACAATATAAAACAATAAATACATAAGAATTAAATGAATCGTGATTTCTTCTTACCTCATAATTCTATGTTTTTTTAGACACAGCGCTGCAGTATCAGCGACCCATTGTCACCATCGTCAGCTGTTTTCACGAGACGATGGTGACAATGCGTCGCCGATACTACAGTGGTGTGTTAAAAAAACATAGAAGTATGATTTATCCATCATTGAGATGTACGAAATCAATAATAAAAACTTGGAAAAAGCCGTACTGGCTGTAATGTATAATTCCCAAATATATCTTCTTAATAAAGGAGCCGCCATTTGCAAGATAGAAGCATGGCTTCACAGCATTTGGTGGATGGGAATTACAATGTATATAGAGAAAGATTTGCGTTTAGATCGGTACTTGCTCAGGTAGCTCAGTTGGTAGAACACTTGGTCTAGAGAACCAAGGGTCCCGGGTTCAAGTCCCGGTCTGAGCGTATAATTTTTCTCTTCAAATATGATTTATCCATCATTGAGATGTACGAAATCAATAATAAAAAAAATAGAAGTATGAGGTAAGAAGAAATCACGATTCATTTAATTCTTATGAATTGAACCTCATAATGTTAAAAATTCCCAAAATTGATATATATATTTTCCGCCATTTTATCACTAATATTGTCTCATGGCCTCCTGTAGTTTCAACGAATAAACATTGGCCACACTGTTAACGTTAGTCAATTGTTTATAATCAACGAGAATATTTCCAACAAATATATTATTTTAGTATTATTTATTATTTTGAAAACACCATCGCGCAAAAATAACGTACAACGCACGTTTGTGAAGTGTTTTAGAGAATCTCGGAAATTATAAAACCTCGCATCGTAATAACTGTTTTTTTCATCATTAGAGTTACTTCTTACTTGTTTATTTAACTGTTAAACAGACTTTATTGTTTAACAACGTAACTTAATGTTAAATACAGCAATTGCAGCTGAACTGTGAATTTTATATTTCTGCCACTTAACTGTTATATACAGGGTGAACGATAATTACAGGGACTGATTCCTGACTGGAAATGAAAGAGAAAATGTCCTATAAACATGTGTCCGGAAATGAACGATGTGCGTGCAACGACAACACACAGTACATAGCATAATCGCATCCACGTCACAACAGATGTTCAACGTGGCCTCCACGGGAAGCAATGCACGCGTTCACACTTCGTATCATGGATTGCCTCACTCTTTCGCATGTTCCGGTCTCTCTCAGGCGACGTGGACACGCTGTTCAAGGGTAAGCACACCAGGAACTGGTTCAGCACATACAATGGTTTTCAGATGCCCCCAGAGGTAAAAATCCAGGGGGTTTAAGTCCGGTGATCTAGGAGGCCATGCAACAGGGCCGAGAGAATAATGCCATTCGTCAGTGCCATCTACCGTGATAACAATGCATTTATGGACACCTATTCATAGGACATTTTTCCCTCCATTCACGGTCAGGAATCTGTACCTGCAGTTTGTCAGTGTAATTAAAACTCACCCTGTATGTGTATATATATATATATATATATATATATATACACTCACTGGCACTATCAAACCCGTAGGATCATGGTCGCGAGGACATAAACTCTCCATACATCAGTATCCTGAACGAATGTTTCCTATTCATCTTCTTCTTCCTTCCTTCCAAGTATTAGGCCAAGGCCTGTTACGATCCTATAGAAAGTTTTCCCTCCAGCGTTTCATAGGACGGCCCAGAGATCTTCGTCCTCTTGGTATATAATTATAAACAGCTTTGGGGATCCGATTTGAACTCATTCTTTCAAGATGGTGTTTCCAATTTAGTTGGCACTGTTTAATATATTCGAAAATTGGCGTAGTCTTCAATTCTTTTAAGATATCGGTGTTCCTTTTCCGATCCCATCTGGTGTAACCCGCTGTTCTGCGCATGAATCTCATTTCACAAGCCGTTATTCTGCTTTCATGTTGTCTTTTTAGTGTCCATGCTTCACTACCATAGGTCAACACTGGTCTAGCCAAAGTGTTATATAAACGTAATCTGGTGTTTTTTTTTGTACAAGGGATGGGTCGAAAAAAAAGAGTTAACCGAGAGAGGTTAGATAGTAAAGTTAAAAGAGTGCAAAACACAAGTAAGTGGAAGAAATGTTTTGCTCAGCTTGGGCACCTTGTGGTCGCCATCCACATATCCCCTCTTCATCCCAGATAGAGAGATAATATCCAAGATATTTAAATTGATTAGATCTCTCTCAAATTTTATTCTGGAGAAGACTGCGTAACAATGGTCTTTAGGCCTATAGGAAGTTAGATATAATGAGAACAGTTAAGTCTCATAGACTGCGATGGTCAGGACATGTTGCACGAATGGGGAATGAAATACTTGCATGGAAGCTTCTTGTAGGAAAACCAGTAGGAACATGCCCAGTTGGTAGACCAAGAATGAGGTGGGAGAATAACATTAACTATGATTTGAGGGAAGTTGATTATACAGAGATGATTGGAAAATATTAGCTCAGGATAGGGATGTATGGAGAGCTTATGTCCGCGCGGCCATGAACCTACGGGTTCTATAGTACCAGTGAGTTAGTTAATTCAAAATACCAATAAAATATACTTTGGATTATTTATTAGCCATTTTAAAGACGGCTCCTTGTATGTTATGTTGTTTGTTAAACAGGGCCTGTGCTCTTCATTCTAGTTTTCTAAACACGAAACTAATCAAATTTTAAACTATGAACCGTACAAAATGTCAGATATATAACAAAAATAATTTCACTTTCAATGGAAAAAAATTAAATTATTTAAATAGAAGAGAATTGACAACTGATAATGATATATGTTTCGTCCGACACCGTGGGTACCTTCCTCAAATTGGTTGTGTTAATAGATGAAAATAATCAGCAACTCCTAAAGATAAAATACTCATTAAGTTTCTTTAACGCTAGGGGCGCTGATCTCCGAGTACATTATATTATATTCCTCCTCCGTAACCGTTTGTTTTATTCGCCTAAATTTCCTTCGATATCTACCGACAAATGTGACAATATTTTACTCTTATTTCGCGTAAATCGTAAAATTCGTATTAAATTACTTGTAAACTTCACAATAAATAAATAAATAATTGTCTTGCTACCTACATTACTGTGGACCTGTTTCAAACTGCACTGCATGTACAACCTTACTTCCTTTAAAAAATAACAATGCGAAAGATCAATCTTCTCAATAAAACAAGCTACGCGGTTCAACAATAGCATCACGGCCTCCTGGTTACGGCGTGAATAATATTTCAAAATTTGTTTTGATATAAAAATAATTACAATTTCGCGTTGTTTTAATTCATATTTTGTTTCACAATCAATTGGGCTGTGAATTAAAAATATTGTGTATAAAATTTATCTAAAATGCAAGGTAAGTTAGTCGCATTTAAAATATAAAACAAAGTTAGTGAGTAGAATTAGAACAGGCGTGTCCAATCTTTTTTTAAGGGCCTCTGTCGTTAAGGCGAATCTGTTGCGGGCCACGTGATTCTATTTGTTTTTTACTGTATTAAATGGGATCTAAGATAAACAAATTAATTTAAATATAAAATAGCTAATGTATTGATATTTATTCTTATTAAAATATTAATTGTATATTAGTTCAGTTATTTTTAAAATTAAATTAAAATAAATTTATATTTTTTTCAAGTATAATCTAATTCTAAAATCTAAATTAAACAATAGATATAAAGTATTATTAACCCTTGTGTGTTTAATATAAGTTCTAGTTTAACATTTAAATACAATTGTTATATTAAAATAATAAATGTTTTACTTGTCAGTCCGACACCTGGTACCGCTTCTCACGAACAAGGCATCCAATATCTGGTTTGATTGATGTTGTAGCAACTCGAAGCGAACTCTCCAGATGACTGTCGGTGATTTGAGTTTCATCCTGGAGAACACTTGTTCGCATAGGTATGTGCTACTGAAAAGTGGTGCGAAACGAAGTGCTTGTCTATTAACGCCCGGATATTTTTCTCTGGGAAAGTAGTCGCGATAGAATTGTAGTAAGGGGACGTTGTTAAACTTATTCTTTAGGTCTGACGCACATTGAAATTCAACGCATTTCATTTACAGATTCTCGGGGACCTCGTCTATTTTAATGGTGAAAGGGAAATAAAACAGATTGAAACTTAAAACATTCTCCTCGAAGTCTTGAAATCTAATGCGGAAATCGTTTCTTAATTCTCATATAATTTCTGCGTCCTTTTGACAGTTTTGATTATCAAACTCTTGTAGGGCTGGGAAATGTACAAAGTTCTTGTTTTTAATTTGTGATTTCCAAAGTTACAATTTTGTTTCAAACGCTTTCACGTGATCAATTGGTCTTTACCTTGGAGACGTGAATTAAGTTCGTTCAGTTGTGTTGTTATATCTACCAGAAAGGCAAAATCACACATCCATTCTGCGTCTTTAAATTCAACAATAGGTTTGTCCTTCCGCTCCAAACATTGTTTGTATTTAGTTTTTGAGGTCAAACACTCTCTTCAACATTTCGCCACGGCTCAGCCATCATATTTCAGTATAACAGACAATATCTTCTAATTCTGAATTGTAAGAAATTTTGAAAGTCCCTGTGGATTACATTCCAAAACACTCTGTGACATACTGTCTAGTTCCAACCTGAGACTGTGTCCAATCTATTACCATTTATGATATTTAATATCTTAGCGAATTTAATTTTGTGATACCAACTTAATATATTCCCAAAACCATATGTATCATTCTCTTGGGATGGATTCTTAACGCTCATGCGCAGAGCGAAGCTTCGAGATACTTTGACCAGCACAAAATATAATTATCAAATGTTTGGCCTTCAGTACATTCCTAAACCTGATGAATCAATATCTCTCTTACAAACGATGTCTGTGTATAAGAGGAGAGGAATATGTCCAAACTTGATGCAAATTTCACAAAAGTAATTTACACAAATTTAGCCATCAACATCTGTCTGGAAAATCTCTAGAATGAAAAACACAAAAGGAAAATGGTTAATTCAAAAGTTTTATTTACCACTAGCTCCATTGCAGCGCAGACATAAGCTCTCCATACAGCTATATACTGAGATAATAGTTTCCAAACATTCCCTCTGTAATTTACTTCCTTCAGATGTTATTAACCCACTCCATTCTTGGCCTTCCTACTGAATGATTTCCACTTTGTTTTCCCTATGATAAGTTTGCAATCCTCTCGTCCATTTTTAAAAAGTCCCAAATGTCCTGCCCATCAGAGTCTACGAAACGTAACTCCTTATATTATATCTGGTTTTCTATCTGTTATGTAGTTTCCTACATTCACCTGTCTAAATGTCTCTGTTTGGTCAGTAGATCTTCTTATGCACTTTATTCTCAAATACCCACATTTTCTTATGTTTTAAAGTAAGAGATCTGTTTCACATCCTTTTAATACACAACTTGAAGAATCGCCATTTTGTATTTTATTAATTTAACATTTTTGAGAGAATTTGAGACAACAAGAGTCTCCGTCATGTATAATATAACCTATATCATGTGTTTCCGGAGTTGATCCTATCAATAATTTATTTACCTTTGTTACTGTTGGAAGTTATTTGAATTCCTACACTTCATCAAAATGTGCATAATTTGCTGTTGTTATCTTGCATATGTAGGAAGAAGGAAGTATACAATTACCACAATAACTGTGAAAATGTACTAATCAGTTATAAACTTTTATATTTATAGGAAACTACATTTGCAGATAAATTTGATGCAATCAAGAAAAACAAGAAGAAGGTGATGAGACTAAAAACAATAGCACATGGAAGTAATTCAAATAAACCCAGCACTATAAGTATATAAAATAATTATATGGGGAGGGAAAACTGTAGAGCAACTGTTTGGTAAGAATATTGTAGGCTGGATGGATGAAACAAAATGGATGATTTCATCGCGCACTACATAAGTTCACTATATGAATTTTATGGTGAAAACAGGTCATTTTATATTAATTCAAATATTAAATAATTTAATGTACATATATTTATTTAATGCAGAACCATTACTCAAGAAAATAGAACTTCAAACAAAATCACATACAGGTTGTTTCTATATTTAATTGAAAATTTCTTGAGAAAAGAGAAAACTATTACATGTCATTTAATTCTGTGTTCAGCTACTATTTTCCGCTAGATTTCTGTTAGTTGGAATTGTTTACTCTTGAGGAGAAATGATACCAAATAATGTAGTAAACACCTTCATTCTCGTTTTGTCAAACTGTGACACTTAAAAATGAGAGGTTTTTTTCTGGGAATGTAATATAGAGATGTAAATAAAAAAATCATCACTCCACATAAGCAGATATTATTTGGCGTAAAATTGGATGAAGTTGTAGTTAAGTTATATGCCAATTCTTGGCTCACAAAAGTTCCACATTTTGTCTAATAGAGTCTTGTGGACCAATGTAGTGCATGGCTGAATCCTGTACTAGTTTGTTTTGTTGTGTGTTGTGCTGACTTGATGCCTTTCTTGTTTTTCAGGTCATTAGTGTTAGGTGAACAAGTAGATTTCCAGATAAGAACGGTTGTACAAGCAGTGATACTCCCGCTGGCCGAAAAACAGCTTAGTCTGGCAAGTACACCAGTTTCATTGTGAGTTCAATCGGAGCTACCCAAGTCCGGGGGGGATATTCACGTAATGCCTGGATAGGTATCTAATACCGACAACCCAGTGCCTCGGGGTTATAATAGGGCAAACTTCCCAACTAATCATTATTTTTATTAAGGATTTTCTCTTCATTACAATAGTTATCCTTCATTTCAATCTTCGTTCTTCTATTACTTCTATAATATTATGTTTAACATTCATTATTTCTCTAGTTTTCTGGTTCCAAATTTTCTCCTTTCTTGATTTTCTTGATGCTCTTCGCCAAAAATCCATCTCTGTTGCCAATTTTTTTTTTTTTTTTTTTGCTTGCAGTCTACCTAAAATCCAGTCCATACAACATAACACTTTGTACTAATGATTTAAATATCAGCGTCTTGGTTTTATTTTTAATATTTTTAATCCATATCACTGATTTTCACATTCCAATTTATTTCCCTTCTTCATTAATTCTTTTCCCATCTGATTCTAAAATTGATCCTAAATATTTGAATTTTTTTCAACTTTTTTTAATTTTCACATTGTAATTTATCTTCATTCTCTAGTTGTGTCGTGAGATATTCACTCTAGATAGCTTACTTCCCATTTTAATTTGATATTTATTTCCTGAGTATATTGATTTTAACATTTTTATTGTTTTTTTTTCATCCATTAATGCTTCATTTAGGTCATGCCATAGTAGTTTCCTCGGGACACTATCGTATGCCTTTTCCAAATCTATGAACATTCTTGATTTTTCCTTACATTTTTCCAATAAGAGTCTTAGTATAAACGTGTGATCTATACAGGACCTTCCACCAGTAAATCCACATTGTTTTTCAGTGTCAATTGTACCTTTATTCTACATGTTGTTTCACAATTTTCATAAATACTTTCATTATAGGGTTCATTACACAAATTCCTCGATAGAGCATCATTTTCTGTCTCCTTTTTATACATGAAAGTGATGTATCCCAATTTCATCTGTTTTGGCATTTCTCCTCCATTTAAAATCTTTATACATAATTTTGTCAAAATTTTTACTAATTTTAGTCCTCCATATTTTAACATTTCCAAATTATTCCTCCTGGTCCTGTTGCCTTGTTATTTCTTCCCAATGCAATAAAGTACTGAATATCCTCTTCTGTTAATTCCCAATCTATTTCTGTATTTTAAAAAGCTTATTTTATTATTATTCCAATGTCATGAAATGCATTATTATTATAACATGTAATAATATTTCAGGTTGTTTCTGTGGCGTACGGTGACGTCCTGAGGTTCCATAATACATACAGGTACTATTTTACTTTATAACTTTATAAATGTATGTAATTTATAACGTCTTTGAGTAAGTTAATGTTATGTGGGTGATGATTTTTTTATTTACATCTCTATATTACATTCCCAGAAAACCTGCCATTTTGAAGTATCACAATTACAGCAGACGTACCACGTGTTAAGCTAATTAACGTGAAGATGAATGTGGTGCACTGCATTTGTATGAACAACCTTTCAATTCTATTCCGTGTAAATTGATGTCTAGTGACAAAAAATATAAAATGACAGCTGTACTCAGAAATTAGTTCCCGTGTAATATATTTTCATCCTTCAAGAAATTTTCAATTGTATATAAAAAAACTTGTATGTCATTTTGTTTCAAGTTGTGTTTTCTTGAGCAACGGTAGGATACATACATAATCTGCACTGTAAGTGTAACTCTTGTTTAAATATTAAGTTTATATTCAGTTGACATAATATTTTGGAAACGTAATTTTTTGAAGTGGATTTTATGCCAAGGTTCTCTATTTTACGTGTTTATAATTCATAATACATTTTTTTATTATTTTTTGAAACGATTAATTTTTATTCTTTGCTTTACAGAATATAATTATTTTGCTAGGAATGTAGATAAAAGGTAAATTTATCCACTAACAGTATGAAGTTGGCTGAATTTTCATGTGGAAACAAGACAACAAATGTAGAACTCCTGATATTTGTGGTCAGAACAGCAAATCCTGCTGCTGGCTTTGTCAAGTAAATGGAACCGTGTGACTGGGCCATCCTGATTCTCGAGGGAGGACAAATATCGGAATCATCGAGTGTTACTTCTAATTTTATTGCTGTTATTAACTTAAATATTTTGATTGACTATTTAACTCACGCCACAAATGCTAGTCAGTGACCAATCACGTTTCAATGAATGTTGTTTTACAACCAATCACAGTCGTGTTTCACCTCGTTCTTTATCGATTTCTCTTTATCAGCTCCTGCTTTTGTGATAAAGAAAACTCCTCCTTTTTAATGTTCTGAACAGGACAAAGCATAATTTTTCTCCAACAAATACATTGAATATAGCAAATAATGAAAAGGTTCCTTGATTTTACTGAGTTGGTTACTAAAATAATAAATGAATAACCCGTAACGTTGATTATGATATATAGTTTGATGTGTTTCATTATTTCTCCACTTGGGTGCACTCTTACAATATTGCGATCTTATTTGGCAATAAATAATATGATCAAGCAGCAGTGAATGAACATAACCTCACATTTCTGATTAGTTTTCAAACATCGCCGTTTATATTAAATATAATATATATTTTAAAATAACTATAGTTAAATAATGATTTGTGAGTAAACAGCTTAATTTTATTCGTTAAATAGTCCTAACAAATGCCACTCTTGATTTCCAAATTCTCTAGATAAATTTACTCCTCACTTCGTGAGTCGTGAATTTATCGATAATTTGGAAATCACTCGTGGCGTTACTTATGATAAATTATTTTAAGCTTGGTATGGAAGACATTTTGATGCCCTCGAAAATTCGATAAAATGCACACAATTTTCGAAAAATGGCTTAAAAAATCGAAAATTTTGCGCAATATATAATAACTTATTAATCTAGAAATTTAACATTTCTATATTTTTTCTTAACAAAAAGGGCCAAATAGATTTTGGAACGTTTTATCAGTGATCAGTTTGTCCTAACTGGGATTTTAATAGTACAAGGACTATGTGTATATAAATATAATTAATTCTCAGCATTACTTATCACTATTTATCTCATGCCCCAAATGGGAGTCAATGACCAATCACGTTTCAATGAATTTTGTTTTACAACCAATCACAGTCGTGTTTCACCTCGATATTCATCGAATTCTGTTTACCAAAATAAAAAAAAACTTTTTAATATTCTGAACAGGTTAGATAATCATTTTGCAGTGACTGACTCTCCAACAAATACGTTGAACATAGCAAATAATGAACATTTCCTTTATAATTGTGTGTTCAATAATTGTGTTTTTAAATAATGATTTTACTGAGTTGTTTCCTAAAAATTAATTAATAACCTATAATGTTGCTTATAATATACAGTTTGTTGTGTTTCATATTTCTCCACTAAGGTGCATTCTTACGATATTGCGATTCTATTTGGCAATACATAATATGATCAAATTGCAGTGGATGCATAAATGAAACATAACCAAACATACCTAATTTCTTTTCAAACATCTCCGTTTAATTAAATATATAAATGTTTAAATAACTATAGTTAAATAATGATTTGTTAGTAAAAAGCTTAATTTTATTCGTTAAATAGTCCTAACATCCCTTAGGAGTTCCCATCTAGGGGATATGTGGATGGCAACCACAAGGTGGCCAAGCTGAACAAAACATTGCTTCCACTTACTTGTGTTTTGCTCCTTACTTTTATCTTTAACCGATCTGGTATTTCTTCCTTTCTTCCACTTACTTATACCAGACTCTTTTAACTTTACTATCTAACCTCTCTTGGTTAACTCTTGTTTTTTCGACCCCGACGCTATTAGGGCATCCGAGGGCTAGGGAGTCTTTCCTTTCTTCCATTTCTTCTTTCCTTTATTTTCTTTTCTTCTCCAGAAAAGCCTGACTAGAGGCTATAAGATGGCAGCCCCATCACTGGTCTTGCCCTCCTTTGGCCAATCGAAGGGACTATTATTATAGTACTTTCAAGTCATACGAGAATTTCCCGGAAGATCTCTGGGCCGTCCTATGAAACGCTGAAGGGAACATTTTCTATAGGATCGTAACAGGCCTTGGCCTAATACTTGGAAGAAAAAGAAGAAGAAGAAGAAATAGTCCTAACCAATGTCACTCTTGATTTCCAAATCTCTAGATAAATTAGAAATCACTGATGATAATAAAGTCCCCATAGGTTTTTGATGTCTGGTAACTACGTCACAGATTGTTATAATAGTACATAAATTAAATTTATTGTCACGGAGCAGTAGCACTATAGTGTAAAAGTAGTAAGTTGGCGTGATTTCTGCTATCCTTGTCTAGAGAACTGTTCTTCCACCCTTCGCTAGACGTCTGAGTGACATGTGTACTATAATGGGCTACCCTTGTAAAATTACTTAGGAATGCTAGAAAAACTCCACCCCCACTTTCGCCCAGACACTTTTGTTCACGTAATTTTTGTCAGTGGCGACTGTTACAGAGTTCGTTTGTAGTTTGTGAGAGTGAATGAGATATTACATTAGTGTAAAATTAAAAATTTAACAAAATGGTATCTGAGTTAGAAAGTTTAGCTGTAACTTTAAATATTGTATTGAGTATTGTGCTTGACGACGATGAAACTGAAAATGAAGACATAGAAACTTGCCAGGAAGAATCTTTAGAAGAAGGGAATGCCACCACTGATCTATGTTCACTACAGGGAGTGTCTGCCCTACCGCTGTCACCGTGAAGAGACATGTGTATGAGTGAGAAAGAAGATGGTGAGTACTCTCTTTCTCTTTCTAAAATATTCTAGACACTTTAGCCCTCACGGACTATAGCAGTGATCTGAATCACTTGGTGACTGGATAGTTTAACACTAATCATGTGGTTGGGAAGTAACAGGTGTTCCTCAAGCAGCTTCCTGTCTAACTTGGGAAACTGTATCCTATGATAATAGACATTAATTGAGGAATTTTTATAAATACTGCGGAATTTAGGACCACATACATTTTCTGGGAAGGATTTAGAAAAGTTAAAACATTTAGAATAAAACAATGAATTTCATGGTAACAAGTTAAGTTCTGTTGTAGGACCAGAAGTGATATAATAACAAGGTAACTGCCGAAATATATCTTGACATTTCTTCCAGAGAAGGCAGATTACACTGGTCGACAAGGTTTTCTTCACAAGAAATCTGATTAGTGAATCTAGTGCATTGTTTCATATTGAATTCAGATATGTAGTCAGAATTTTTCCATCGGGCACAATTTTTTGTGACAGCTACTTTTTTAAAATTCATTTTAGCGTTCTCTTTGACTTGTCATAGGAACTTTTACCTTATGTGTAGTGATTTTATTGAAGCTGTATTTAAGGGCTGTCTCTGATGAGCACGGTGAGCGTTTTCATCAGCAAATTTCCACAATGGAAAAGAGGTACCAAGGCAAGTGGAGTTCTAATATGCTGGCTGACTACTGTTGGGCCAAGAAGAGAGATGTTCCTGATGCAAAATATGCCCGGAAAACACTATCTACCACCTTCTAGGTAAGTCAGAATGAGTTAGAGGGATTTTATTAAAAATTATAAAAATTGTAAATGAATATCACAAAAAACTGTTACCTGATAGGAAAAAAACTGAAATTATATTTAAATTCAGGATGAAAATTACTTTTAAAATCTCATATTTTTATTCTTGTGAAAGAAAAAAGTTTGTTTTTGTCGACCAGTGTAATTTTTTGGACACAGTCTTTTGTTTACCACAACGCATCACTGGAAAAAAAAAATCACGATAGGTTTCGGCCTGCAGTGGTTAAGAGTTCCCTTGTTACACAGACACCAGCGGAGCTGACAACTGTAGACATAGTTCTCATTTCCATAAGTTTCTACTAAATTACCGATTTTACTGCAAGATGTGTGTGTTGTAATATGTAGTTGTGTAAATTATGTAAGTTAGAGACAATTATGTCAATCAAACAATTCTTTTGTCAACTGATGTTATACCTGGTTCATTGTTATGTACAATTTTTCATCATCATCATCATCATCATCATCATCATCATCATCATCATCATCATCATCCATGCAAGTATTAGGCCGTGTCGCATGTTACGGTCTCAAAGAGGAATTTTCCATCCAGCGCTTTTTTGGACGTCCCAGCGATCTTTTGCCTTGGGATCAGTAGTGAAGCATGGCTTTTGGAATTCTAAGAGACGGCATTCGTTGAAGACGGGCTTTGCAGTTATTCTGGTAGTTTTGCATATGATGAAGATTGGGTTCTACATCCAACTCTTCCATAATTTCCTCATTTATTGTATGGTCCCACTTTGTGTAGCCTGCTGTACGGCGCATAAATCGCATCTCATTTGCTGTTATTCGGCTTTCATCTCTTCTTCGTATTGTCCATGCTTCACTACCATATCTTAATACTGGTCTTGCGAGAACCTTATAAAGCCGTAATCTTGTGTTCTTCAGTACTAATACAATTTTTTCAATTGGTTGAATTCAAATTCGTGGGATCAAGAGATGCACAAGGATATTAAACATAGGCTCAATTCTGGAAATGCAAGCTATTGTGCATTACAGGGACTCTTATCGTCTCAACTTCTCTCAAAAAAACGTAAAACTGAAAATATATAAAACTATTATTCTACCAGTTATATTGTATGGGTGCGAAACATGGACTCTTACTTTAAGGGAGGAAAGGAGATTACGAGTATTTGAGAATAAAGTACTTGTGAAACATTTTTGGACCAAAGAGAGATGAACAGACAGGTGAATGGAGAAGACTACATAACAGTGAACTACATGATATTTTGTCAAATATAAAAATGTAAATAAATTATTGTTGTATTGTTGCTTAGATCAGTTGGAACACAATTCATAATTTGTTAACATGTCTGAAGAAGGTACAGTGTACCGAAACAACTGTTAATTATATCTTAATAAATGCGAAAATCGAATAAAACTAAGCTTTATTTTTATTTAATTAACAAATTTTATGTTTTAGCTTTTATTTTGTAAAGAGCGCAGTTAAATAAAATGTAAGTTACAATCTGAAAATGTAAGATAATGTATAATTTTGAAAGTGCAAACAGCCCACACATTTAAAAAAGGTTACTTGAATGATTAATGTATTGGATTTTTGTGGTTAAGTTTGATATTTCTGCAACATTTCATTGTGATACATGAGAGACAATTATAGAGATCTCGATCACTGGAGCAGAAACACGCAGCTCCGGGATCGCCCACCTGAATCGTGACACATTCAGGGGAAATTTTTAATCATCAGCATTTTGTGAGGAAGGAACAATATTCACAAATAGGAAACAGATGCACAAATACATTAAACATAGGCTCAATTCTGGAAATGCGTGTTATTGTGCATTGCAGAGACTCTTGATGTCCCAACTCCTTTCAAAAAACGTTAAACTGAAAATATATAAAACTATTATTCTACCAGTTATATTATATGGATGCGAAACATGGACTCTTACTTTAAGGGAGGAAAGGAGATTACGAGCATTTGAGAATAAAGTACTTAGGAAAATGTTTGGACCTAAGAGAGATGAACAGACAGGTGAATGGAGAAGACTACATAACAATGAACTACATGGTCTTTATAGGAAGCCAGATATAATAAGAACAATCAAGTCCCGTAGACTGCGATGGGCAGGACATGTTGCACGTATGGTGAATGAAAGACTTGCATGGAAGCTTCTTGTAGGAAAGCCAGAGGGAAAACGCCCAGTTGGTAGACCAAGAATGAGGTGGGAGAATAACATTAACTATGATTTGAGGGAAGTAGATTATACAGGGAATGATTGGAAAGCATTAGCTCATGATAGGGATGTATGGAGAGCTTATGTCCGCGCGGCCATGAACCTACGGGTTCGATAGTGCCAGTAAGTAAGTAAGTAAGGCTGGGTGTGCATTGCTCTATACCAGGCAGACCCTGGGGCTTAGGTTTCCGGACCGGTTCAATATCGAATTAATACAAATTTTTAAAACCGTTTAAACATCGAATACAATCAGTTGTCAATAAAATTCATTGTTAAAACCGTTGAGGTGCAGAGTCATGAAATAAAATGAGTTAAAATCTAACTTCTTAGGTCAGATCCGTCGTCCTCAACTTATAAAATGTGTATTCTTTATGCCTGTAGGCCTTTCAGAACATGCGTTCCATCTTCAGCAGGTCCTTCTTCGCTACAATACCTAGTATGATGGTTGATGCTGCTGGTCCTAATGTGGTGTTGTCGTGACTACCATCATACTAGATATTGTAGCAAAGATGGACCTGCTGAAGATGGAACGGATGTTCTGAAAAGGCCTACAGGCATAAAGAATACATATTTTATAAGTTGAGGACGACGGATCTTACCTAAGAAGGTATATTTTAACTTATTTTATTTTATAACCAGTTGTACTAAATTTCATCGTAGAATCACAGCTGAATACTAACCTTAATTTAAAGACCTTTTACAAGCGGCAAAACAGGAAAAAAAATAACTAAATTCTTTAAGTCCTTGCCTAAACCTGACAGTAATAATTAATAGAAATTGTTCAAAATCTCTCATTAATTGATTTTATTTTGACTATTTAACTCATGCCCCAAATGGGAGTCAATGACCAATCACGTTACAATTATTTTTTATTTATAACCAATCGCAGTCGTGTTTCACCTAGAATTTACCAACTAAAGTTTATCATAATAAAGAAATCACATCTTTTTTAACATTCTGAATAGGTCATAGCATTATTTTGCAGTGACTGACCCTCCAAGAAATACGGCTACCAGATTGTATATATAGTGCATGAATGTCAACACATACCGCATGCGGTATTTGTAGCAATTGATTATACCACCAAAAAAAGAAACCACTGTTAGCACTTTCTTAAATGTATTTTTTGCCAGGTGATAACATTCCAGAAAAAATAAAATTGTCATATTTACATCATAGGACAGAAATGAATTAATATACAGTTTGATGTCTTTCATTTTTTCTCCACTAGAGTGCATTCTTACAATATTGCGTTCCTTTGTCAATAAATAATATGATCTGGTTGCAGTGATGAACAAATGAAGCGTACCAATCGTTTCTCATTTGTTTTCAAACATCGCCGTTTACATTAACTATATAAATATTTTAAAATAACTATATTTAAATAATGATTTATGAGTATACAGCTTAATTTTATTCGTTAAATAGTTCTAACAAATGCCACTCTTGATTTCCAAATTCTCTAGATAAATTCCCTCCTCACTCCGTGAGCCGTGAATTTATCGATAATTTGGAAATCGCTCGTGGCATTACTTATAATAATTTTTATTTTATTCTGTAAACTTGGAACATATCCCATATGTACCCATACAAATTACAATTCCACATTCGCGGTTTCTGTATTCGCAGCACATTTGCGGAACATATCCCCCAAGAATACGGAGCTTTTTTTTTTTCGTTTGTCTTATCGCCTTCGACCAGCAATGCCACCGCCCGACTGACCTCTCAAGAATGCGTCGATAATAAAATAAACGTATTCTTGTATTGTATTAACGGTTTACTTGCTTAACATTTGAATACAAACAACAAGAGAGAACATGTCCATAACATGTCGGAACGACCTTCATGACGTCACATGTTGAACAGCTGTGCGTGACGTAATATTGACTTATGCCAACCTGTGTGTGGCGGGAAGACAAGCTTTTGTTTAAATAACTAAACAATTGACAATTTCATTATAAGAGACGAACAGACAGGTGAATGGAGAAAACTACATAACAGTGACTACATGGTCTTTACAGGAAACCAGATATAATAAAAACAATAAGTCTCGTAGTTTGTGATGGGCAGGACATGTGGCACGAATAGGGAATGAAAGACGTGCATGGAGCTTCTTGTAGGAAAACCAGAAGAAAAACGCCAGTTGGTAGATCAAGAATGAGGTGGGAGAATAACATTAACTATGATTTGAGGGAAGTAGATTATACAGGAAACGATTGGAAAGCATTAGCTAAGGATGGGGATGTATGGAGAGCTTATGTCCGGGCGGCCATGAGTGCCAGTGAGTTAGTTATTATCTATGAGTAAATAAGCGTAAGTAAATTAGGTTGGTTAAACTCCCACAAGGGAGCACTCTAGTCCCCCACACGGGGAAGTATGAGGTGTAAAAATAAATCGATTTTACTGAAACTTACTCACTGGCACTATCGAACCCATAGGTTCATGGCCGCGCGGACATAAGCTCTACATACATCCCTATCCTGAGCTAATGCTTTCCAATCATTCCCTGTATAATCTACTTCCCTCAAATCATAGATAATGTTATTCTCCCACCTCATTCTTGGTCTACCAACTAGGCGTTTTCCCTCTGGCTTTCCATGCAAGTCTAACATTCCCCATACGCGCAACATGTCCTGCCCATTGCAGTCTACGAGACTTAACTGTTCTTATTATATCTGTAGGCCTATTCCTATAAAGTCCATGTAGTTCATTGTTATGTAGTCTTCTCCATTCACCTGTCTGTTCATCTCTCTTTGGTCCAAAAATTTTCCTAAGTACTTTATTCTCAAATACTTGTAATCTCATTTCTTCCCTTAAAGTAAGAGTCCATGTTTCGCACCCAAATAATACAACTGGTAGAATAATAGTTTTATATATTTTCAGTTTAACGTTTTTTGAAAGGAGTTGGGACATCAAAAGTCTCTGCAATGCATAATAGCACGCATTTCCAGAATTGAGCCTATGTTTAATTTCTTTGTGCATCTCATTCCTATTTGTGATTATTGTTCCTAGGTATTTGAATTCAGCCAATACCCCAAAATATCCCCCATCCGTCATTAGCTGTCCATTTCCATTGTATACCGGTAATGAATTTCTACGTGTGACCATATATTTAGTTTTATTGATATTTACTTCCAGTCCCAGTTTCTTAGTGTTACTCAATAGTGTGTGAGTGTTGTCCTTTAGAATCTCCTCGCTATCGGCCAACAATACTACTGAAATTCATTACAAAATAAAATCAATAGCATAATTAATGGATTTGAATGAAGAAATGGATGCTTGCACCATCTACCGGCAAAATCACGTACTTTACAGCTCAATACGAGATTTTATTCGTGCGGTGTTTTTTTTTTTTTTTTTTTTCCAGCTGCATCCAGTTTCTACTTTTATAAAATTTAACAGACGGTGTGTAGTGGATAACTAACTAACTCACTGGCACTATCGAACCCGTAGGTTCATGGCTGCCCAGACATAAGCTGTCCATACATCTCTATCCTGAGATTTTTTCCCACTTCTCATGGTTAATGTTATTCTCCATCTCACACTTGGTCTTCCAACTGGGCGTTTTCCTACAAGAAGCTTCCCTGTCCCTCTTTCATTAGTCATTCGTGCCACGTGTCCTGTCTACGAGGCTTACTGTTGTTATTACGTTTGGTTTCTTATGAAAAGCGTGTAGAGAGGCTAACTTGATGTTATAATGTAGTTTGTATTGTAGAGTTGTATGTAACACCCGGGGTGCGTTGCTGCGCCTAAATAAATGAAATATTAATTAAATTGTATGATATACGCTCAGACAAACCAAACATGGCTGCTGCTGGTAGGTTTTTACTTTTGGATTTCAAGTAAACCGCCACTTCTAATTGTCGGATTTCGCTCATTTTTGGACAGTACCTACCTCATTATATTTTAATAGAATATTCTGAGTTTCGTTATAAAACATCGAAAAATGTGACCGTTAGAGCGATTTTTAAATTTTCACTTCAGGTGAACTCTACAACCAATGGTTTTAGAGGGCCCAATTGTGAATCTAAACCATGCAGGGACCCACTCAAACGCACACACAAAAAATTAATCAATATCGGTTCAGTCGTTTCGGAGAGGTTCAGTGACAAACACACGTACGGAATAATTACATACCGTACATAACATAAAGATGCTATGTTGCTAACAATAATCAATATGGATACTTGTAACATTTCACTTTTGAAGCATCAATCTGTTAGTATGAGGACATGAGTCGTGTTGCAAGTCAGTTCATATTCCCTTTAAGAGATGAACAGACAGGTGAATGGAGAAAACTACATAACAGTGAACTACATGGTCTTTATAGGAAGCCAGATATAATAAGAACAGTTAAGTCTCGTAGACTGTGATGGGCAGGACATGTTGCACGTATGGGGAATGAAAGACTTGCATGGAAGCTTCTCGTAGGAAAGCCAGAAGGAAAACGCCCCGTTGGTAGACCAAGAATGAGGTGGAGAATAACATTAACTATGGTTTGAGGGAAGTAGATTATACAGGGAATGATTGGAAAACATTTGCTCAGGATAGGAATGTATGGAGAGCTTATGTCCGCACGGCCATGAACCTACGGGTTCGATAGTGCCAGTGAGGTAGTTATTACTCAATATTTAAGGTAATAATATGGATGTGTCCACCGCTGTGGTCTCGAGGTAGCGTGCTGCCTTTTCACGCAGCGGGCCCGGGTTCGATCCTCGGTCGGAACAGTTTTCCTGGGTGAGATTTTTATCGAGGTTTTTCCTCACCTATAAGACAAATGACAGGAAAACTTTAAGGCCCAAACGGTCCCCGAAATCATATGGCCATCATCATCCTTATCCTTCACCGGTGTGGAAAGCAACGGGAAACTACCACACCTACAATTCCCTAGTAAAGCTACAAAGCAGAGCATGAAAATGCTATGATTGCAGTGAAAGACCTGCCCTTGGGCAGAATTATTATGGATGGATGGAATATGGGTTGGTAATAATTCGTCTACGTATACAGAAAATTGTATTTTTCTTCTTCTTAAAGGAGGCCAATATTTTAAGAGTCCAAAAAGAGAACACGTTCAGTAAAAAAAAAATATAAAAAAAATAGCGCGAAATTTTTGGTTGGGGGGGGGTTCAAGAGTTTTTTCCTCCCATCCAGGATTATCCCAAAAATCCCTCCGACTAAATATCCCGAAGGGAATTATCCTTTTTATTATAGAAGAACTTGGTTAAGTAAACACGTGTTTGTAAAACAAAGCATTGAGGGAAAATGTGTCAGAATTTTTGGTGTTTTTATCTCTTTCATTTTAAGATTCCATGTTTTAATAAGCAACATTTGAAAATTAAGTTTATTTATTTATCTGTTTTTTTCTTTTTTAATTCATATAATCTGTTTTTAAATATTGCTCTTTATCGTATACATGGATAGAATACTCCAAGATTGGCGACAGATGAGACACGGTTCTATCCAAATTTATAGAAACCACAAAATAGACTGTCCCGCGCCGTAGCCGAGTGGTTAAGGCAGGAAGATTTGGCGCAGAGCTACGGGACTTGAGCTGGTTCGAGTCTCCATGGGGGGAAGAAATTTTCTCATGGTATTTCGGCCAGTATGGGACCGGTGCCCACCCAGCATCGTGATGCATTTGTGTAGCTACAATAAGTAGCGGCTCCAGGATGAGAAAACCAGCTATAATGGCTGGGGGACTCGACATGCTGACGACATGTCACCCCTATACTGGCTGATAATCATCTACTTCTGTGATTGACACATGTGGATGTGACGCCAGCAGCCGGCTGGTAGGCGTGTCGCGCCAGGCGTTTTTTATATAAAATAGTCTCTTTGCTTTTTGCAGATGATTTGGTATTAATAGCTCCAACAGAAACAGATTTACAGTATTCTATACACAATTTTAATATAATTGCAAAAAGGTACAATATGGAAATCAATACAAAGAAAACTAAAGTGATGGCCTTTTGTGGGAAATACCCTATACCTAGCAAAATTGTTTTGGATGATGAAATTTTAGAACGAGTAAACGAATTTAATTATTTGGGTTATAATTTAACATTTCAAGTTGAAGCTGATATATCAAAGAAAATCACAAATTTTACAAAAACAACGAGGATAATTAACAGTATATAATGGAACCATCTTTAGTACAGAAGAACACAAGATTACGGCTTTATAAGGTTCTCGCAAGACCAGTATTAAGATATGGTAGTGAAGCATGGACAATACCAAGAAGAGATGAAAGTCGAATAACAGCAAATGCGATGCGATTTATGCGCCGTACAGCAGGCTATACAAAGTGTGAGCCATAAAAGAAATGAGGAAATTATGGAAGAGTTGGATGTAGAACCCATTCTCCACCATATACAAAACTACCAGAAACAACTGGAAAGCCCCATCTTCAAGGATTGTCATTTCATAGAATCCGAGAAGATATGTTTTGTCACTGCCCCCAAGGTAAAAGATCGCTGGGACGTCCAAAAAAGTGCTGGATGGAAAATTCCTCTTTGAGACCGTAACAGGCCACACGGCCTAATACTTGCATGGATGATGATGATGATGATGATTAAATAATTTCCACCCTGGTAACCATTCATATAATTTGATGCTACTTTGTTAGTACATTTCAAATTTCGAAAATAAAAAGGTTTTTGAATATTCTTCTAATAAATTTAATTCAACAATTTTCTCTCTCAATATTATTTGCTGGACTTTCTATTAGTTTTCATGAAATTCTTGATAAAGAGGACTAGTAAAACTGATTGACTCTCGCGTATCTCAACAATAAACAATCAATAATTATTATATAACAAAAACATGTTGGTTCACGCCGTTGTTGTGACGTCACGGGCTTGTTTCAACGCGCCGTCGTTGTGACGTAGAAGGTTCGCTGTTCAAAACTCCTGTCTGAGCTTGTTTAATGATAAATTGTATATAAACACAGTCAAGCCCATAGAGATTATCATTCAAGATCACGGACACAAACAGCTGACATTCGTTTATCATTTAACTACTGCAGAGACGTACTTAGCTCCGGTGATACGGAAATCTGCATTCTTTCTCAATTTCCTTATTTTGAGCTTCAAACAAACCAGGTGAGTTGAAAACAAATATAACATTCCTATGGATCTTATTAATTATCAGTGTTTTAATGAATTTATTATTATTTTAAACGCGTAAAAAGGAGTTAAAGAGATCCCGCCACAGACCTTGTGAGGCCCTTGGGGTAGGAGAAGATTAAGGCTCCCATGTTCCCAGACAATCAGCAGTGGATGTCAGCCGGGTTGTCAACTCTCCGTGACGGCCGCCTTTACCCCGAGAACAAGCGTCTGGTATTCATTTCCGTTAGAGGCTGAGTCGAACCCAGGGCCATAGTGCCGCCAGAGGGTTTGGGTGAATACATTTAATTTACTTTTGACTAATTATAGAACTGTCCATATATGAATTATTCCTATGTTTTATGAATATGGACTTTTACTTACTTAACCCATTCGTTTCAGGTTTAAATGCTGAAAGTATCTCCCCAGAAACCAGATTTAAGTCACTGTAAATTATATTGTCTGTTTTCACACATTCAAAACAAACAAAATATAACGGTACTTGAGATCACAATAAGGGTGAAGGAAAAAACACATTCCTCTACTATTCATAAATGTTAATAAAAGATTACCCTGCCAAGGGATGTACAAAATATTGCAAAATATATAATAGCAGAGTTATGCGAGTGTACCTCGTCTTTTGAGGTGAATGAACTATTACAGTTGAGTTATTCAACTGTTTTACTAATGATTATGAAATAAATTGAATAATCTGGAACCCAATGCCCAAGCTTAATTTGTACTTTGAGTTTAAGATTACAAAATCTAAAATAATAAAGATGATGATTACAACAATAAGATTAAGCATTAGTGTTAGTTCTTATTTTGAATTTTGCTGAATTGTTCAACTGACTGATGAATTACTTAATTATCACCAGTGGTCGTCCAGCGGTCAAAATTCAACCACAATTCATTAAATGCATAAGTTTGTCACAAATACGTCATTATACATTAATTTTCTATTTATTTTAAAAATACGAACGATAGGAAATATGTGGTATAGCTTGGCTAAGCCATATTTAAAAAAAAACAATAACGCGTCATTTGACATTTGTATACTATTTATACTATTTAAATTTGCATTTGGCCTATTATTATCCTAACAGAAATATATACCCCTTCCTCTTTGTCTTCCACTCCAACCCGTCAATGTTCTATGTCGAGACATAATGGAAGTAGGTGCGAATATGTAAATATAAAAAAAAAAAGTAATCAAATTACCCAAACATAGATTAGACAGGGTTTAATTTAAATTTAAATAATACAATATACAAACTTTTTTAAAATCACTAATAATAAACTACTAATACGCGAGAGTAAGTCAATTCACATTGCTGCTGCACAATTTTCTTTTTGCAACAATGCACTTTCAGTATGAACGTAAACAAATGAATAATACACTCATAAATTCCGTAGAAACAAATTATTTTATTTTGTTTCATTTAATTTATTTGTAACACATTATATACATAAATCTTATTTTTCTGCACTCCTTCTTTATATGAACTTTAATTATGCGAAATATCACACTCCTCCGTGGGCGCAATCTGCTTAAAAAGGGGTACAAAGTTTTTCCTTTACGTATTAATATATCTTCTTCTTCTTCCTTCCAAGTATTAGGCCAAGGCCTGTTACGATCCTATAGAAAATTTTCCCTCCAGCGTTTCATAGGACGGCCCAGTGATCTTCGTCCTCTTGGTATATAATTATAAACAGCTTTGGGGATCCGATTTGAACTCATTCTTTCTAGATGGTGTTTTCAATTTAGTTGGTACTGTTTAATATATTCCAAAATTGGCGTAGTCTTCAATTCTTTTAAGATATCGGTGTTCCTTTTCCGATCCCATCTGGTGTAACCTGCTATTCTGCGCATGAATCTCATTTCACAAGTCGTTATTCTGCTTTCATGTTGTCTTTTTAGTGTCTATGCTTCACTACCATAGGTCAACACTGGTCTAGCCAAAGTGTTATATAATATATAGATTTATAAATTAAAGATTCTACAAAATTACTATACAAACAGGTAGAAACAGTATTAATAATAAAAAAAGGTATTTGTTTTAAACCATACCAACTAAATTGGAAACACCATCTTGAAAGAATGAGTTCAAATCGGATCCCCAAAACTGTTTATAATTATATACCAAGAGGACGAAGATCTCTGGGCCGTCCTGTGAAACACTGGAGGGAAAATTTTCTATAGGATCGTAACAGGCCTTGGCCTAATACTTGGAAGGAAGAAGGAGAAGAAGAAGAAGGTTATTTGTATGATGAATATTGTTATGCTAGGTTTAAATTGATTGAATAATTTGTTATGTTTCAGCTTGAAAATGCCAGTGAAGAAGAGTTCAGTAAAGGAGCTGGAGGAATATGTTTCAGATCTGATGTTAACCTTAGTGATAATGTCTCAAGAACCAATGACACAACAGGATTTTGAAATGGATGTCCTTCTACCAGAATGCAACAAGTTACAAGAAATGGTTAGTAATAAAATACCAAGTTGTTTTGCTGACGAGTTCACTAACAAACTTGTTTCATTCACTCTTGATGCATATAAAAATCTAGAAAGTAGTTACTGCAAGAACGACAGAAAGAAGGAAATTAAACGTAAGACCAAACGTTACCTAGACGTTCAAGATATGTACCCTACTATTAAAAGAAAAAACCCTCTTTGCAAGAAACGCGTTAATTTCTGTCGGGAAATAGCTTTAGAAGTAGGATGTGCTATTTTCCATCCTTCAACAACAAAATTAGAATTGTGTCTTTTGAACAATATGTCAAAAAATCCATCTTTTTCTGGTTTCTTGAATTTGTATGTTGACAAACTTCTGAGAAAGGGAAAGAATCTAACAACATTGGAGCTCAGTAAACAAATTAGCAGGAAAGTTGTTTTGGATAATTTACCAAGACTTAAAAAACTGGAAACTTTCTCATTTTCAGATGCAAATGATAACATTCTTGAAATATTGTTACATTCCTGCAGTAATCTCAAACATCTGAACATCACAGACTCTAAACATGTGACAGATGAAAGTGTAAATCACATTGTTGGAATGAAATGTTTGCAGAGTTTGAAAATAGATGGCACTAGCATTACAGAAAATGGTCTGACAAATGTTTTAGCACATCTTCCACATGATCAAGGAACAAACAGTGATTTGGAATGCTTGCGTGCAGTGTTATCACCATCACAAATTAACATTTTAGCGTGCAGGTACCCAAATTTAATTTCTCTTGAGGTTTATTTGTCAGATTATTGTGATATCTCACCTCTTAAAAACTTGAGAAATTTGAAAAACTTGAATCTGTGTGCTGGGACAGATTTGGGAAAATCTTTTGCAGGCCTATCTCCCTCATCTTCACCTGTACATGGTACTGAATAAAATTATAAATCTGTGTGACATTTTTAATTTTTGTGACATGGAAGTAGTCTATCCTAAAAATTACTTAAATAATGCTTCTGTAAAGCCAGTACATACCACCTTAAGGACCCTAGGAGCTTCAGGTTACAAACTGTATTTGGCAGATAGATGATGTTTGCAGCATATTTTCAATTTATACTCCATTTTAACAGATCACACGTAAAATGGTTTTATTATACACTTTATTATTAGCTTGACCTGTATCTATCTATGTAACGGAATCTTTGAATGTGATTTTCATCCACTTAAAATCATTGGATCGACTTGAAACTTTGTATACTTGTAAAGGACCCATGACAATACAATAATTTCATATTTTATTTCTAAAATCCTGGCCAGAATCATCAGAAAAAAAAAGAAAACTGGTATAATAGGTTGCGGACTTGTCGACTTTTTAGTCAATCATTGTAAGAGCTCAGTTGGTAGAGCGGTGAACTCTAGTGGTATATAATTTTAGTAATCCATAGGTCGCTGGTTCAAATCTGGCTGGGAGGATTTTTTTTTAAAGAAGTGTATTACTTTTAGCTCACACTGCAATAGTATCGAATTTAAAGATATTTACCTTTTTATCTTATTCTGTAAAATATCAAAACTAAAAAATAAATAATAATTTTAAAAGACTAAAACAACACACTTTATTAGAAAACCAAACAAAAAATAATTTTAATTTCCAACACGCTTGGGATAAAATTAAAGTGGTCAACAAAAAAATCATCTCCAACACATCTAGAATAAAACTAGAGTTATCAACAAAAAGAAAATAATTTTACCATCAAAAGTGTGGGGTGCTTTTTATGATTTTTACATTTTCTTCTTGGAGACTTTACTTTTACCAATATCGTTTATTATCAAATATATTAATTGATATAAAGCACCCCACGCTTTTGATGGTAAAAGAGTGGCATTTGTTAGGACTATTTAACAAATAAATTAAGCTGTTTACTCAAAAGTAATTATTTAAATACAGTTACCGGTATTTTAAAATATTTATATATTTAATGTAAACGGCGATGTTTGAAAACAAATCAGAAATGTGAGGTTATATATATTCACTGCAACTTGATCATATTATTTATTGCCAAATAGGATTGCAATATTGTAGGAATGCACTCTAGTGGAGAAATAATGAAACACCTCAAACTGTATAATTAATTTATTTTTTTAGTAAACAACTCAGTAAAATCAAGGAATCTGTTCATTATTTGCTATATTCAAAAAAATTGTTGGAGAAAAATAATGCTCTGACCTATTCAGAATATTAAAAAGGAGGAGCTGATAAAGAGAAATTGATAATGAGTGAGGTGAAACTTGACTGTGATTGGTTGTAAAACAAAATTCATTGAAATGTGATAGGTCATTGACTCCCATTTGGGGCGTGAGTTAAATAGTCTGAGTAAATTTTAACTGAACATGCTCAACTCGTGTCCAACTCAGGGTCGGGTCGAGCCCCCCATATAGAGGTATATAAATGACAAAGGTGCCGGTCGACCCACCATCACGGGGGCAGATGAACGAAACAAAATAAATGAGATGAGTGCGGAAAAGTGGTGGAATGAAATTGTAGCAGGGGAAAATGGGAGAAAAATCTGCCCAAGCTGTTTCGTCCACCTCGAAACCCACATGGAGTAAACAAGATTAGATCTCGGGACCCCAGTGGTGAGAGGCAAGCATCTAACAGCTTGCACCACAGAGTATATATATATTATGTATAAATCTTCTCTTCTTCTTCCTTCCAAGTATTAGGCCAAGGCCTGTTACGATCCTATAGAAAATTTTCCCTCCAGCGTTTCATAGGACGGCCCAGTGATCTTCGTCCTCTTGGAATATAATTATAAACAGCTTTGGGGATCCGATTTGAACTCATTCTTTCAAGATGGTGTTTCCAATTTAGTTGGTACTGTTTAATATATTCCAAAATTGGCGTAGTCTTCAATTCTTTTAAGATATCGGTGTTCCTTTTCCGATCCCATCTGGTGTAACCCGCTGTGTCTGGTCTTCGCATGAATCCTCATTTCATCACAAGCCGTTGTTTTGGCTTCATGTTGTCTGTTTATTGTCCATGGATTCACTACCATAGGGTCAACATACGGTCTAAGCCAAAGTGTTATATAAACGTAAGCTGGTGTTTTTTTGTACAATGAGATGGTTTCATAACTTGATTAATAATTCCTAAACTGTTATTATACCTAGTAACTTTTTCAATTAATTTTGATCCTTCTGGGAAATTCTCGTATAAGACTTGAAAGCATAATAATAGTCCCTTCGATCGGTTTCTGGGCCAAAGGAAGTCAAGACCAGTGATGGGGCTAGCCATTTTTATACCCTCTGGTCTGTAGCTTTTGTGGCTAATACATACAATACAGGAAAGAAGAAATGGAATAAGAGGACAGACCTCTCTAAGCCCTCAGGATTGCCCTAAATAATCGTCGTGGTCGAAAAAAACAAGAGTTAACCAAGAGAGGTTAGATAGTAAAGTTAAAAGAGTGCAAAACACAAGTAAGTGGAAGAAATGTTTTGCTCAGCTTGGGCACCTTGTGGTCGCCATCCACATGTCCCCTAGATGAGGACCCCTGACGGATTATGTATAAATAACAGTATTATTAAAATGTAATAGAGTAATTATTCCTGTTTTTAAATGTAAGTTTAAATCCACCACTTATCTATTCTTAAGGGGGGGGGGCGATGGGTGAAAAATTGACCATTTGAAATCAAAATTGACATTTTTTTTGTTTTTTGTACTAAAAAATAGCCTGTACTCTAATGTATATGTTGGCAAAGTTTCAGAGGCCTATGCCGCTTCTAAGTGCCCTAAATTATGCCAGAGTTAAAAGGCTGCGCCAGTTAAATACCACCTACATGAAAATCTTTAAACTTGTTTTTCCACACTTTTATTTCCACCGCATTTTTGTATATTCAAAATTGAATGGAATTCAGAAATTTTGTCCTAGAAGGTTCAAATTTTTACTGCATGTCCTAAAAACAATGGGTAACAAAGTACTGCATGGGTTACATGATTGAAGTAAGAAATAAAATGTATGTAATTACTAATTTTTTTTTTTGTAATTCCACACATGAGGTACAACATTGTTTTTTCTCCCTTTGTATTCACATTATAAGAATTCTAATGCATGATGTTTTTCTAAATATTTTTGGGGTCTTGTAGAAAAAAAAAACTATATTTTACTAAAAAATTGTGGAACCCATTTAATTATAATATATGCAATTGTTTTAAATATAATATTTAATAACTCATAAAATAAATGTCTCACAAGAATGAAACTTAAACACATCATTATGTATCATGCAGTGAATGTTTGTACAAAACATCAAGTCTCTAGCTTAAAAAATGTAAAAAATAGAAATTTCATTCATCACCCCCCCCTTAAATTGTATGTTTATTTTGTTTCTTAAGTTAAATGTATATCATTACAATAGGCCATTCTTACCATTTCAGTTGTAATACCAACTAAAATAGTATAAAATATTGTATAAATGTAAATTTTACAACTTTATGATGAAGTGTAGAAAATATTTGATGTGAAATCTTATTCATTGTTGAAATTAATGTAAATATTATGAATTATTTACAAACTAAGTGTTACTTTCATGAAATGTTTAGTTAAGTACTATACTTGTTTAGGCCTCTATACTGTACTGTAAATAAAATAAATTTAAAAAAAATTTAATCAATTGTTGTATCTGTTAATTTACGCTTCCAAGTTGGAAATTCCTTACCATAAGAAATGCCACGAGTGATTTCCAAATTATCGATAAATTCACAACTCACGAAGTGAGAAAAAGGGGCACAATGTAGTAATTTCACGAAAAGGTGCAATAAGGTGCAACAAATTGTGTTCATTTCGCTTCAGTTCATTGAACTATTGGTATGAAAACAGCTATATTTTTGACAAGGTGCCGCATCTCAAAATCCTTTCCCTAGAAATTACACAAGATACGTTACTTTGTAAACAATTTTGCATTTTTAATTGTTACTCCTTTAGAAAAGGGGGCACGCCGTAGTGTAGTGGTTAAGACACTGAGCTACAAGCCGGAGGGTCGAGGGTTCAAGTCCCATTGAGGTCAGAATTTTTAAACTGACCCAAACCCTCTGGCGGCACTATGGCCCTGGGGTCGACTCAGCCTCTAACGGAAATGAGTACCAGACGCTTGTTCTGGGGTAAAGGCGGCCGTCACTCAGGACTGACAATCCGGCTGACATAAAGTGCCGATTGTCTAGAAAAAGTGGGAGCCTTAACCTCCTACTACCCCTAGGGCCTCCGGGCCTGTTGTGGGATCACTTTACTTTACTTTTACTCCTTTAGAAAAAGTATTACAAAAATTTTGTCAATATTTTCGTTGTGTAACTTTTTCAACGACTTGCTAACGAATAGTGATTTACCTTATTTACTATGTTCAGCTATTTTTACACGCTTTATATTAGCCTGACCTGTATCTATCTATCTACGTAACATAATCTTTGAATGCGATTTTCACCCACTTAAAATCATTGGATCGACTTGAAACTTTGTATACTTGTAAAAGAGCCGTGACAATACAATAATTTCATATTTTGTTTCTAAAATCATGGCCAGAATCATCAAAAAACCAAAAAAAGTGTCTTTGTATCTATGTAATGGAATTTTTTAACACGATTTTCACCCACTTAGAAACACTGGATCAACTTGAAACTTTGTATACGTGTAAAGGACCCATGACAATACAATAATTTCATGTTTATTTTCAAAAATCCTGGCCAGAATCATCAGAAAACAAAAAAAAAGTGTCTTTGTGTCTATGTAACGGAATCTTTGAACACGATTTTCACCCACTTAGAAACATTGGATCGACTTGAAACTTTGTGTACTTGTAAAGGACCCGCGACAGTAAAATAATTTCATATTTATTTTCTAAAATCCTGGCCAGAATCATCAGAAAGTCAAATAAATGATAGTTTTAAAAACTAAGGGGGCACGCCGTAGCATAGTGGTTAAGGCACTGAGCTACAAGCCGGAGGGTCGAGGGTCAAGTCCCGTTGGGGTCAGGATTTTTAAACTGACCCAAACCCTCTGGTGGCACTATGGCCCTGGGGTCGACTCAGCCTCTAACGGAAATGAGTACCAGACACTTGTTCTGGGGGTAAAGGCGGCCGTCACGCAGGGCTGACAACCCGGCTGACATCAAGTGCCGATTGTCTAGAAAAAGTGGGAGCCTTAACCTCCTACTACCCCAAGGGTCTCCTGAGGCCTGTTGTGGGATCACTTTACTCTTTTTTTTTTAAACTAAAACAACACGCTTTATTAGAAAACCGAACTAAAAAAAAGAAAATTTTAATTTCCAACACGCTTGGGATAAATAATTTTACCATGAAAAGCGTGGGGTGCTCTTTATCAATTAATATATTTTATAATAAACAGATATTGGTAAAAGTAAAGTCTCTAAGAAGAAAATGTAAAAATCACAAAAAGCACCCCACGCTTTTGATGGTAAAATTATTTATCCCAAGCATGTTGGAAATTAAAATTATTTTTCATTTTTTTAGTTCGGTTTTCTAATAAAGCGTGTTGTTTTAGTTTTTTTAAAACTATTATTTATTTAATAAACACTTAGGAAATAGTGTAAATTATTTGTCAATTTTTTTTAATGAATTTAAAAAAGAATTCAAAATAACTTATAGTTAAAGACATCTGAAAAGTTAGCAAGTCCTTGTAATTTTTTTTTTTGTGAACAGGGCAAGAATGAAACGAGCGAAAATTGTTCATAAAGTAGCATTGCTTGTGTTGAGCTTTCAATTTTATTTTAAGTAAATGGGAATGTACAGGACACTTTTCATGTGACTGAGCCACCGTGACCGGTTGAAATTTCGTGCAGGTCAAATTTAGATGGCCAGTAGAAGACATAGAGAACCGAGAGATGCCCTCCATGGTATCTTTATTGATCTTTATCTTGTGGTGAAGTGGCTTGCGTGCTTAAATGATCCTGAGAGATATGCCGGTGGTAGCATTGCTGCCGATAATTACCCATGCCGGACTGGTCGAAGGTGATAAGCCAGACGAAAAAAGCACCTCGGTCGAAAGAGTGACAATCATCCCTCCTATATCAATTTGAAGGCAAAAACCTCAAATTGATTCCAAAAATTAAATAATATATTACATGGTAGCAGCGAGAAATAGTTGGTTTAATCGCAAGTATGCTGTACAAAATGGCAGCTATGCATAACGGCTGGCATGTTACTTGTCAGTGTTACAGTGTTAAATGATGTGCTATCAAATTTATGTGTTTTATTCACTCTGTTAAGATAAGACATGAATGATGAGAATCAGATGTAAATGAGTTTACTAATATTATTTATTTATTATAATCTAGACAATAATTCTATTGGCAATTTTTACTGATTGATCTGCCATCTATGTGCTTGAACTCTTACAACGTTCTCCTCTCTAAATGCAGCCCCAGAGATAACCCACGCCCTGTGCCCAGTGGGTTATCTCTGGCCCTGTGAATCTATATCATAGAGATGATAGATCCTCATCGGATTATCTCTGTGCTCATCGATCCACAACTCTTTATTCCTACAATAAAAAATAATATAAAGGAGCACTCAGAAGAGCATTAGTTTCGAAAGTTTTACGTTCTTTTCCACTGATCACTTGTATTCACTCTTTGCTGTATTCATTAATTGATTTTGTTCTGTTTTTACACTCTGTGATATGATAAAGTTTACACTTATCACCGCACAGTGCACATCTGCAGTCTTCAGTTGGCTGGTGGAATTTTTTATTTTCGCAGACCTTGTGATGAAAGTCATGTATCGCTAGTCTGGTTACAACGTGTCTCAGTGTCTGACATTCTCTTGTCCAGTTTCTGTCTGTCATGGCACTGGAGGTGTAAAATTCCTCATTTATTTCCTTCCGTTTCTGTTCCCTCACTTTTACTGCTTTTTGATATGGTTCTGTAGATGGTAGGAGGTATGCTATCCTGATGTCTTCTATGAAATATGTTTCTCGCATAAGTTCATAAATTAATCTGGATCGTGCTGTTTTTCCAGTTCCAGTGATTCTCTTCATGAAGCTTGCTTTCACTTTTTCTATTTTGTTGAGGTCACTGACTGTTAATTCCTGCCATATGATCTCGATTCCATATGTAACTATGGGGGCTATCGTTGTGTGGAAAAGTGTCACTGCAGTGTCTGTTGTTAGTTTTGTAAGGTTCTTGATATTGTAGATCGCTTTTATTGCTGCTGCTGTTCTGTCTTGGACGTGTATGCTGAAGGATGTCGCTGTGGTCTGCATGGTGATACGTAGGTATTTGTACCTGTTGACTGTCTTTAGAGGACTTCCTGCCAGTGTGATGGTATCTTCTGCTGCTCTCCTTCCCCCTTTTCTGAACGTCATATGAAATGTCTTGTCCTCATTGATTTTGGTGTGCCCATTCTTCTAATTTATTCACTGTTTCCTGCAGTTCTACTTTATTTTGGGATCCAATCACCATGTCATCTGCATACATTATTAAAGTTGTTTGATCACCATTTATTATATTTTGGCAGTCTGCTGTGAGGATGTTGAATAGTGTAGGGCTGATGGGGTCCCCTTGTAATACCCCATTTGTTTGCTTGATGATTCCTCCGGTTTCGACGTCATTTTTTATTCTTATGTAGTTATATTTCATGATGTTCTCTATTGGTTTTATCAGTGGGTGTGTTTCTCCAATCATCATCTTCAGTTTCTCTATTAGAGTTTTTCTGTTCACCAGGTCGAAGGCTTTCTGAAAATCTACGAATATCGTGTAGAATTTTCCTTTCGGGTGTCTTAACGCTTCATCTATTTGTTCACATAAGCATGCTACGGCTTGTAGTGTTCCTCTTCCTTTCCGAAAACCGAACTGGCATTCGGGTATCAGATGATCGACTTCGGCCTGTAGTCTGTTGTTGAAGATTTTGGTGAATATTTTAAAGATCGTGTTTTCTAATACGATTCCTCTATACGAGTCCGGATTTTCTTTTCCCCCTTTTCCCTTACACAAAATTTGCATTGAGGATTCCCTCCAATTTTCCGGTATCTGTCCGATTTCTAAGCATTTATTCATTAAATCAGTCCAGAGGTCTTGCAAGATTTGTACGGATTCTTTTACATGTTCTATATATATATATATTGTCTGGGCCCGCAGCTTTCCTATTTTTCCCCGAAAGGATGACATTTCTTAATTCTGAGGTACTTATGCGAATTGGGCATTGTGGGACTTCATATTCGACTGTTGCGTTGAATGCTTCTTCCTTTACATTCAAGATTCTTTCGAAGTGTGCTTCCCATGTCTTCATAGTGATTGTCCCCAGTTGTTGGTGCGGTTTTCTTTCGTAGTGCTGCGAAGGGATCTTTCTTTGCATCTTCTGCTAGTTTGTTGGCCTCTTTTTCCAGGTGATCTCTCTTCGCTTGTAACAGTTGTTTGTATGTTTTTCTTCTCTTTGCGTATGTAGCTAGATCTTCTGTTTTCCTGCTGTGTTTAGCTATATTTAGTGCTTGTAGGGTTTTCTTTCTCTCATCATAACATTCACTGTCGAACCATATTTGTGCATGCCGTTGTTTCCTTTTCAAGGTGGCCAGGTTGATCAGCGATGTATAACATTTTGAGGCTTCTGTCAGTTTCCCGTCGTTCACGTGTTGTCTTGTCCTATCAATTTCTTTTTTGTTTTCCATTATCATTTGCAGGTTCATTTTTCTGGAGTGTGAGACTTGTTTCTTTTCTTTGGGCTCCTTTTTCGTATCTATTTCTATGGTTGTTATGATAGGGATATGTTTTCTTATGGGCGTTGCCGTGGAGTTCCACAACCCTTCTTGTTGTATTACGTTTATACCTTTTCCTCTATAAAGGACTAGGTCTATCGCTCTAGTTCCATTGTAGGCAATGTATGTTGTGAGAGTTTTCTTATTTATCAATGTGAATCCTTCTTCCATTATGGCCTCCATTATGATTTCTGTTTTGAGGTTCTGTTTATCTATTCTGCAGTTGAGGTCCCCTGCAATGATGACGTTTCTGTCCTCTCTTGTCTGGGAAATGGCTTCTATAATCATTTCCATTGCGTTTTCTATTGTCATTTGTGGATTAATATAGGTTCCTATGATCGTTAGTAAATCTGTCTTCACAATAACTGTATTGTAGTATCTCTTTATTTCTTTCAGTTTACCGATCCCTGGCTTGAAGAAGATGGATACCCCTCCAGCTGGTCTTCCCGAGGTGATGGTTGCAAGTTAGTGTGCGCTGTAGAATCCTTGTAGATCTATAGGTTCTGTTAGAAATGTTTCGGTTGCTATGATGGCTTCTATATCATTTATTGTATCCGAGTTTATGTATGATATTGCATTTTTAAAGCCCTCCGTGTTCCATAGAAGGATTTTGTTCGAGTGACACTCCTTGGTTGTATTGCTTACGAAATCGATATCTTTGTACGTTGACTCCTTTCGGCCAGAAATTTAGGTCCTCTATTATATTCACGTAGTCAAAGTCGACTCCGACTCTAAATGCCTTGTATCTGCCCCGCACTTTTATTTCGTCGCAGATTATAGGCCCTCTTATTGGCTTCTTCTTCTTTAGATAGTTTTGTACTGCTGTTTCCTTTGTGTTTTCTTGCAGTCGTCCTACGAATATCCATGCCTTTTTTGCTACTGCTTGTAGTTCTCCTCTTTCTTCCTTCTTCCCTTCATCAGCTGTTTGCTGTTGTGTGTGTTGTATTGTTTCTTGTTCTTTCGTTTTCATTTCTCCTTCGTTATTTTCCTGTTCTTTTCCCTTTTTTGTATTATGTGCTGTTGCATTGGAATATGTTTTATTTGGGTCCCTGTCTTTTTCTTGTTCCTGACCCTGGATATCTGTGGTCATGCTTTCTGTCTCACAAATTACTGTTGGTCTATAGGCGTGTGATGTTGATGTTTGGATCTCCTGTCTGATTACATCTTTTATTTGGATCATCATTTGTTCCATGGTGGAGTGAAATTGCGATTTTATCTTCTCAGTAACTTTTTCTTCGATATCTGCTACTGTGACCTTTAGGAGTTTGGGTTTGCATATTGAGCATAACCACGTGAGCTTGTTCTCTTTAATGCTGTGGTTTATCTACGACGCAACGCGCCAGCGCAAAAATTGCTCCCCATGTATTTAAATGGAAGTGGTTTATCTACAACGCAAATTGCTGCAAAATTTGCGCTGACATGTCGCGTCGTGTTTTGGAATCTCTTGAATCCAGGACGCAATTTGCCAGCGCAAACAAAGAATATAGAAGATATTACCCGTACTCATTGGTGTAATTGCTAAAAAACAAACTAAGATTTTATAACAAAATGTCGGAAATACAGTACTTGTTTTATAACTTTCCAATTTTAACGACGAAAGTTACATAGTTTTGTTGCAAATTATCGAGTTCTATACATGTTTTATACAATATGAGCATGAAGGAGTACAGAGATGTACAGAAAAAAGTTATTGTGGCTTGAACTTAGTCAAGAGACAAATAAAAGCTGTAAATATTGTATCTCGGGGATATTATGGATGTGCATAAATTTCGTCTTCTATTAAATTCAAAACCTGATAAAACTGCTCAGGCGAAAATCTGAAGTATTCTAAAATTTGGTATATTCATCAACCATATGTTTATTTAAGAACTAAAGAATCATTTATTCTATAATTTTCCATACAACATTCATATGATGCAGTTGCTCTAGGTACTTTTTCTGTCTTTACTAATATTTCGAACTTTTTTAATCGTTTTGCAACGACACGTGAAATTTTTTTATGAAGAATTTTAATATGTTTATCTATGTAGACAAATTATGACTTTTCCTCTCAATTTATTTTCAAAGTTCTTTATTAGAATTGAAGTTGGTATACGTGAACGCTCATAAAATTAAATCCACCAGATGGCAGGACATGTATGAATGACCAACATTTGCATTTAATTCCAAACCATATTTTAAGAAATAAATGTTCAATCACTTCATTTTGTTAGATTCCGATGAGTCAGTTTAGTGTACATCAGATTAGTTTATAGTTTACTAAATAGTGTGTATGTAATTTATTTTATTAGGTTATGCAGGGACAGGTTTGTATACATTAGTTTTTGTAAACACATTTGGAAATTTATTATGAACGTTGGTCATTTTGATTTTCCATATATGTGGTGCCATCTGGCGACAATTCCATAAACATATGCGCTGTAGCGTATGCGCTCCATGCGAAACCAGCATCACGCCGAGTGAAACGCGAATTCGCGTCACGTCGGGCGCGACACGCTGTATAATAAACCGTAGCATAATACATCGAACTCCCCTTTCATGAGTCCACTGCATTTTAGGTGTTGCCACATTTATTCCTACAATGACCTTCGGTTCTCTATGTACAATGAGTGTTCATTCTCTATATGTTCTCTATGCACTATGATCATGTTATGCCAGTTGCATACCTATTTTTAAATGGATGAACACTGGCGTTTTGTTTAGTGAATTAGTTTTGTTATGAAGCAAAGTTATTGCAGTTATTAAATATAATGCACGTTTTAACATATCTGAAGTGTTGCAAAACATTTAGGAAATTTATTTTTCTGAGTGAATTATGAATTTGTGGATCTTTAATTAACTGTGAATTTTATTGTTTCCTCTTTATTGGTGAAAAAGAATTATAGCTTTGAATTTATCAGCATAAACAAATAATTTAGGTACATAATATTAATATTTACGTTCCGTGCAGTATTGTGTATTTTATGTGCATTATATAAAAAATAACAATGGAAGATATTTTTCATTGGTGTAGAGAAGGAAATGCAATGCAAGTTAGAGTATGGCTTGACGATACGGAACATGATATGAATCAGGGGTAAGTTATTACATTTTCAGTATTTTTTGTTTAAAATAATGAAATATTTAAATAAAATGTTTGCTTTTTTGATATGGCTAATGCACGTTTAGCTATTGAACCACGCCCATTTTTTCGTGGGGGAACTTGATTAATGACGTAAGTTGCCATACTACTCGGACTGTCCTACATGTGTGGCTAAATCCGTGCATGTACTAACCTTCTACGGAGAAGTAGTGACGACGGTATTACTATAAATGGCAATGATCTGTTTTTATTTTCGGCTCTAGTCTAGTATTTGTCGCTCCTAATTTTCCATAAAACATTCATATGTCACTGTTACACTACACGCTTTTACCATTTTGTAATGATGTTTTGTATTATTTTAAACATTTTGCTACAATTCTTGGCTCAACTGCAGTTCTACTAGCGCTTGATTTTTCAGTTATATTGTTGTAAATTATAGTTCTTCTTCTGTTGCTAACATATAACATTTTAAACTTTTTCAAACAATTTTTACAACATTATTAGACAATTTTGAAGCATTTATTTAAATATGCAAATCACAATATTTTGACACTTTTAGACAATATTGTGACGCTAACTGCTATTTTCTCCACAGAGTATATTACTTAGTCAATGATTTTTCTATCGCTGGTTGGATCAGCGGTAGGGAGTGATAAGTAAGTGTACACCCATTTTTAATAAACGTTTGGTAATTTCAGTATTATTAATATATATTTTTTAACATGATTTGGAAATTTATTGCAAATATTGGTCATTTAAATTTTCGTTTCGATGGATAGTAATTTAGGATGACTATTTAACTCATGCCCCAAATGGGAGTCAATGACCAATCACGTTTCAATGATTTCTGTATTACAACCAATCAGAGACGTGTTTCACGAAATAATTATCAACGTTAGGATTATCATATATTAAGCAAAGCTCCTCCTTTTTAATATTCTGAACAGGTCTGACCGTTATTTTGCAGTGACTGAGCCTATAACAAATACGGCTACCAGATTGTATATAATAGTGCTTACATGTCAACATTTGTAGCAATTGATTATACCACCAAAAAAAGAAACCACTGTTTGCACTTTCTTAAATGTATACGACATCAAAAATGAATTAATATACAGATTGATGTGTTTCATTTTTTCTCCACTAGAGAGCATTCTTACAATATTGCGTTCCTTTGGCAATAAATAGTATGATCTGGTTGCAGTGATAAACAAAAGAAGCAGTAGAAGCGTAGGCTACCTATCGTTTCTCATTAGTTTTCAAACATCACCGTTTACTTTAAATATAAAAATATTTTTAAATAACTGTAGTTAAATAATGATTTGTGAGTAAACAGCTTTATTTTATTCGTTAAATAGTCCTAACAAATGCCACTCTTGATTTCCAAATTCTCTAGATAAATTCACTCCTCACTTCGTGAGTCGTGAATTTATCGATAATTTGGAAATCACTCGTGGCATTACTTATGATAATCGATAAATGGTTCGATTGTGGGTTATCGCTGGCTCTATAAACTCTGGCGCATGCGCACTGTTGTTCTATAGGACTTTAAAAATATTTCACGCTAGTTTAAGTGCAGTTTTTCCGAAATGAGTGAGGAGAAGTATGGAAGCTAGAGATCTGCAGGAAGAACATGCTCTAGACAGGAACCTCTGGCGACTAATCACTTAAACACTGTATTGTGGAATATTCCTAATTTAAAAAAAAAATTAATGTTTAATGAAAAATCAAGTGCTAGTAGAAGTGCAGTTGAGCCCTCATTTCTTATGATTTTTAAATATTTATATAATTATGCAAATATTGCAAATTAAGATGGACAAATGCTTAATGTAACTTCTGCTAGATGGCTTTGAAATCAGTGTAACCAATATTTGAAATGAATTCCAAGTCATATTTCAAGATATTAACTTCATTTTGTTAGGTTCCGACAAGACAAAGTAGTATACAAAAAATTAGTTTTTAAAAAAATATGCATGTAATTAATTTTGTTAGGTTAGGAAGAGGGAAGTTTGTGTACATCCATTTATTATAAACATTTGGGGGAAAAACTGCACTTAAACTAGCGTGAAATATTTTCAGTCTTATAGAACAACAGTGCGCATGCATCAGAGTTTATAGAGCCAGCAATAACCCACAATTGAACCACATATCGATTATCATCCTTGATTACTATCCGTCGATATGAAAATTAAATGACCAATATTTGCAATAAATCCCCAAATCATGTTAAGAAATATATATTAATAATATTAAAATTACCAAACGTTTATTAAAAATGGGTGTACACTTACTTATCGTTCCCTAATGCTGATCCAACCAGCGATAACCCAAAACAGCCATAGAAAAATCATAGACTAAGTAATATACTCTGTGGAGAAAATAGCAGTTAGCATCATAATATTGTCTAACAGTGTCATAATATTGTGATTTGCATATTTAAATAAATACTTCAAAATTGTCTAATAATGTTATAAAAATTGTTTGAAAAAGTTTAAAATATTAAATAATGTTAGTAAATACAGAAGAAGAGCTATAGTTTACAACAATATATATACATGTATATACAAAAATATATTCAAAAGGTAGTGTTATTATACATTATATGAAACAAATCACTGCATTTTAAATGAACTGAACTTTATTTTAAACAATATAAAACAATAAATACGGACTTGCTGCCATTTTACAACTGATTGGTGTCACGGCCTGCTGTAGTGTCAACTAAATTATTTTTGGCATTTACTGTATGAAAATTGGCCACACTGTTTATGTTAGTTGTTTATAATGAACGCAAATATTTCCAACAAAGATGTTATTATTTTACTATTATTTATTTTGAAAACACCATCGTGCAAAAAGTAATGTACAACACATGTTTGTGAAGTGTTTTACAGAATCTTGGAAATTAAAAACCTCGCTATCGCTCAGTTTTTAATCATTTCCTCACTTCTGTAAAAGCCACTTCCCAACCTAGCATGGTAATATACTATTATCAGTGTTAATAACAGAAGAATTAAATAAATCGTGATCATTTCTTATCTCATACTTCTATGTTCCTTTAAACACAGCACTGCAGTATCAGCAGTTTAGAAAATAATTCCTTAAAAAGAACATCAGATGGCAGTTTGGATTATTTATCAACAAAAGTAAAAATTGACAATCGTGAAAACAGCTGATGATGGTGACAAGGAGTCGTTGATACTGCAGTGCTGTGTTTAAAGGAACATAGAAGTATGAGGTAAGAAATAATCACGATGTATTTAATTCTTATGAATTGAACGTCCACCGCTGTGGTCTTGAGGTAGCGTGCTGCCTTGTCACGCAGCAGGCCTGGGTTCAATCCCCGGTCCTCGGTGAGGTTTTTATTGGGATTTTTCCTCACCTGTAAGACAAATGTCAGGAAAACTTTAAGGCCCATACGGTCCCCGAAATCATATGGCCATCATCATCATCATCCTTATTATTATCATCATCATCATAATCTTCCTTCACCGGTGTGGAAAGCAACGGGAAGCTACCACACCTACAATTCCCTAGTAAAGCTATAAAGCATAGTATGAAAATGCTATGATTGCAGTGAAGGACCTGCCCTCAGGCAGAATTACTATGGATGGATGAATTGAACCTCATAATGTTAAAAGTTCCCAAATTTAATATATAAAATTATTAACAGAACTCTGTTTGTGACAACTATAAATTTTATTTCTATTTTCAGAGATGACCATGGGTTCAGTCCACTACATTGGTCAGCCAAGAAAGGTCATTTGAAGCTTGTAGATCTGTTAATATTACGTGGAGCACGAATAAATGCTACAAATCGTGGAGATGATACGCCCCTGCACCTTGCTGCAGCACATGGCCATAGAGAAATTGTAAATCTGGTAAGCACATATGTTTGATCTGGATGTGGAAGACATCAATATCAACATTTTTTTCTAACTAACTCAATGCCTCTATCAAACCCGTGGGTTCATGGCTACACTGACATAAGCTCTCCATACATCCCTATCTTGAGCAACATAATATATACATTTTGGGTCATTGTAGGCCAGAAAATGTTGGTTTTTATCTGCCTTCCCCCCCCCCCCTTTTTGGACTTTTTTGGCTATTGGTCCTTTTTTAGCCTTTTTTTAGGTTATAATGACTTTTTTTTTGCAACTTTACCTTCTTTTGGCTACATTTAGGGTTTTCTATGAATGCATTAGACCGTAAAAGTCGTTTTCTGCTGAGAAAGTTGCATCCAAAGACATTTTAGTTCATGTGCAAGTAAAACAAACATCTAAAAAGATCTTCTTCATAATGCATTCCCTAAAGCGTCTCAAAAGTTTTCTTCCTACAGCTCTTAAAAGAATTTTAATCCAAACCTTAGTGATGCCGCATTTTGACTATTGTGACGTTCTACTAACTGACATAAGTGACGGATTGTCGGACAAACTGCAGCGTGTCCATAATATGTGTATCAGATTCATATTTAACGTCCGAAAATACGATCACATTTCTCCATTATTCCACGAATTGTCATGGCTACATCTAAAAGAGAGAAGAAAATCACATTGTCTAATTCTCTTATTTAAGATCCTACATACCTCGATTCCCAATTATTTATCATCCCGTTTCCAGTATCTATCCTCAAACCATAACTTAAACACAAGATCACAACATAGTCTCTTGTTTAATATACCGCAACATAGGACATCACATCACTCCATGTCATATACCATCTTCACTTCTCGCAACTGGAATTCCCTACCACAAGAAATAAGGGGCTGCCGGACATTGGCATCTTTTAAAAGAAATCTAAATTTATATTTGCTCTAAACTCGACTTCATTATTATCCAGTGTAAGGTATATATGTTAATTGGTGTTTCTCGTATAATGTATCATATTTATATTATTATTATTATTATTATCGTAAGTATTATTATTGTTATTATCGTATAAAATGTTGTTTGTACATGACATTTACATTGCTACATTTAATGTATCTTTAACTGTTTATAATTAGTATAGTGTATATCTATATTTGTCAAATATTTATTTGTATTTGTGCTGGTTGAGTGGAAGAGAAGGCCTTATGGCCTTAACTCTGCCAGAATAAGTAAAGCATTATTATTATTATTATTATTATTATTATTATTATTATATTTATTAATAATATTGTAACTTTTTGTTTATAGCTATTAAGCAAGAGAGCAGATGTGAATTTTACGAATGAACATGGTAACACACCCCTTCATTACGCCTGCTTCTGGGGATATCAGGTGATAGCAGAGGATCTTGTGAATCATGGAGCACTGGTGTCTCTGGCCAACAAAGATGGTGATACACCATTAGACAAAGCACGTGGTACTCTTGCCAAAAGACTTCATGGTAAGAAATATTGACAAATTCAAATGTAACTAACTAACTCACTGGCACTATCGAACCTTTAGGTTCATGGCCACGCGGACATAAGCTCTCCATACATCCCTATCCTGAGCCAATGTTTTCCAATCATCCCCTGTATAATCTACTTCCCTCTAATCTAGTTAATGTTATTCTCCCACCTCATTCTTGGTCTACCAACTGGGCGTTCTCCCTCTGGTTTTCCTACAAGAAGCTTCCATGCATGTCTTTCATTCCCCATTTGTGCCACATGTCCTGCCCATCGCAGGCTACGAGACTTAATTGTTCTCATTATATCTGGCTTCCCATAAAGACCATGTAATTCACTGTTATGCAGTCTTCTCCATTCTCCTGTCCATCTATCTTTGGTCCAAAAATTTTCCTAAGTACTTTATTCTCAAATACTTGTAATCTGCTTTCCTCCCTTAAAGTAAGAGTCTATGTTTCACATCCATATAATATAACTGGTAGAATAATAGTTTTATATATTTTCAGTTTAACATTTTTTGAAAGGAGTTGGGACATCAAGAGTCTCTGCAATGCATAATAGCACGCATTTCCAGAATTGAGCCTATGTTTAATTTCTTTGTGCATCTCATTCCTATTTGTGATTATTGTTCCTAGGTATTTGAATTCAGCCACTTCCTCAAAATTTCCCTCATTTGTCATTTGTATGGATTGCTAATGCTTCGAAATTGAACAGTTGCCCCGAAAAGATATCTAACCCATGAACTACAAATTATTGGGAAAATGAAAAAACATATAATGTACATTGTGAGGCTATTACCTTTATTATATCACATACATTTTAATCTCTCATCCTATTGGAAACATATACAGACAATTTGAATGTAAAATAACTTGCTAATAACTAAATATTAACAATTTAATACAGAATTGAGTGCAAAAGTGATCTATCTCTATAGAGAGGAAAAATGATCCAACACATATTTAACTAAAAATGCTACAATAACAAATATAAAATACATATTGAACACTGATCCAGTTTGAAAAATATCTAACTTGATCAGTTTTCAGTATTTATTTTCCATTTAATGTTATTTCGTTACATTCTTTGTGTCTTTCTTATTTTCACTCAATTTCTCTAGGATTCTGGTTAGAATTCATGGAATGAACTAAATATTTTCAAACTTGCAGAACGAATAATTAAATATAGGAATGACTGGAAAGAACATATTGATAGAATGCCAGAAGGAAGATTTGCAAAATTATTGCCAAATTATAAATCGCATGGAAGAAGAAGTGTTGGTCGTCCACACAGAAGATGGTCTGAACAATTTTAACACTTGTAGCTTTCATGAAACCGGAACCAGCCAACAGGCTTAATTCCTGGATGATGATGATGATGATGATCAATTTTTGTTTGTTAGGAATATCAAAATTCATTGATTTATGTTTATTTTTCTGAATGTATATCTTCTCCCAAACTGTCAATTCTAAAGGTTTGTACACTTGTTTTAAAAGTTTAGCTTCTCTTCCAATTACATGATGTTCTAATAAACTATGTGCAACAATTGCAAATTTTTAAATTCAAACTGAAAAAAAAACGTGTAATGCTGAATATACTAACTTACAAAATTGCAAAGTACATAGGAAACAATACAATAAAATTAACCTGTACCCTCCTTAAGAGCGGTTAGGGGAATTAAAAAAAAATTGAACAATGGGCAGCAGTATTTTTGAAGATAAAAAATTTTTAAAATGTACCTTTTTGCAGGTGTACCCGACTCTTGCTTCCAGAACCCGTTTAAAATGTTAATTATTTAAATATATGAACACAGCTGAGGACGATGGTATCGCGCAAAATGGGTACAGTCTTTGTAACTTTTTATCTTCTGACTACTTCACCTCAACGGAATTTGATATGAATTTTATTATTATTAAATACAAACTGACGATAAAACAGAATTGTTTTGAAACATCGGTCCAAGAACAAATCAACATTAATATTGAGGTAAGATGATCAGACTAAAAATAATATAATTAAAATAACCTCAAAATATAACTTCCTAAAATTATATATTTCAAGATGAAGCTGATATATCAAAGAAAATCACAAATTTTAGAAAAACAACGGGGATAATTAACAGTATAATGAGACCATCTTTAGTACAGAAGAACACAAGATTACGGCTTTATAAGGTTCTCGCAAGACCAGTATTAAGATATGGTAGTGAAGCATGGACAATACGAAGAAGAGATGAAATCCGAATAACAGCAAAAGAGATGCGATTTATGCGCCTTACAGCAGGCTACACAAAGTGGGACCATAAAAGAAATGAGGAAATTATGGAAGAGTTGGATGTAGAACCCATTCTTCACCATATACAAAACTACCAGAACAACTGCAAAACCCATCTTCAATGAATGCCGTCTCATAGAATTCCCAAAGCCATACTTCGCTACTGCCCCCAAGGCAAAAGATCGCTGGGACGTCCAAACAAGCGCTGGATGGAAAATTCCTCTTTGAGACTGTAACAGGCCACACGGCCTAATACTTGCATGGATGATGATGATGTTGAGGCATTTTATTGCCATAATTTTGACTAATGTTCTGATATCTAGGGTTGACTGGATCTCGCTGTATGAAGTGTGCCAGGATTCACTTTGTTTATGATTTAACTTTATAAATAATTTTTTATTGTATTTTTCAGAATTAGCGGTAGAAACTGGGCAAGATTTGAAGAAAATTACCTTCAAGGATCAGAGTTGGCTGGGATTGAAGACCAGGAGCCGTAAGTTATTATTTTGTACAAATGTTATAAATAATAATATAGTGACGATTTTATTATTAATTTAACACTTCTCATTGAAGGATAAATTATATTTGAAGAGAAAAATTTTCGCCCATTTGGCCCGGAAACCCAAGGGTCCCAGGTTCGAGTCCCGGTCTGGGCAAAAAAAAAATTTTTCTTCAAATATATTAATATAGTATCTTTTATTTTATCCGTCTTCTTCAATTATAGTTGATTTTTATTAAAAACACTTTGTTAAATTATTAATCATGAAGACCTTTCAAAAACATGTTCCATCTTCATCATGCTAATTGGTACTGATATTAGCAAATTATTTATATAATGGGTTTAGGTCTGTGGGTCTACATATTAACGAAGAATCATATTAGAAGAGAAAAATTATATGCTCAGACCGGGACTCGAACCCAGGACCTTTGGCTTTCTAGACTGATGCTCTAACTTTTATAAGAGAAAATTTGCATTTAGATTGGAACTCGCTCAGATAGCTCAGTCGGTAGAGCATTGGTCTAGAAAGCCAAAGGTTCTGGGATTGAGTCCCAGTCAGAGTGTATAATTTTTCTCTTCAAATATGATTCATCCATCATTGAGATGTATGAAATCTTATATATAACAATTAATGTTTGTTTGTTCGTACTTTATGCGCGGCCATACCATTGATCCGATTGTGATGGGGTTTTTTGCAAAATGTTCAGGAGATTCCCGGGATGAACATAGGCTATAAGAGAGTTGTGATACTCAACTCCTACACCCTTAAAAATCGCCCTTTGTAGTGGAAAACATGAAAAAAGTAGCTCTTTGGACGCTTAAATGGCTTATGCTGCCTAAACCATAACAAATACACAAAATTGACGTACACAGAATTGAATATCTCAAAAAGCTCTACAAAAAAGTTCGCGACAGCATATGTTTATCTCTTACGTATAACTCACAAAAACCATTTTTGTCTTTCATTGATACCAAGATTCTCGCACCGTAGCCGAGTGGTTAAGGCAAGAAGTCTTGGTGCAGAACTACGGGACTTACGCTGGTTCGAGTCTCTACGGGGGAAGAAATTTTTCTCATGGAATGTCGGCCAGTATGGGTCAGAAGTGAAATCTAGCTGGAAAAAAAAAAAAAAAACTTTTGACTCACTCTCATCAATTTTATCTTTTTTTTTTTCCCCTCTAATATAATTGTTATATGACGGTTCTTAACTTATCTGCAAAGGAGGGTACAATTCTAATGTTCATGACTATGTGATGTCATCATTCACACTTCTTGAGCCACAACAGAAGGCTGTACGATTTAATAATATCTAATTATGTCCTAATTTCTAAATTTTATGGTAAAAATGTAAAGTAAAGTATTCCCACTACAGGCGTCAGGAGGCCCTTGGGGTAGTGGGAGGTTAATAGACAATCGGCACTTGATGTCAGCCGGGTTGTCAGCCCTGCGTGACGGCCGCCTTTACCCCAGAACAAGCGTCTGGTACTCATTTCCGTTAGAGGCTGAGTCGACCCCAGGGCCATAGTGCCGCCAGAAGGTTTGGGTCAGTTTAAAAATCCTGACCCCACCGGGACTTGAACCCTCGACCTTCCGGCTTGTAGCTCAGTGCCTTAACCACTATGCTACGGCGTGCCCCCTGGTAAAAATGTAACATATTTTTATTGTCCGCCCATGACATGAGAATTGAACGTTCGGGCAGGACAACGTCTGCCGGGTGCGCTAGTTAATAATAAAAACATTGATATATATATATTTATTGTAAAGTTAATCTGGTTCTGACTGAACAGGTGATGCCACACTGTCTCGTCACAAGGGAATCAACATTGCAGATTTACAACTTCACACCAAGATAGCCACATCTCCATCAGGAGAATCTTGGCGTGGACGTTGGCAGAAAAACGATATTGTTGCAAAAATCTTGGCAGTTCGTGACTGTACATCAAGAGTATCTAGAGATTTTAATGAGGAATTTCCTAAACTTAGGTAAGATATTCTATGTGCTAAAATATGCACAAATTATTTCTTATTGTACCTCATTTCTATACTTTATAAGGGCCGCATGCAAATACATTAGTCTCTACTCAAATTACTTCCAATCACCGGTGAGCTGACTTTCCGTGAGCAAGTACAAAGATCAAATTAGCGACCCACTAACTGGTCATGCATGAAAGTCGTTTTCGTAATATTGGCAAGAAATTACCCAGAATTCTCAGCAATAAAACCACTTCCGTTATTTTCGTCTGCTAGAGGAATGAATTTACGCTTGCGTCCCGCAAATAATACCGTATACGACGTCTGCGCCGTGCAATATTACGCCAATTCTCCTGTTCTTCCAGTTGAATTCATTGGTAGACTATCAATTCCTCTTCTCCGCATATACCGAAAACATGATCGAAGTCTTCAAGGTCCGACATCTTGGATAAAGCAGCAAGGTACGTGGCAAGGTTTCAAACTACATCGGTTCCCATCAGGTTGCTCACGATTCGTTTCTCTGCTAAGTCACCTCGCCAGGTAGCTTAGGAATTTCAACAATTATTGCATGAACAGATTTCTGAGTACGCAAAAACGTATATGGATGCAACTTTCTCAGCAGAGTACAGGTAGAGAACGACTTTTACGGTCTAATGCGTTCATAGATACTAGCCTTAATTTGACCATAAATCAACCTCATAGTGATTAATTCCTGTAAAAGTTAAAAAAAAGTCATAACTAATACTTGAACATGCTCCTATTCACAGATGAAAATGATAAAATATTTTAAATTTGCAGGATTTTTTCTCACCCCAATGTGCTACCAGTCGTGGGGTGCTGTAATTCTCCACCAAATCTTGTTGTTATAAACCAGTACATGGCATGGGGATCACTCTATACGCTTCTTCATGAGGGCACTGGAGTGGTTGTCGACACTGCACAAGCTCTGAGATTTGCTTTGGACGTTGCACGTGGAATGGCTTTTCTCCACAGTCTCGAGCGAATCATTCCACAGTATCACCTCAACAGCCGTCATGTCATGGTAAGTAGTAGTAGCATATTTGAAGAGAAACATTTTCGCCTAGACCGAGACTCGAACCCGGGTCCCTTGGCTTTCCGGGCCAAGTGCTCTATCAACCTGAGCTACTGAGGCAAGTTGTGATCTAGATGCAAATTTTTCTCTTATATACGTTGTAATTCCCTCGCGCCAAATGCTTGAAACCTTAGCTTCTATCTTTGCAAATGGCTACTTCTTAGTTAAGAAGACATTTATATTTAAATTAATATTGGGAAGTAAACATTATGAGGTTATATCATTAATAGTGAGTGGAGAACATATTTTTAACGACTCACTGATGTGGAAGCCATTACTGAAGAGGGACATGATATCGTCTGAAACCGTCGGTATCAAAGAAATTTGAAAATGTATGAGGTGAGTCAATAAAAATATGTTCTCCACTCACTATTAAAGAAGACATTTATTGGGAATTTAACACTACTTTATAAAGCCAGTAGGGCTTCTATTGACGTTTTTATTATTAATTTAACACTTCCCACTGAAGGATAAATTATATTTGAAGAGAAAAATTTTTGCCTAAATTTTCTCGGTCTAGGCAAAAATTTTTCTCTTCAAATATAATTTTTCCTTCAGTGAGAAGTGTTAAATTAATAATAAAAACATCAATAGAAGTAGTATTCAAATGTTGTGAAGCTCTTGATTTGTCATTTGTCCTTGTTCATTATCATATTTGTGTCCTTGCATACTATGCAGTGTGGAGAGTCTAGTAGCTTAATTCTATGTAGATGTGCTGCCAAGCAATCATGACCAGTTTCAAGACGAAATGATACAACAGGGGCTGTTTGGTATTGTATCTGGTTCTAGTAATGTCTTCCATATCTTGGTTTCACATTGCATTTAGTTTTGTTCAGCTATATGGGATTTTATTTTCATTTTGGTGTAGAGTTGTACTGATTTAGGTAATTGATCTTACTCTATTTATACATTTTTTTTTCTCTTTCACCGGGTTTCAAAATTCATGGTCCTTATATTTAAAATTAGATTTCAATTTAAAATTAATCAAAACCAACAAAAATGAAGAGATTAAAGACGGCAACAAATCAGGTGTTTATCAAATTGATTGTAAAGATTGTGAAAAATATAGATAGGAAAAACAAAAAAGAACTTAAATACAAGATTGAAAGAACACCTTAGAAATGTTAAAAATGGAGAAATAGAAAAATCTCCAATAACTGCGCATGCATGGTCAGAAAAACACAGAATTGAAACTAAGGTCAAATTACTAAAACAGTTAGAAAAATCTAAGAAACTCACAATTTGGGAGAAAATTTACATCTGCAAGAATAAAAAGAAAACCATGAATTTTGAAATTCCCGGTGAAAGAGAAAAAAAAAATTGATTTGGAAGTTCATTGGTCAGCCTGCAGAGGGAGCAGAAATCTACCTACAGGATGGACGACCGCAAAACAACAGTTGGAAGTATCAACAATGTCGCATAGAAGCAACGAAACCAGAAGAAATATGACATGAGTAAAAATATACAACTCAAATATAATTAGAACAAACCTGATGGTCTTATTTCCTACATATATTAAATAAACGAAATATGAATTAAAGATGAAGGCAGGACAAACTTATTGATTAATATTAGACATTACTTAGGCCTAGTCGTCAGTTCTACAGCCCTTGATGAGATTTGGCCATCACAACCTTCTTCCATTCCTCTCTTTGCTGTGCCAATCATCGCAATCCTCTTATTGTTGTTTTTCAAGAATATTAAACATGAATGCAATTTAATTGTTAAAATTCATCAGAGAACATTTTGTTTGAACACCTCACCTCATAGGATTCATGCTTCCATGATACCGCAGTTTCATACACAGTCGAACACTCCGACAGTCGGTATCATGGAAGCATGAATCCTATGAGGTGAGTTGTTTAAACAAAATGTTCTCTGATGAATTTTAATGATTATACCTCGTAATGTTTACTTCCCAACATTAATTTAATGCAATTTAATTGTGTTTCTATTTAAGATTGATGAAGACCTAACTGCAAGAATCAATATGGCAGATGCAAAATTCTCATTTCAAGAAAAAGGTCGTGTTTATTATCCAGCATGGATGTCTCCTGAAGGTAATAATTAAAGTAATGTATTATCTCAGGCTTTCACGGCCGGAGTTAGTATGATGAACTTGAAGAAGATTTCTGGGCTGTTGGCCATGGTCTCGAGGCTCGAAGTTCCCCGATGTTTCGCCAGAGACTGTGTATGGCATCCTCAAGGGTTTGTTTTGAGGCTGGCAATTTTGTCCACTGTTGGAGCTTGCCCACAACTGCAACAGGACACGTCCCTGGGGGCAGACCAGGGCACGGCTCAGACCAGTGCAGAGGGGAGCAACTGTGCTGGTTCCCGGCTAAGCCTACGGGCTAGTGAACAAACTGTGGGGTTACCAGGAGATGAGCACCTGGATGTACTAAAGTCTCATACTGCGGGGCTTGAGGATTCAAGCCCTAGCCGGAATGAAAGACTTGCATGGAAGCTTCTTGTAGGAAAGCCAGAGGGAAAACGCCCAGTTGGTAGACCAAGAATGAGGTGGGAGAATAACATTAACTATGATTTGAGGGAAGTAGATTATACAGGGAATGATTGGAAAGCATTAGCTCAGGATAGGGATGTATGGAGAGTCTATGTCCGCGCGGCCATGAACCTTTGGGTTCGATAGTGCCAGTGAGTAAGTAAGTAAGTAAGCCGGTCTCACAATGGCTGCAGGATGCATCCCTGGAGGTAGAACAGGGGAACGGTCGGTGGATCTGTGACATCAGTCCTCCCGGCTAGACTCGAGGAGTCCGTGGACCAACTGTGGGGTCGTCAGGAATGTGCGACTTGACGTACTATGTAGCTCAGCAATTTCCCTGAAGTTGCGACTCCAACACCTTCTCCCTGAGGTGTTGGTTTTATTGCCGAGAACCTTGAACGTGGATGCGATAGTTAAGGGAGGACTAGTATCTGGGACTTGGGGGTATGGTCTCTGACCGAGGTATCCCAAGGGGTGGAGGCATGGGTCCAGATGTCCACTATTTATACAGTTCCTCGCAGTGGATAAAATTGCCAGTCTCAAGACAATCCTTGAGCATGCTGGATGCAGTTTTTGGCAAAACATTGGGGAACCACAGCCAACAGCTCAGAATTCTTCTTCGAGATCGTCATTATTAAAATAATGTCTAGTTTGTAGGAAAAAATGGAAAAAAAAAAATGTTTTACCAACCTATTGTGTTTCCCAGACTTTTAGATCTACATGTCATATAGTTGGCAAGAGTGTAGTGCATTTTTAATTTACATACTACTTCAGCAGATGTATTTATGAAAGATAACTAATTTGATAAGGGAAGAGTTAGAGTTAATGATTAGGGCTTGGAAGTTAAACAAAAAATTCTTTTCTTTTATTTTAAGTCTGAAGACGAGGCCCAACTTTATACATATACATTTTGGGTCAATGTAGGCAAGAAAATGGTGGGTTTTATCTTTTTTTTTTTTTTTTCTTATTAGTCCTTTCTTTTTAGCCTTTTTTAGTTCTTGATAGCAATAATAAGAATCTGAGACAGTTTGAAGACGATGGAACGGTGCAAGATGTGTTGAAAGGTCGGTGCGGAAGAAAGAGACGTTCCACTGATAACGAGAGCACTGTTGCATCGTCTTCAAACTTGTCTCGGATTCTTGTTATTGTTACCCTTGTTGGTGGTGGTGTCACAAATCCAACCATCCGACGTGGTTGCACTTCAACAACATTCTCCACTTTCCAATAACACTTCAGTATCCACTTACGTTCATCGAATGATAATCTTGCAGTCATTGTTGTTTATAAAGACTTGAAGATCGATGAATGTGTTGTTATGCTTTTCCAGTGCCTTATGGATCATACACAACAAAAATTGCATTTCTGTCTCATTTCGTTGCTGAGAAATAACGTTTTAAAGAGTGTATACATCAATTTGGGACACTCTGTATAGGTTAATTTAATTTTAATTGTGGACTAGTGGTTATGCTCCTTGCCTCTGGTCCCAAGGGTTGTAGGTTCAAACCCGGCCAGGTCGATGGATTTTTTAGGATGAAAAAATCCAAGGAGCAAGTCCTCTGGGAGGGACTTTAAGCCATGGGTCCCGAGTCTGAAGATTTTCAGGCTCGTAAAAGATCCTTAAGCCTAAATGAAAAGGCCTCTAAGCAAAATTTACCGAATTTTCATGTCCTAGTACAACCTTGGTTTTTTAGATGTCAGTATGAGGCGGAACGCTGACCACTGCCCACTCAAATGACATCTATACGAAAACAAATGTAATTAAATTAGTGTGGTTCAAATTCTTCCCTGTAAGGGGAGAGCGCCTAAATCTCTGTTAAGGGAGACAAGGGCTTACAAGATACAAGAAGATACTAAGAAAAATAAAACTTAAATATTTTTAAGGGCAGCTTAAAAAGCATTTTTAACTTATGGTTAGTTTATTATTGTTTAGTTGTTTGTTGACTCACCTCGTACTTCTTAACTCCCAAGCAGACTCAAGTTTCTTCACTGCATTTGTGACATTCTCAATGCTGTATTACGTTCACAACTGATGTCCAATGGCCTCTTCTCCTGCAGACTGACCTCCGCACCATCTGATGGCTGACCGACGAACTTCCAAATCAATCCCCTCTCCTTATCACAATTCGAAAAACCAAAGGAACTCACAATTTGGGAAAAAAATTTACATATGCAAGAATAAAAACACAACTATGAATTTTGAAATACACGGTGATAAGGAGAGGGGATTGATTTGGATCCCTATTAGGTTCGTCTTCCGGGCATATAGGCCGTGGTCCAGTCGTTCTTCTACTCGACGTTTCGTCTACTGCTGCGGTAGACATCTTTCAGGAGATACTGCGTGCTCTCTGTGAACTCCTCAACAGTCGGCTGCAGACTGGCTGGTCGTTGGAAACTCCCTCCCTATTTATAGGCACGCCCCTGGTGGAGAGGCGGTTTTCTGCGCGGTCCGTGTTGCGTGCTGTTTTGTCCAGGCTGTCGCTAGCAGAAGTCATAGGCTTCGTTGTCGTATTGTGCAATGCCGGGATCCAGATTTTGTTTATCTTCATGGTCAAGAAGAAACCATGAAGATAAACAAAATCTGGATCCCGGCATTGCACAATACGACAACGAAGCCTATGACTTCTGCTAGCGACAGCCTGGACAAAACAGCACGCAACACGGACCGCGCAGGAAAACCGCCTCTCCACCAGGGGCGTGCCTATAAATAGGGAGGGAGTTTCCAACGACCAGCCAGTCTGCAGCCGACTGTTGAGGAGTTCACAGAGAGCACGCAGTATCTCCTGAAGATGTCTACCGCAGCAGTAGACGAAACGTCGAGTAGAAGAACGACTGGACCACGGCCTATATGCCCGGAAGACGAACCTAATAGGGATCAAGACGCCGGCCGTGAAAGCCTACAGTTATACATTGATTTGGATGTTCGTCAGTCAGCCATCAGATGGCGCGGAGGTCAGTCTGCAGGGGAGGAGACCATTGGACATCAGTTGTGAACGTAATACAGCATTGAGAATGTCACAAATGAAGTGAAGAAGCTTGAGTCTGCTTGGGAGTTAAGAAGTCTGAGGTGAGAGAAGATACAACTAAATTATATTAAAATAAACCTCATAGTGTTATTTCCTACCTACATAACTTAATAAGGTTAGTTTATTGTTTATATTTGCTCAGCTTTACAGAAGAAACCGAGTGATCGTAACTGGGAAGCATGTGACATGTGGAGTTTTGCAATTCTACTCTGGGAGCTGGCTACCCGGGAAGTGCCTTTTGCTGACTTGTCACCAATGGAAGTTGGAATGAAGGTAAAGTAGATTTAATTACAAACTTTATATTGTACAAGGTGATTCAGAAATATGGCTATATGTTTGATTGCATTTTGTGGCGAAAATATTATTATTAAAGGAAATATGATGTTATCATTGGAAAGGGAATCCTTCAAATTACAAGGTTTGATTTTCTGCATCCTTCCCGTTTCCAGCAGTCGTTTTCTCCACTTCCCCACAGTCAACGGCTGCAATGCTATGTTAAACTCACATCTTGCCCGTCTTGTGACCTCACGATCATTAGCATACGTTATTGCCCATGCAGCAATGGTAATTTGCTGTTGCATATTAAATACCATTTTGACTAATGACGTAAGTTCTACACTGTTTTGTTTTATTCCATTGTTGTAATTTGAATAATTGCCTTTCCAACGGTAATTTCATATTTCCTGTAATGGTAATATTTTCATCACACAATGCGATCAAACGTATAGCCATATTTATGATTCACCCCGTAATAGTCCACCGCTGTGGTCTCGAGGTAGTGTGCTGCCTTGTCACGCAGCGGGCCCGGGTTCGATCTCTGGTCAGGACAGTTTTTCTGAGTGAGGTTTTTATCGGAGTTTTTCCTCACCTGTAAGACAAATGTCAGGAAAAGGTCCAAACGATCCCTGAAATCATATGATCATCATCATCCTTCACCGGTGTGGAAAACAATGGGAAGCTACCACACCTACAATTCCCTAGTAAAGCTGCAAAGCATAGCATGAAAATGCTATGATTGCAGTGAAGGACCTGCCCTCGGGCAGAATTACTATGGATGGATATTGTAATAGTTACTAGATTCTGGCCTGGAAGGAGTCATTTTTTGCAGATCTGTTTTAAATAATTTTTTTCTCTAAAAATTTGAGTTGCTTTAGAACATGGATTCCCAAAACAAAGATAGGGTTTTCCGGAGGCAAATAATATCATAAGATAATTATGTATTGTAATACATTGCTTTCAGTATTAGCTGGAAAATTTCTTTAGAAAAAGTGGCTGCTGTGTATAACTAAGAGATTGTCATAAGTAATGCCACGAGTGATTTCCAAATTATCGATAAATTCACGACTCACGAAGTGAGGAGTGAATTTATTGAAGAAGTATAGAATTATGCCCCTCGTTGTGGCGACAATTTTGAAGAAGTATTTTAGTCAGTTCTTCATTCTCCTTGGAAATGTTTATATTATTAATAATTCCTCTTTTATTACCATTATCATTCTTAATGCTAACCATATCTGTTGGTTTAAATTTTGGTAAAATTCCTACACGATCGAAGCTATTGTTGACCCCTAATTTTAGACAAGTTGAGATACGCAACGGAGTCCCTGACGTATCTAATTGGCATTTAAATTCTGAGGTATTCTATTCCCCTCAGCTTCAACTCTGTTGTTACCATTTGTTAACACAAACTCAGAATTATTAATTGTATTAAGATTTATTCCAGTATCATTATGTCTATAACCATTTTCTCTTTGAGTGCTTCTATTATTTATACATTCTTGCCTATCAAAGTATCCTTCTCTTTCGTTACTGTAAGAGTATCTATTAGAATAACTATTACGTCTACGTTTCCTTCTATGGGGTGATGTCCAATTTCTATCATTACCTTCCCCAGAACTTTCTACATTCATAAAGTTAATTTCTCTCCTATCATTTTTATTCTGAAAATTTCCAGAATTATTTACAGTTCTGTCATTATAAGGCCTATTCCTATAATTATTTCCATTTGGTATGCCTCTATTTGCTTGGGCGTTCCTACTCCTATTATAATTATCATGAAATTGTTTTTTCACATCTTTATTATGATCATCATAATTTTTGTATTGTTTATTTTTTATTATTTCACTCACCTGATACTTCATAATTCATAGCAGACCCAGGGTTTCTTCACATCTTTTGTGACATTCTCAATGCTGTGTCACGTTCACAACTGACGTCCAACGGCCTTCTATCCTGCAGACTGACCTCCGCGCCATCTGGTGGCCGACCGAAGAATTTCCAAATCAGTCCTCTCTTCTTATAACTATCATTTGAGGGAAGTAGATTATACAGGGAATGATTGGAAAGCATTAGCTCAGGATAGGGATGTATGGAGAGCTTATGTCCGCGCGGCCATGAACCTACTGGTTCGATAGTGCCAGTGAGTAAGTAAGTATGTGTTCTTTGGTTCTAATTTTCAGGTTTGCATGTTCTAGAATGGTTGCAAAATATGGGGGTTAATATTTTTTAGCTCCTCCTTATTTCCCCTAATTTACACCACTTTCCCTGTGGTCCCTTGAAAAGTGTAAAAGAGGGGTAATACTGTAATATTATTTTGAATTACAGATCGCTCTAGAAGGTTTGAGAATTACAATTCCTCCTGGAATCTCGTCTCACCTTGCCAAGTTGGTACGAATCTGCATGAACGAAGATCCTGGTAAACGACCCACGTTTGATATGGTGCTTCCCATCTTAAATAAGATGAAACAGTGAATTTCTGCATCTACCCTTCTAGCAGCATAATGCTCGATTGCAAAGAAATCTCATTTTTAGAATATGAAGTGATGTCATCAGCCACATTTGCCTAATTTTTAATGCCGTATGTTGCATTTCTCAGTGTTCAGCCATGATTCCTTAATTTGAAAGTGCCTTTATATAACTGTGTATTATATTAAACATCTATACAGAGTGAATAAAATAATCAAGAAAGAGTTAAAAATAAAATTAAATTCAATTTGAGGAGAAAATATATGCCTAAATTGGGATTTGAACCCAGTGTCTCTGGTTCTATACACCAGTGCTCTTCCATTGTTGTTCCATTCATTGAATTTGTGATAACTTTGAAAAAATGTATAAAATTTTTCATTGATCGAGATTTGCAAAGAATGTATTTATTATGCACCGAACCACGCTGACTGCTACCATGCGCTGCAACAGAAATAATTGCACTCAGCGATCTGCTAATAATGTTTGCAACCACTCTCGTGTTCGTGCTGGATCGTACCAATCTTGTTTATAATTACTTTTAGTTTGAAAATATAGAATGCTTAAATCAACATACCTATGCCCGGGCCCATAGAAGGCTAAGATTAATTCACCCTTCCTTAATAAACTATTAGACATACAGCTACACAGATTACAATCGTGGAAGTCTTAAGGAAAGAGGAGATTAAATTTGCTTGAGAAAGCTTTGGAACTTTGTATCAATATCTGACATGACTAGCTACTCAATCAATAAACAGAAGTTAACTAAAAAGAATAGCTTATTTATATATTAAATTTGGGAATTTTTAACATTATGAGGTTCAATTAATAATAATTAAATGAATCGTGATTTTTTCTTACCTCATACTTCTATGTTTTTTTAAACACAGCACTGCAGTATCGGCGACACGTTGTCGTCATCGTCAGCTGTTTTTACGACTGTCAATTTTTTCTCCTTTTTGCCGGTAATTATCCAGACTGCCATCTGGTGTTCTTTTGAAGGAATTCCTCTTCAAACTGCCATCTGGTGTTATTTTGAATGAATCATTTCCTAAACTGCTATCTGTTGTATTTTTGAAGAACTTTGTAATCAAGCTCGGTTCTTCCGGAATCTCAAAGTTCATAGTTCTAGTATGGTTTTTTTGAATATATATTTTTTCCCAAACTGTTAAATCCAAAGGTTTAGATAGATGTTTTAAAAGTTTTGCTTCTTTTTCAATCCTATGATGCTCTGGAAATGATTCATTCAAAATAACACCAGATGGCAGTTTGAAGAGGAATTCCTTCAAAAGAACACCAGATGGCAGTCTGGATAATTACCGGCAAAAAGGAGAAAAAATTGAGTCGTGAAAACAGCTGACGATGACGACAACGTGTCACCGATACTGCAGTGCTGTGTTTAAAAAAACATAGAAGTATGAGGTAAGAAAAAATGACGATTCATTTAATTATTAGAATAGCTTATATTTGAAGAGAAAAATTTTTGCCTAGACCGAGACTTGAACTCGGGCCCGGAAAGCCAAGGGTCCCGGGTTCGAGTCTTGGTCTAGGCGAAAATTTTTCTCTTCAAATATAATTTATCCTTCAGTGAGAAGTGTTAAATTAATAATAAAATTGAGAATAGCTTATATTTAATAAGAGTCAAAAAGTCAGATATAACATACAAATTATAAAAGATAGTTTTTATTGACATTGAAAAATAACTTAAGAACGAAATAGTAACCTTATTGGTCATCTAAACAAAAGTCTATAAGAATAATGATGATGATCATCATCATCCTGCCAGGTATTAGTCCTAGAAGAACTGTTACGGCCTCAGAAAGCGGTTTTCATGCCATCTTTTCATAGGTCGACCAAGAGACCATTTCCCATTTGGACAGTAGTTCATTATTGCCTTGGGGATCCTGGATCTAGCCATTCTTGAGACATGTTCCTTCCAGTTTAACTGATATCTGGAGATGTAGTCCAGTATTGGTGACACATTAAGTTCTTGAAGGATTTCTACATTTTTCTTTTGATCCCATTTGGTGTAGTCAGCTGTTCGGCGCATAAATTTCATCTCACAAGCTGTTAGTCTGCTTTCATCTCTCGTCCTTATAGTCCACGCTTCACTCCCATAACATAGGACTGGTCGAGCCATTATTTGATAAAGACGAGTACTAGTTGATTTTTGCACTAATGAAGGTTTTAAAACTCTATTAATGATAATAAACATATGTACACACTTCCACTCACACCAGTCCCGCCAAGGGCTAGGGTACACGGTCCTTGTGGCCCTACCCTGGCCTAAGGGACCGATTAACCAAACAAGCTCCTTCGAGGTATATCGACTTGACTCGCCGAAACGTAAACAGATGATACCACAGATGTTCATGATCACAGCTTATTTGAGGATTTACCTAGCAGAGGATGCGCGAGAGCACACGGCGCATAAAGGAAATGGGGGGGGGGTACGTAGGAGGGAATTTGGCACTGTTCACTAAGATCACTGAAGAAATGAAGACACGATGACGTAGTGGTTGCACAGAATTACGTAGTCTTACGTACCGAAAACATAATTTCAGTACAATTATTCACTCTGTGTAGAAAACTAACCATTTGCCTTCCTCATGCTAATATAGGATATTTGAAGTTATATATATTTTTAAGAATATATTGTAACTTTTCTCTGTATATACAATATTTTATTTACTTTAAAATCACATATTGTAGTTTTTATACAGTATTATAGGATCTATTTCTTGCAAATGCGTGCCTTGATAGGTATTAAGGTGCCTTCATCTCTAGCTAATGTTCAAACTAAAAATTCATTTTCCAGAGAACACGATAGTATATTACGATGCAAAGTTGGGAAGTGGTTTTTACATAAGTAAGGAAATGATAAAAAAATCACTATCGCTTGGTTTTTAATTTCCGACATTCTGTAAAACACTTCACAAACATGTGTTGTACATTATTTTTTGCACGATGGTGTTTTCAAAAAATAAATAATAGTAAAATAATAACATCTTTGTTGGAAATATTTGCATTCATTATAAACAACTGACTGATGTTTAACTGTCTAGCCAATGTATATACGGTAAATTCCAAAAATAGTTTAGTTGAGATTACAGCAGCCCGTGACACCAGTCAGGCATAAAAATGGCGGCAAGTACAAATTTATTGTTTTATATAAAGTTCAGTTCATTTAAAATGCACTGATTTGTTTCATATAATGTAAATTAACGCTACCTTTTGGATATATTTTTGTATATTCATTGTTTGTAGTATATATAAATGACAGTGGTTTTACTTGCTGCCCTAGATAGGTAGTTTGTAATATTACAGTATATTTGTGTAGTTATTTATACCCTATGGGTATCAACCCCAAAATTTAAGAAATTGAACTTTGAGTCATGGTTGCCATTGCTGTAAGTACGACAGAACGCACTATCGTGCAAAAATGCTAGTTTGATACTAATCACTAGAGCTTGGATTTGTGTGCAAAATGGAGTGTTTAATATGCATGAAAAATGTAGAAAATATGCACCCTAAATATGCAAAAAGATTGTAATAAAATAAAATACTTGCTTTATGGGTAATGATACCTTATAAATCAATGGTAAAGAGAAAAATTTTTGCTTGAACCGGGAATCGAACCCCAAACCTGTAGCTTTCCGTGCTAATGCTCTGTCCACTGAGCTAATTCACGCTTCATTCCCAAGTAAAAGTAAAGTGTTCCCACTACAGGCCTCAGGAGGCCCTTGGGGTAGTGGGAGGTTAAGGCTCCCACTTTTTCTTGACAATCGGCACTTGATGTCAGCCGGGTTGTCAGCCCTGCGTGACGGCCACCTTTACCCTCAGAACAAGCGTCGGGTACTCATTTCCGTTAGAGGCTGAGTCGACCCCAGGGCCATAGTGCCGCCAGAAGGTGTGGGTCAGTTCAAAAATCCTGACCCCACCGGGACTTTGAACCCTCGACCTTCCGGCTTGTAGTGCAGTGCCTTAACCACTACGCTACGGCGTGCCCCGAAATGGGACCAGTAGAGTAAGGTAAAGGAAGGATTTCTGCTTGGATGGGAATGAAGCTTGGAGTAGCTCAGTGGACAGAGCATTAGCACGGAAAGCTAAAGGTTTGGGGTTCGATTCCCGGTTCAGGAAACAATTTTTCTCTTTACCATTGATTTACAATAATTTAATTGAGTACATTAATTTACTTATTTCTATCATTGTAACAGCTTTAGCTTCTCAATTTGAATTTAATTAATGATGCATTATTTTTGGCTGTTACAGTAGATAAGGAAGGTTTTCTTGTATGAAGCTCCTTCGTCTGTAGGACAGATCGTGAGGATTCCCTAGTGTCATTCGTAATCTTAATTGCGTAATATTATATCTCAAGGCCCACGGGTATTCCCCTCTTACACAGACGTAAATATACATTATATTATTTTTAGTCTGGACATCTTACCTATTAATATTGAGGTAAGATGTCCAGACTAAAAATAATATAATTAAAATAACCTCAAAATATAACTTCCTAAAATTAAATAGTAAATATACATGTTACGCTTATATCCAATTAATTGCAGAGACTTTATTAATTTAAAACAAATATCAAATAATCATTCAAAGTTAAAAATGGGAAACACATTATGAGGTTCTTTATTAATAAATTAATGAGTCATTTTTATATCTTACCTCATATATCATGTTTTATTAAACACGGTAACTGTAGTTTTCAAATGATCTTGTCATTCATTTTCAACCGCCATTATGACTATCGGACACTCGTTGGAATCTCCCTTTGTAACGCTGCCATCTGGTGTTGATTTGATGAACTTCGAGATATCGTTGCCATCTGGTATTGATTTGATGAACTTCGAGATGAGGTCACGTTCATCCGGAATGTCGAAATTCATGGATTTAAATTTGTTCTTCTGAATAAATATTTTCTCCCAAACTGTCAAATCCAAAGGTTTTTCCAAATGTTTTAGAAGTTTAGCTTCTTTTTCAATTTTATCACCTTCCAACAAACTATGTGCTGCAATATTATTGCAATATTATTTTTGTTAGTTATTATTGTTTAGTTTGTTGGAAGGTCATAAAATTGAAAAAGAAGCTAAACTTCTAAAACATTTGGAAAAACCTTTGGATTTGACAGTTTGGGAGAAAATATTTATTCAGAAGAACAAATTTAAATCCATGAATTTCGACATTCCGGATGAACGTGACCTCATCTCGAAGTTCATCAAATCAATACCAGATGGCAACGATATCTCGAAGTTCATCAAATCAACACCAGATGGCAGCGTTACAGAGGGAGATTCCAACGAGTGTCCGGTACTCATAATGGCGGTTGAAAATGAATGACAAGATCATTTGAAAACTATAGTTACCGTGTTTAATAAAACATGATATATGAGGTAAGATGTAAAAATGACTCATTAATTTATTAATCAAATAATTAATTAATTACTCGTAATTAGCTTAGGAGAAAATTATAATTTCATTCCACAATTAGGAGAAAAATATGCATTTATGCATTAAAGAATCTAAAATAAGCATTTTCCCTCAGAATATGCATTTTTATACATTGTCAAATATCACTCAAATTGTCTGTGAAATGGCCACTTAACATGTAAATAATTTTTTTTAAGAATACTATAGGAAGTAACATGTTTTTACAAGCAGTTAACCCATTGGATTATTAATATTTTCCTCCATTGTTGCACCCATATTTACCGTTTAATTTTAAGAAAATTAACTTCTCCAAAAAACAATGGCTTATAACTTGCGATCTATCAGGAGAAATCAATTTTGTTGCACACGATTGAATAGATCATTCTCTCAGCTTTCCAACGGTATGTAACATGTTATGCCATCTATTGACGAAACTAAAGAAACACTAAGAAGAAGCTATAGCTGCTGAGTCCGGCTCACAGCCGTCTGTGTGAGAATGGGCTTCACTTGATCAGCTGTCTGTGTAAGCCAATACCAAATGATATAAGGAACATTAGGTAGGAGTAATGCCAAATCCATAATTATAAGAAGCGATGGACTGAACACCTGCAACGAATGGATAACAACAGACTTCCGAAGCAGGCTTGGGTGTACAAACCACAACTGAGAAGAAATCCTGGCAGACCAAGAAAGCGATGGAGTATTGAGTCGGAACAGGCCATGATGCCTATACCGTGATGATGATGATGATGAAGTAACATTAAGAGGTTTATATCTGAAGAGAAAAATTTTCTCCTAGACCGAGACTCGAACCCGGGACCTTTGGCTTGCTGGGCCAAATGCTCTACCAACTGAGCTACCGAGGCAAGTTGCGATCTAGATGCAAATTTTTGTCTTATATACGTTGTAATTTCCTTGCGCCAAATGCTTTGAAACCTTTGCTTCTATCTTTGCAAATGGCGGCTTCTTAGTTAAGAAGACATTTATTGGGAATTTAACATTACTTTATAAAGCCAGTAAGGCTTCTATTGATGTTTTTATTATTAATTTAACACGTCTCACTGAAGGATAAATTATATTTGAAGAGAAAAATTTTCACCTAGACCGAGACTCGAACCTGGGATCCTTGGCTTTCCGGGCCAAGTGCTCTACCAACTGAGCTACCAAGGCGAGTTGCGATCTAGACGCACATTTTTTTTCTTATATACATTGTAATTCCCTCGTGCCAAATGCTTGAAACCTCGCCTCGGTAGCTCAGTTGGTAGAGCACTTGGCCTGGAAAGCCAAGGGTCCCGGGTTCAAGTCTCAGTCTAGGCGCAAAATTTTTCTCTTCAAATATAATTAAGACATTTTGTCTGTTAATTCTTACCTCTCATAGTTAGAGTTATAGACAAAAACAAATATAAAGGTAAGAATGAACAAACAAAATGTTTTAATTATGTAAATCATTTCTGCATACTTTTTAATGCGTAAAAAAACATGCATTTCGCATACAAATCTGGGCTCTACGAATCACGCAAGTGTATGTGCTTATATGTAATAGAGATAAAGTATTAATATTGTTGATTATAATAACTTAAATTTATATTTTTAGAATTCCCTAATGAAAACTTTGTGGTGCCATTATAGTACATTCTTTGGAACATGACATTTTATTAACGAGAACCGACACTTTGTGGTGGACTACACTAGTTGTGAAGGGAATGACGATTCCTGAATTACATCCAGGTGGGAGGATTTTTTTTATGAGTTGAGATTAACATTTTAGAAAAAATTGAAATTCATCGGAGAACATTTTTTGAAAACTCACCTCATAAGTTTTGTGTTTTTCTTGAAACTGCGGTTTCAAGCGTAATCATGCCCATCTTCAGCCACAACTCTGACTGAAGAAATTCATCGGCCGTCAACTCTCCAATTGTCACCATCTTCAGCGCTACCATCTATGGTTGAATTTATGAACTTCAAAATCAAATTTTGTTTGTTAGGAATATCAAAGTTCTTTGTTTTATATTTATTTTTGTGAATGTATATCTTCTCCCAAACTGTCAATTCCAAAGGTTTATCCACTTGTTTTAAAAGTTTTGCTTCTCTTCCAATTTCATGAAAAACATGTAGGGTCGTATCTATGAACACAGACCGTAAAAATCGTTCTCTGCTGAGAAAGTTGGATCCAAAGACGTTTTTGCACTCAAAAGTCTGTTCATGCGATAATAATTGTTGAAATTCCTAAGCTACCTGGCGAGGTGACTTTGCAGAGAACGATGGGAACCGATGACAACCGATGTACTTCGAAACCTTGCTGCTTTATCCAAGATGTCGGACCTTGAAGACTTCGATCATGTTTTTGGTATACGCGGAGAAGAGGAATTTGATAGTCTACCAAACAATTCAACTGGAAGAATAGGAGAATCGGTGTAATATCACATGATGCAGACGTCGTCATATACGGTTTTATTTGCGGGATGCAGCGTAAATGCATTCTTCTAGCAGACGAAAATAACGGAAGTAGTTTTATCGCTGAAAATTCTGGGTAATTTCTTGCCAATATAATGAAAAAAACTACTTTCATGCATGACCAGTTGGCGACTCGCTAATTTGAACTTTACACATGCTCACGGAAAACTCAACTCACCAGAGACTAATGTATTTGCATGTTGTCCGTAATTTATGAGGTGAATTTTCAAAAAATGTTCTCCGATGAATTTTGATGTTTATGCCTCATAATGTTTATTTTCCAATATTAATTTAATATATTTTAGAAAAAGTTCAGATTACCTCGACCAATGAGTTTTTGTAAGTTTTATAGAATCGTAGTGTGCAAATGCTTTAAGTAACTTCTGCTAGATGGCAGATGTGTATGTCAAATCATTATGAGTAACCTTCGCAATAAATTCACAAACATGTTCGTAAGAAATGGATGTACACAAAAATGCTAACAATAAATCATGGTGTCAGACAAGGGTGTCCTGTATCACCTTCTCTTTTTAATTTATTTATAGATGAAGTCATGTTAAAGTGGCAGATTCATTTAAATAAACATTTTAAAATAAATAATAAATTGTTGGATACAATTTTATTTGCTGATGATCAAGTAGTGATGATCTACAAAGAGCTATTTTTAATTTGGAAAAAATAAGTGCCAATTACAATTTAAAAATTTCAAAGAATAAAACTAAAATTTTAGCATTTAAAGGACGTGACACCTTAAGAGCAAAAATAGTAATTGATAATAAAATTTTAGAGCAGGTGAACAGTTTTAAATATCTAGGTTTCAATTTATCATATGTTAAAATTGAAGATATTAATAACAAAATAAATAAATTTAATCTAATGTGTAGCACTATTAAAAGAACCCTTAAAAACACAAGAAAAGAAACAAAAATTAAATTTTATAAATGTTCCTGTATTGATGTGTGGATCAGAATGTTTGGACGATCACTAAAAGACAAGAACAAAGATTGGAAGCAGCTGAGATGAGATTTTTAAGAAATATAGCAGGATATATTGTTTATTTTTTATTATTTCACTCACCTCATACTTCATAACTTCTTGCAGAACGTGACACAGCATTGAGAATGTCACAAAAGTTGTGATGAAACCTAGGTCTGCAAGAAATTATGAAGTATGAGGTGAGTGAAATAATAAAAAATAAACAATACTAAAAAACCTCATAGTGTTTATTTCCTATCTACATAACTTAATAGCAGGATATACTCTGTTGGATAAGAAGAGAAATGAAGATATAAGAAAGGAACTAAATATTTTCAAACTTACAGACCGAATAATTAAATATAGGAATGACTGGAAAGAACATGTTGATAGAATGCCAGAAAAAAGATTTCCAAAATTATTGCTAAATTATAAACCAACCGGAAGGAGAAATGTTGGTCACCCACACACAAGATGGTCTGAACAATTTTAACAATTCTAGCTTTCATGAAACTGGAATGAGCCAACAGGCTTAATCCCTGGAAGATGAAGAAGAAGAAGAAGAAGAAGAGTAAACTAATCTGATGTACACTAACTTACCCCATCAGAACCTAACAAAATGAAGTGTGTGAACATCCATTTTCTTAAAATATGTTTTTGAATGTTTGTTATTCTGATTTCATAGATATATCAATTCTGTAGAACTTTGAAAAAATAATTTGAGATAAATGCTAGAAATTGCGTACATAGATAAACATTTAATAATGGTAAAAACAAGTTATTAGTCTTATTTAAAATAGTATGAAATGAAGTAAAGATGGAAAAATTACATAGAGCAACGGTATTACAAGAATATAGTATGGAAAATTGATAGGTCGAGGTATTCTAAACTTGAGCTAACATTTTTCGTTTTAAAGTTTTTAATTTTAATAACATTTTGTATTTTATTCAAGTATAAACTGTTACAAAATGATACAACCACCGTACCAATGGTAAGACACTCCTTTATAAACAGATACATACACAATCAAAAACTTTATTTGAACGTACCTTATAAATTATGATATATGCCTGTCACAAAATGGAACTGAATTCATCATTTAAACTGTAAGATTAAATTAATATACTTGATACCTCACCTCATATCCAATCTTAGTTATACTGCAGTTTCAAAGCCTCTCAAAAGTTTAAAAAAGAATTACTTATTTTAGGAATTCTCACTATGAGGTATATTCATTAAGGTAGAATTTTTTATCACTCACCTCATATTGTTCTTGTTATTTGACTGTAAACTAGTTTCGGAACATAGTTTCTGTTCCATCCTCAGTATCGTCACAACTGTTGTTCTGTCATCTTGAAAAGCTGTCCTTTGCTCCTTCCATTGGCTGACTGAAAAACCTTGAAACCAGGTCATTCTCACCGGGAATTTCAAACTTCAAAAGAGCGAAAAGAAGAAATTGATGAACTTTGAAATTCCTGGTGATAATGACCTGGTTTTGAGGTTTTTCAGTCAGCCAATGGAAGGAGCGAAGGACAGCTCTTCAAGACGACAGAACAACGGTTGTGATGATACTGATGATGGAACAGAAACTATGTTCCGAAACTAGTTTATAGTCAAATAAGAAGAACAATATGAGGTGAGTGATAAAAAATTCTACCTTAATAATTTCAAAAAGAAATTTGAAAACAAGGGTGAAAGAACATCTTAACAGTGTCAAAAATTGTGAAATGGAAAAGCCAGCAGTAGCTGCTCATGTTTGGTCTGAAAAACATCTGATTGAATCAAAAGCCAGTCTAATTAAACAAATAGAAAAACAAAAAGGGCTTGGGTTTGGGAAAAAAATCCACATTATAAAAAAAGAAAAAACAAAAACTTATGAACTTTCAAATTCCTGCGGATTCTGATTGGATCCGGAGGTTTATTGGTCCACCAACAGAGGCATTGGCGTAACGAGGTGGGTGCAGGGGGGTGCAAGCGCACCCCTTGATTTTCGACCAATTAACACTAGATATAATGAGATTTTCCTCTATCCGAAATTAGGTGAATCTTAAAAATTGATCTAAAAACTAAAAAAAAAAAAAAAACATTAAGCCCGCCAAATCCAATCGATGTGATATATCAATTACCTGTCCCAGTGGACATAAGCATCTCCAGTACACCAGAAAATTCTAGACCTCTATTATGAACAGGTAACTCAGCATTCACTTCTCGAATTTCAGCTGAGTATCTTAGTTTGTTTTTCGACACCTAGACGCTTGTAAAAGCTTTGCCTGACCTTGACTCTTCATTGGCCGTACACACTTCTATAATGAAAGCTTTTTATTTTTACAGCTTTCCATTGGTCAACGTCCACTTACCGTGATTGGTCAAAAGTTCGCCATGCCTATATGTCGTATTTTCTAGTACATACGATAGGCTCAAATAATTATCCAATTAACATATTCTTTAATAAGTTATGTAGATAGGAAATAACACTATGAGGTTTTTTAATATTGTTTATTTTTTTATTATTTCACTCACCTCATACTTCATAATTCATAGCAGACCCAGGGTTTCTTCACATCTTTTGTGACATTCTCAATGCTGCATCACGCTCACAACTGACGTCCAACGGCCTTCTATCCTGCAGACTGACCTCCGCGCCATCTGGTGGATGACCGAAGAATTTCCAAATCAGTCCTCTTTCCTTATAACCGGGTATTTCAAAATTCATAGTTATATTTTCATTCATGAATGAATGGTCATCCACCAGATGGCGCGGAGGTCAGTCTGCAGGATAGAAGGCCGTTGGACGTCAGTTGTGAGCGTGACGCAGCATTGAGAATGTCACAAAAGATGTGAAGAAACCCTGGGGTCTGCTATGAATTATGAAGTATGAGGTGAGTGAAATAATAAAAAATAAACAACATATTCTTTACTCGAAGGTTCTAGACTCATGCTTTAACGTTGAATTACGTGTATGTGTTAAATTGGTGTAGGAAAATAAAATGTCTGCAATTATTTCACTATTATTCTTCATATTTCCTCATCAATAACTCTGTAGTTTTCTTCCGAAATACATTGAGGTTAGTTTAAAAAATTAAGGTAGTGTTTTGCGTTTTTGATTTGTTCGTTTGTACCCAGAATTTATATAGTCGAAAAAAATTTGCACCCCCCCTTAATCCAATGCTGGCTATGTCTATGAACAGAGGGAAGAATAAGTATTTCTTGTGATCAACATAACATCAGTCAATGAGATATTACTGAAGATGAAGCTGCCAAGGCTTTGAAACTGCAGTATAATTACAAGACTGGATACGAGGTGAGGTGACGTATCAAGTGTTTTAATTTAAATCTGAATAGTGATTTTTTGCTATAAAAGTTGAATGACTTGTTTTGTTTACATGGATCTGGTGGTTGTATCAATTTGCAACAGGCAATTGAACTCGTGGTTGTATTATCAGAAGCAAGTGTCTTTGTTCATATAATGTTGTTGTGCACACATTATATCTTCCATATACCCCTAGGGTAAGTTGTTACAAATCATGACATTTTTTTTTTCAGCACAGTCTCGACAAAATGTGGTAGTTCTATCATTTTGTAATGTACCTTATAAGTTTCTGTATCCTAAAACTTTGTCTCCTCATCTTTATTACAATTATTCACTTCAGGAAATACAGGGTGGCCCAGAAAAAAGGTAATCAAAATTATATGTCATTTGTAACATATCTCTTTTATTTTCTTTTACAGAAATTACATTTAGTAGTGGAAATTATATATATATAAATGTTATATTGCAGATTTTTGCGGATATAAGTATGAATATGGTTTTCTTGGGTTTTCCGCGTCTTGGATTCACGTTCGGCCTCTGGCCACTGATTCCGACGTTTTGGCATGATTTCACATGCCATTATCAAGGCATTATCCTTGACTATTTAACTCATGCCCCAAATGGGATTAAATGACCAATCACGTTAAAATGATTTTTGATTTACAACCAATCACAGTCGTGTTTTGTCTAGAATTTACCAACTAAAGTTTATCGTAATAAAGAAAGCACCTCCTTTGTAACATTCTGAATAGGTCATAGCATTATTTTGCAGTGACTTACTCTCTAAGAAATACGGCTACCAGATTGTATATATAGTGCATGAATGTCAGCACATACCGCATGCTGGAGTTAATATAAAAACATTTGTAGCAATTGATTATACCACCAAAAAAAGAAACCACTGTTTACACTTTCTTAAATGTATTTTTTTCCAGAAAAATATAATTGTCTTGTTTACATCAAAGGACATCAGAAATGAATTAATATACAGTTTGATGTTTCATTTTTTCTCCACTAGAGTGCATTCTTACAATATTGTGTTCCTTTGGCAATAAATAATATGATCTGATTGCAGTGACGAGCAAAAGAAGCAAATGAAGCGTACCGATTGTTTCTCATTTGTATTCAAACATCGCCGTTTACATTAAATATATAAATATTTTAAAATAACTATATTTAAATAATGATTTGTCAGTAAACAGCTTAATTTTATTCGTTATATATTCCAAATTCTCAAGATAAATTGGAAATCACTCGTGGCATTACTTATGATAATAGCATGTGGGATCATCCCAAAACGTCGAAATCAGTGGCCAGAGGCCAAACGTGAATTCAAGATGCGGAAAACCCAAGAAAACCTTGATATTCATATATATATATTATCAGGTGGTAGAAGTCGTAGCCAATGACACAAAAAAAGTGTAGGACGCTTGGTTGTACGATAGTTCTATTCTGTGGCGGTTACATTTTTTATGGAGCACCCTGTATGTCTAGATTTGTTTTTAGACTTGATATGGCTAAGGTGCATATTAAAATCATGAAACCAGAATAATTTAGTTTTAAACATGTTATTAAAAATTAACATTAAATGTAAACCCCAACACTTTTTGTATAATTAAAAAATAATAAATTGTATTTAGTTTGTGAATTGACTAACCATGATGTTATGAACTGTATAATATTCAATTGAGTTGGTGTTTACTTGATGAAAATCCATATTTGTTAATTAAATATAAATAAAACTTAGTTTTATTTGATTTTCATATTTATTAAGATATAATTCAGTGACAGCTGACAGTTGTTAACTTGTCTGAAGAAGGTACAGTGTACCGAAACAGCTGTCACTGAATTATATCTTAATAAATATGAAAATCAAATAAAACTAAGTTTTATTTATATTTAATTAATAAATATAATATTCATTCATTCATTCATATTGTTCTGCCAAAGAGCAGGTCTTTCACTACAAACTCAACATTCTCCACTCTTTCCTTAACGCAGCCTTCCTTTTTGTATCTGCATACAAACCATTTATTACTTTAATATTGTCTATCATCTGATGTCTTTTTCTGCCTCTAACTTTCTTTCCGTTGACCATTCCTTCTAGGGCATCTGTGAGCAGGCAGTTTCTTCTTAGCCAGTGACCAATCCAATTTCTTTTCCTCTTCTTTATGAGTTCCAGCATTGTTCTTCCTTCACCCACTCTGTCTAGCACATATTTATTTTAAATTTTGTCTGTCCATTTTATACGTTCCATTCTTCTCCATATCCACATCTCGAAAGCTTCCAGGTGCTTTTCCTCATTCTGTCGCAATTTCCAAGTATCTGCACCATACAATGCTACACTCCACACAAAGCACTTCACTAGCCTCTTCCGTATTTCTTTTGCCAAAGGCCCGTAGAAAATGCTTCTCTTCTTGTTGAAAGCTTCTCTTGCCATTGCTATCCTCTGCTTTACTTCTTTACAGCAGTTCATGTTACTACTGATAGTACAACCCAAGTATTTGAAGCTCTCCACTTGCTCAATGGCCTCATCTTTAATCCTCATGTTTATCTTCCTTGGTTTCTTTCCTATAATCATGGCCTTCGTCTTATTTATATTTATCTGCATCCCATAATCCTCGCACTTGTCATTTAGCTCCATCAGCATGTTCCTCAGTGTCATTGCATCTTCTGCTAGCAAAGCCATGTCATCAGCAAATCTTATGCACTTAATTCTTCTTCCTCCCTTAAAAGGACGAAAATGAACTCTGCCGACTTGTTCCGGTATGTTGTCTAAGTTTTATTATATAAGGAACATGAGAACTTCAATATCCATCCATCCATAGTAATTCTGCCCAAAGGCAGGTCCTTCACTGCAATCATAGCATTTTCATGCTGTGCTTGCAGCTTTACTAGGGAATTGTAGGTGTGGTAGCTTCCCGTTGCTTTCCACACCGGTGAAGGATGATTATAATGATGATGATGGCCATATGATTTCGGGGACTGTTTGGGCCTTAAAGTTTTCCTGACATTTGTCTTACAGGTGAGGAAAAACCCCGATAAAAACCTCACCCAGAAAAACTGCCCCGACCGGGGATCGAACCCAGGCCCGCTGCGTGACAAGGCAGCACGCTTGTTGTGTCAAATATTAAATGCATTAGTCAGCTGTAGGTATTATGAAATGGAACGGATTAACAGTCTTATTTTTCAGAGATTTTTATTCTTGAATAAATCATGTGGCCATCACATTGTTGATGGTTTCTTAGTATCAGACACCTACTAACTAACTCACTGGCACTATTGAACCCGTAGGTTCATGGCCGCACGAACATATGCTCTCCATATATCCCTATCCTGAACTGATGTTTTCCAATTATTCCCTGTATAATCTACTTCCTTCAAATCATAGTAAATATTATTCTCCAACCTCATTCTTGGTCTACCAACTGAACGTTTTCCCTCTGGTTTTCCTACAAGAAGCCTTCTATGCATGTCTTTCATTCCCCATTCGTGCCACGTGTCCTGCCCGTAGCAGGAGGTTCCAAATGAAACATATATGCAGGCGAAAATTAGGCTATCTGTGAATATTCAATCAGTGAACAAGAGACTTCTAGCATCATGTTGGCTATGTGGTAGCACACGTTCCCGCTAGAGCCAATTGCCTACATGTTTACTCACATAAAAGGGGATTCTATCCTAGGAGTGGGCAAGTTAGGGCGAGAAAATAGGCAAGTATGTACACCAGATTAGTTTTGCGTTCACTTGTTTCTTAGTGGGTTTTTGCAATAAGTTGGCTACATTGTTTTAGCAATGACTGCCATAGCCGAGTAGTTAAGGCAAGATGCCTTGGCGCAGATCTACGCTGGTTCCAGTCCCCATGGAAGAAATTTTCTCATGGAATTTCGGCCAGTGTGGGAGCGGTACCCACCCAGCATCGTGAAGCATTTGAGTAGCTACAATAAATAGCGACTCCAGATTGAGAAGACCAGCTATAACGGCTGGGAACCCGACATGCTGACCACATATCACCTCTACGCTGGCTTATGATCGTCTACCTCTGTGATTAACACATGTGGATGTGAGGCCAGCAGCCGGATGGTAGGCCAAGGGTCTAGGCCTGTCGTGCTTGGAGTGAATACGCATTTTACATTGTAAATATGGCGATTTTAGTTTACTTTGAGCTCAGTTTCTCGCTTCATTTTAAGGCATTTTTCAATTTTTTTTGGAAAAATCAACATATATATATGTTTCTCTCGGGTAGGCCTAATTATTTCCATACTGCAACAATAAATTGGGCGTTTTTCCGTTTTTTTTATTTTAATTATCATATGTGGCATATAGAATCATCGAGAAATTTCTAGGAATATTCTTTACATAATCAGGGTTGTTTAATATGCAACGCATCTGTATGATACAGAATCCAACAGTTTCTAACTTCTTGAAAGAGGCCACATGCTTCTATTTTTTATCCAAAAGTTCCATTAATTTTGCCTGGGGTTGAGGCTGTAACCTCATATCCAGAGGTGAATGCATGATGAAATTGACCAGGTTGTAAGAGAGTTGTTGGGATTGTGCGATATTGATGATCGATTTTTTTATGGACCTCTGGATTTTCTTTAAGAAGTCGATAATTACACATTATAATTATGTTCATTCTATGATTAAAAATCCTTCACCTCAAATACGCTACTTATAAAATATGATCAGTTCAATTGTCACATTTTAAAAATAGCAATAAAAATATAAATTCGAAAATTTCATTTATTATTGTCATAGTTGAAACCAGCGATAACCCACTAAACGCAACCCATTTGATAATGAATCTTTATTTCTTTATCATCAAGTGGGTTATGGTTGAAATGATGAGCTTGCATTTTTTACCGATAGTTGGCGCTAGAACTAATGCGAAAATGAGAAGCGTGTGTTCTTTCGTGCGGATTAATTAAACTCGATTTCTGTTTATTTCCGTAATGTCGGTAGAAAAATTTATATTTATTTAAAAATGTAGTGCGGGAGTGATTGGTTATGTCGTACGTTTTGTGGAATATGAAACATGGTTTTTAAAATTGGGTGTTTTGTTTGGATGCACATGGATATTGCCTGCTATAACTTCAGGTAAGTTGACATATTTTTATAATATTAGGATATAGTTGACATCGAATATAATTGGATTTCGAGAAGTCTTAATGGTCTCCGAGTAGAAATATGCCTACAGATTAAAGGATTATGTCTTGACGTGTTTATCGATAAACATTAAGAAACGACGTATGGCGGCGAATTTATGAGCAAGCAACCGCATTTTGGTTCCCGAACGTAGAGAAGCGAGTAGTTTTATCTGGTGTATTTATTACGTCACGTGAATGTATAAGCAGTTTAAAACTGCAAATAGGTACTGACGAGCCATAATCATAGTAAATACAGATGCTTTCTTCGTCAACGTTATTTATGTGAAATACAAAGTTATCTATCATTTTTATGTACCGAACTATACCTTTGGTAGCGGCCTGATGTAAAATTCAGTCTGAAATCTCCAGGCTGTATTATTCTATATCTTTCCTAACTTTTATCGGAACGGTGGCTACTTATAAATGATAACTGCACAGCTGTCTTAAACGAAAATGTAGACTAACTATTACTGAAGTAGATATAAATGTAATATATAAATATGAATGTTTGTTTGTTGGTTTGTTTGTTCGTATTCTATACGCGACCATACCATTGATCCGATTTTCATGGTTTTTTTTAAAAATGTTCAGGAAATTCCCGGGATGGACATAGGCTATAAGGGAGTTGTAATACTCAACCCCTTCACCCCTAAACATCACCCTTTGTAGCGAAAAACGTGAAGTAAAGTCCCTATTTTGACGCTTAAATGGCTTACGCTGCCTAAACCATTACAATTACGCCAAATTATTGTACACGGAATTGAAAATCTCAAAAACCTCTACAAAAGAAGTCCGCGACAGCATATGTTTATCTCTTACGGATAACTCACAATAACCATTTTTATATTTCATCGGGATAAGCAGATTCCCGGGCAAGTATAACAGCGCACGGCTGGTGGTAAAAACACATTAGGCCTAACATTTATTTAGGAGCAGCAGCGCTCGCCGGGTATTAGCTAGTCTTCTGAATTTTCTAAATTTCTGTTATATGCAAAATATGCTAACCACCTATTCCAATTTAATCATTGTTTCGATCCAAATTTTGAAATTTTACATATTTGTGATAAGGGTAAGAAGTTAGATCTTTTGGAGGCTGTAGAAATTAATAAATTTAAAAGTAGTAAAAAACTTAAATTCTCAGCTTGATTTGAATGAATCCCCTTTGTTAAATTAAAAAAAATTAAATACATATTGTTGTATTGTTGCTTAGATCAGTTGGAACACAATTCATAATTTAACATGTCTGAAGAAGGTACAGTGTACCGAAACAGCTGTCACTGAAATATATAATAAATATGAAAATCAAATAAAACTACGTTTTATTTTTATTTAATTAATAAATATGGATTTTCATCAAGTAAACACCAACTCAATTGATTATTTTATACTTATATTAATTTATGCTACAGCTCTAATTGCACATGAACATTTACCACTATAATACGTCCGATTTTTTAAAAAGTCCAAAAATGTTGATGACAAGCGACCAACAGTTTTTGACTTCCCTTCCGAAGTGAAATCTTTAAATTTCCATCAATTGACCGTAGGAAAGTTCGAACCCGCGGAGTTAAATCCAGATGCGATCTGACAATGTTTCAGGTAAATTTGATCGAACTTGTTTCCTGGACAATTTATCGAAGTGGAATTAATTATTAATGGAAATGGGAATGTAAGAACGTAGAGATTTCCATCCGCTCAGCAGCCTATTTCCTACTTGAACATTTCAATTTAGACGCAGTTCGAAATCTATTTCCTGACCGATTCCAATAGCAGCGCTGGTGGTTTGAGGCAAATGGTAAATTATTCTTGTTTTGTTCCCGTAATAAATGTGTTTTGATAATTTGATATCTGTTGAATTCCCTTCCCCTTGTATTGTTATTGTAGTATACAATACACAGCAGGTTGGTATTATAAAGTGCGGCCTTTTGAAGGAGAAGGGGTTGGCTTTATGTGAATAGCTTCATTAATCCTTCAGAAAGGTCTCCTGGCGTTGAAGTCTGGGCCTTTAAATAGCGCGTAACACCTATTTATGTCACTAATCACATTTGATTGTTAGACAATTGATTTTAGCCACGTGATTTATGACGAAATATCATTTTTTTTGCGCAATAGTGCTTTTTATCGTATTTACAACAATGGCGATCTTCATTGAAAGTTCAACTTTCTACATTTCGGGGTTGTCAACCTAATTAACCCTAATTTATTGGGGATTGATCGTAGAATGACGTAGGCAAATTAAAAGTATCATTCTGCTTGAATGTCCCGCGCCGTAGCCGAGCGGTTAAGGTAGGAAGCCTTGGCGCAGAGCTACGGGACTTGCGCTGGTTCGAGTCTCCATGGGGGAAGAAATTTTCTCATAGTATTTCGGCCAGTATGGGACCGATGCCCACCCAGCATCGTGAGGCATTTGGGTAGCTACAATAAGTAGCGGCTCCAGGTTGAGGAACCAGCTATAACGGCTGGGGGACTCGACATGCTAGCCACATGTCACCCCTACACTGGCTGTTGATCATCTACCTCTGTGATTGACACATGTGGATGTGAAGGGCCAGCAGCCGGCTGGTAAAAGGGCAACCACTGAAGAGTGGAAAGACCCTCAATCGGATCGGATTCTGCTTGAATGTGAATGGGAGTAACTAAAGGGTTGGCGGGGGTAAAGTTGTCTGGATCTCCCAGAGCATAAAGTTCTTTTAGGGTCAAAATTGCATACTGTAATACTGTATTACATATTAAAACCCACGTGTGGCAAGTAAAACCACTGCCTTCTATGTATACTACGTACAATGTAAGTACAAAAATTTATCCAAAAGGTAGTGTTAATATACAGGGCTTCCATTATAAAACCGGACACGCCTCACGGGGTTTCACCCGTCAGGCAGCGCTCTCTCCTCGTCCGCATTTCACTCTGCCAGCCGCAGAGTGTCCGGTTTTATACTGGAAACTCTGTTCATTACACAAATCTATCACTGCATTTTAAATGAACTGAACTTTATTTGAAACAATATAAAACAATAAATACGTACTTGCTGCCATTTTTTTCACTGATTCGTGTCACGGTCTCCTGTAATTTCATCTAATAAACATTGCCCACACTGTTAACGTTAGTCAATTGTTTATAATGAACGCAAATATTTCCAACAATGATATTATTTTACTGTTATTTATTATTTTGAAAACACTATCGCGCAAAAAATAATGTACGACACACGTTTGTGAACTGTTTTACAGAATCTCGGACATTAAAAACCTCGCCAACGCTCGGTTTTAAACATTTTCCTAGCTTCTTTAAAAACCACTTCCCAATCTCGCATCGTAATATACTATTTTTTCGGTTAAAAATGCTACAAATTTTCAGAACATTATCATTTATATTAAAGCACCGTTGAGGTTATGTAATAAGAGGTTAAATATAAAATTAGTACCTGGTAGGTCAGTCGTCCTCAACTAAATTATTAAATAGTTCCAATGTGGAGGCCTTTCAAAAACAATGTTTCATCTTCTGCATTTTAACCGGTACCGATGGTATTGTATAGGTTGTATAACGGATTTACGTTTTCGGGTGTGTTCTCGTTGAGTAGGTCTTTATTCTTTGCTTCTTCAGTACTACGCAGAGAGTATAATAACAACAGGATCAGCCCCCTCAGGGGTATATATGGATGGCGGCCACAAGGTGCCCAAGCTGAGCAAAACATTTCTTCCACTTACTTGTGTTTTGCACTTTTTTAACTTTACTATCTAACCTCTCTTGGTTAACTCTTGTTTTTTCGACACCGACGCTATTAGGGCATCCGAGGGTTAGGGAGTCTGTCCTTTCTTCCATTTCCTTTATTTTATTTTCTTCTCCAGAAAAGCCTGACCAGAGGCTATAAGATGGCAGCCCCATCACTGGTCTTGCCTTCCTTTGGCCAGCAACCAATCGAAGGGACTATTATTATGCTTTCAAGTCTTATACGAGAATTTCCCGGAAGGATCAACCTAATGATGACCAAAGAATGAGTTCAAATCGGATCCCCAAAGCTGTTTATAATTATATACCAAGAAGACGAAGATCACTGGGCCGTCCTGTGAAACGCTGGAGGGAAAATTTTATATAGGATCGTAACAGGCCTTGGCCTAATACTTGGAAGGAAGAAGAAGAAGAAGAAGAAGAAGATCAGCATCGTTGAAGACATAGAAATTCTTAAAGAAGCAAAGAATAAAGACCTACTCAACGAGAACAAACCCGTTATACAACGTATACAACACCATCAGTATCAGTTAAAATGCAGAAGATGAAACATTGATTTCGAAAGGGCTCCATATTGGAACTGCTTGTTGAAGTTTAGTAATTTAGTTGAGGACCAGGTGCCAATTTTATATTTAATATCTTATGTTCAAAATTAGACAAAATAAGAAATATTGTCACAAGAGAAAAAATGAATGTTGGTTATTCAATAGTAGATTATATACGGTATAAGCAATTAAATTGGTATGGGCACGTACGACGAATGTAAGAAGAAAGGTTACCCAGGAAAACAGTGGAATGGTGTTCATCTGGAAGAAGGAGGAGAGGAAGACCTCGAAATTCGTGGATGCAGGAAATAGGAACTGGAATGAGAGCAAGAGGACTGGAGGACATGGATTGGATAGAGAGAGGCGAGTGGAGAAGAAAAATAAAACTTTAGGCGCAGAAAGATGTGTAAACATTAAAATTCTGTATATAAATAAAAAATGTTAAAGTACAATAATTAAAAGGAAGAGATCATTTTAGTAACCGCAACACATTGATTAATAACTTGAGTGTGCAAGAAATGATTAATACAGTTCAATGCGTAGTACTGCATGCACCGGGGATTCACAGCGATAACAGCCTCCCTCTCTTCATGACCCGCTCGCTTTCTTGTCAGCTCCTAGCTGTAGCCTACTAACATACAATCAAATACTTTGGATTTTTAATTAAAGATATTCAGGAATTTCGAAATTAAAACAGATAAAAGAATAATAGAAAATAATAAATATAAATTAAATATTTTGTTTGAAAGATTGTGAAATGACTTTTATTGAAATAACACATTTAAAAAGCTTTTAATCTGTACAATTTCTCTTAAACATTAAGGCATAAAATTTGGCTGAAAACATAAGCAGTATTATAGAAAAAAATATTATAACCAGTGAATACAAAGTTGAATATTTTAAAATAAGTAGGTTATATACTATACAGAAAATCCTGTGATAGTCGTTAAATATTACATTTCACTTTATAGGCAATTCCTCAAATGCATCTCTTGATTTATTCATTCAAAACAAATAACCCAATAATAATGACGCAGTAAAAGTTCAGTTCCAGCAGCGAGTAGAATTTTCTTTGCGATTATCTGATATGAAATGTTTTCCAAAATTGGAAAAGAAATGTTAATATAGGTATAAGAATGGACCGCTTTAAAATATTAAACGTTTTAATGTACGCTGATGATGTGGTTATTATTCAAGAAAATGAAAATAATTTGCAGTACTCTTTACATCAATTAAATCGGTTGTGCCAAGAATATAATTTTAAAATATAAAAAAAAAATGGCATTTTGGGGAAATTAACATATATTGTAAGCCCATATTTCCCTTAACAGAGATTTTAGGCGCTCTCCCTCTACAGGGAAGAATTTGAACCATACTAATTTAGTTACACTTGTTTTCGTATAGATGTCATTTTGAGTCGTCCGTGGTCAGCGTTCCGCCTCATACTGACATCTAGGAAACCAAGGTAGTACTAGGACGGGAAAATTCGGTAAATTTTGCTTAGAGACCTTTTCATTCAGGCTTAAGGATTTTTTATGAGCCTGAAAATCTTCAGACTCGGGACCCACGGCTTAAAAGTCCCTACCGGAGGACTTGCTCCTTGGATTTTTCCGCCCTAAAAATCCATCGACCACGGCCGAGTTTGAACCCGCGACCCTTGGGACCAGAGGCAAGGAGCATAAGCACTAGTCCATCGCGGCCGATAATAATAATAATAATAATAATAATAATAATAATAATAATAATAATAATAATAATAATAATAATAATAATAATTATTATTATTATTATTATTGTGACAATGACGTAGAAATGAAGGAAAGAATAATAGGCCTAACCTCGAAAACCGCCATTACGGAAAAGTTTTGTCGAACCCCTTGAAATATTTTGCGAACTCACTTTGTATTTGCGAACCACAGGTTGGGAAACGACGTTCTAGACGAATTTTAAAATTCCCGGAGAAAAGGATTTGATTTGTAAGTTCTTCGGTCTACCAAAAGGTAGTGTGGGAGTCAACGTTCAGGGCTAACAACATAGATTTCAACAGTTTGAACAAGCTGATGATGATACGCAGGCATATCGAAACACGTCCAAAAGAATACAACGTTTTATGAGGTAAGATGATTCAGATTCGCTTTATTTTCCGATAAAGTCGTATTTGTTTAGAAGGAAGACATCAATATCTCGTTTCACTCCCTCAAAAACCCTTCGATCCTAAGTTTTAAGAGCTCTGATCTATAAGATATTTACTTTGGTTTCTTGATTAATAAAGCTCATGGCTGTGTAATTTGCTGTCGCACACCGAACAGGGTTCAGGTCGTAGCAAGATTCAGCATAAGGTAAATCAAGAAAGTATATTAAGTTTTTGCGCTATAGTGCGTTTTGTCGTACTTACAGCAATGGCGACCATGATTGAAAGTTCAATTTCCTACATTTCGGGGTTGCGAACCTAAATATATATACTGTAATTAATCAACTATACTGTAATATTACATATTACAAACTCGTGTGGGAAGTAAAACCACTGCCCCCTATGTATACTACGTACAATGTATATACAAAAATTACCCAAAATGTAGTGTTAATATAGGCTACATTATACGAAATAAATCACTAGATTTTAAATGAACTGAACTTTATTTGAAACAATATAAAACAATAAATACGTACTTGCCGCATTTTATAAGTGATTGGTGTCACGGCCTGCTGTAATTTCAACTAATAAACATTGTCCACACAACGTTAGTCAGTTGTTTATAATGAACGCAAATATTTCCAACAAAGATGTTATTATTTTACTGTTATTTATTATTTTGAAAACACCATCGCGCAAAAAATAATGTACAACGCACGTTTGTGAAGTGTTTTACAGAATCTCGGAAATTAAACATTTTTCTCGCTTCTGTAAAAACCACTTCCCAACCTCGCATCGTAATATACTATCATTTTTAGGTGTTAACTTGAAGAATTGCCTATTGCATGTTCATTGTAAGATTCTTATCCATATATTGAAATTTATTTATTTTAAAATTAATTTCTCTGCAAATAAATTTATATTGTAGTCGATTAACCTTTAAGCGCCCAAGTTTAAATGGCCAGGTAGCGGCAGGCTGCCCGGGTTTAAATGTCCACCTAGCTTTTAAACTCCTTGGCTTTTGACTATAACTTTGCTGATTTTATTAACTCATATTTTAAAATCTGTGGGGTCACAAACATCAAACAACGTTTAAAGTGTTAAATATTATTGTAAAATCAGTGGTATTCACGGCAAAAACCCGTAGTGATATTTTATATCATAGAGATAATTTTTAAATTCACGATAGTTAGCAAATAACTTTCGGGATTTTAGAGTGTTGTGAATCAGGTTAGAAGTGAAAACTATACATAGATTTAGGTATATTCTCACCCTCGTTCATTCTTTTGTTTATTAGCTTCCTCAGGAATCAGGAAGCTTTGCATTATACTATGGGGGTGCAGAAAGACGTGCATTTGGAACGGGTTTTTTAGTCAGAAGGAGGATCCTATCCGCTACCCGAGATATTAAGTTTGTTTAGTGATAGGATATCATACATAATTCTAAAGGGTAAACGACATGATTTTATAATTGTAAATGTACATGCCCCCACAGAAGATAAAGATGACAAGATCAAGGATGAGTTCTATGAAGAATTAGAATGCTTATTTGATACCCTTTCACTATATCATATGAAAATTGTCTTAGGAGATTTTAATGCAAAAGTGGGGCAGGAAGATATATTCAAACCAACAATAGGCAAATTCAGTCTTCATGAAGATAGTAACGACAACGGGGTTAGATTAGTCACATTTGCCACATCAAAGAATCTCATTGTTAAGAGCACAACATTTCAGCATAAGGATATTCATAAATACACCTGGACGTCCCCAGATGGAGAAACTCGGAACCAGATAGATCATGTATTAGTGGATAAACGCTGGCACAGTAGCATCATTGATGTTATATCAGTTAGAGGGACAGACTGCAATTCGGATCATCATCTGGTCAGAGTGAAAATCAGACAACGGCTATCGCTTATGAGAGGAACGAACGCTAAAGATGATTCTGTAAAATATGAATTAAAAAACTTGAAAAATGATGAAATGCGGCAAGAATACCAAATCAAAATTGCTAATAGATTTCAAGTACTGGAATCTTCAGATGACAATGTGGCAAACGAAGAAGAAACTGATATAAATAAAGAATGGGAGGCTATAAGAGATACTATTAAATTGTCAGCATCAGAAAGCATTGGTTGTTTAAAAAAGAGGCAAAACAAGAAATGGTTTGATGAGGAATGTGCCGACATTGTAAAGAAAAGAAAGCTAGCAAAATGAAATGGTTACACGAGTCAAATGAGGTAAATTTAGAGCAATTGGGTAGTGTTAGAAGGGAAACCACCAAGTTACTAAAGAGTAAAAAGAGGGAATATTTGAGAGAGAAGATTAATGATCTTGAAATGAATGCAAAAAATAGGAACATTAGAGAATTATATCAGGGAATTAGGATAGAGAAGAAGGGGTTTCAGGCTAGAACAAACATAATTCGGAATGAAAATGGGGATATGATTGCAGATTCTAGGAGTATATTAAATAGATGGAAAGGTTACTTTAATCAGCTATTAAATGTACATACAGAACAGGACATTGAGGAGGATAAGTTACAGACAGCAAGAAATGCTAGTCGCAGAGCCAAGTTCATTAGAGGTTTGAAATGGCAATTGAAAAATTGAAGATGTATAAAGCATCAGGTTCAGATGAGATCCCAGCAGAACTGATAAAATCAGGGGGAGAAAAATTGATGGACAAGATACGCTGGTTGCTTAGTATGATTTGGGAAAAAAGAAGCTCTTCCAGATGAATGGAAGGAATCAATTATCGTACCAATTTATAAGAAAGGAGATAAAACTGCTTGCAACAACTACAGGGGCATCTCATTACTTTCAACTTCGTACAAAATTCTAACAAATATATTAGTAAGCAGACTTACTCCCTATATTGATGACATTCTAGGAGATCATCAATGTGCATTTAGAAGAAAACAGGTCTACAACAGATCAGATTTTCAGTATAAGACAGATTTTAGAGAAGAAATGGGAATATAATGGTACTGTACATCAACTATATGTAGACTTCAAAAAAGCATATGATTCAATTAAGAGGGAGAAGTTATATAGTATCCTGCTGGAGTTCGGAATTCCTAAAAAGTTAGTTAGACTTATACGAATGTGTCTAAATGGCTCAAAGAGTAGGGTGCGTGTAGGCAAACAGTTTTCAGACACTTTTGAAATCCAGAATGGGTTGAAGCAAGGAGATGCACTATCTCCTCTACTATTAATTTTGTACTAGAGCATGCCATTAAATCTTTAGAGAATGAGGAAGGCTTACAACTCAATGGTATTAATAAGCTGTTAGTTTATGCTGATGATGTAGTACTACTGGCCGATAGCGAGGAGATACTAAAGGCCAACACGCACACACTATTGAGTAACACTAAGAAATTAGGACTGGAAGTAAATATCAGTAAAACTAAATATATGGTCACACGTAGAAATTCAGTATATAATGGAAATGGACAGCTAATGACAAATGAGGGAAATTTTGAGGAAGTGGCTGAATTCAAATACCTAGGAACAATAATCACAAATAGGAATGAGATGCACAAAGAAATTGAACATAGGCTCAATTCTGGAAATGCATGCTATTATGCATTGCAGAGACTTTTGATGTCCCAACTCCTTTCAAAAAAAGTTAAGCTGAAAATATATAAAACTATTATTCTACCAGTTATATTATATGGGTGCGAAACATGGACTCTTACTTTAAGGAGGAAAAGGAGATTACGAGTATTTGAGAATAAAGTTCTTAGGAAAATTTTTGGACCAAAGAGAGATGAACAGACAGGTGAATGGAGAAGACTACATAACAATGAACTACATGGTCTTTATAGGAAGCCAGATATAATAAGAACAGTTAAGTCTCGTAGACTGCGATGGGCAGGACATGTTGCACGTATGGGGAATGAAAGACATGCATGGAAGCTTCTTGTAGGAAAGCCAGAGGGAAAACGCCCAGTTGGTAGGCCAAGAATGAGGTGGGAGAACAACATTAAGTATGATTTGAGGGAAGTAGATTATACAGGGAATGATTGGAAAGCATTAGCTCAGGATAGGGATGTATGGAGAGCTTATGTCCGCGCGGCCATGAACCTTCGGGTTCGATAGTGCCAGTGAGTAAGTAAGTATGTTGCATCCGGTCAGTTTTCCCCCAAAGCAGGAAAGTTTTGAAGAAAAAAAACAGGTCACATTCCACCCACAGCCCTTATTCATTCACAGTTTTGTGACTCAGAGTGGAGTTTACGATATGTCTAGTACAAAATCACTACGTTCCGCTGAAATACAAGACATTCTCGGATTGTGACAATGACAAAACGATATCAATGACAAGCTACAATTAACTGACACTTATAGCTGTGAGACACCTGATGTTTGTCAGGTCTTGGGTTCGTGAAACTAGAATTGACAGCGAAGAAAAATATACTCTTCCCCCTGACATGACAGAATCAGAAATGTACCTTTTTCTTGGCGTAATTATTCTAATGTGAAATGACGTGTTGTGGGATAGTAAGACATAAGAGAAAAGGGATGCCTAATAATCTAAAAATAATAATAATAAGAATAATTCCATGGTGCGACAGGCCTAGAAGGCCCTTAGAGCCTACCATCCAGCTTCTGGCCTAACACTCATATGTGTCAATCACAAAGGTAGATGATCATCGAGCCAGTGGCTCGCGGTGACATGTGCTCAGCATGTCGAGTCCCCCAGCCGTTATAGCTTGTTTACTCAACCAAAAAAAATATTTTTTCATTTGTTAGACTTAACTATTCTACACAGTTTTCTTCTTCTGACTTAATTGGTGCCAAAACAACATATAGTGACTTCTGACTTAGACTTGTCAGAGACGTATTGCAACAGGCTGATAGAACACTCTGTAGACGACTCCCTGGATAGACCTAGTATATTGAGTACAGACATTTCGTGATTTGAAGTCAACTTTAGTCAACATTGGGCCAAAACAACACATACAGACTTCCGACTTAGACTTGTCACAGACTTTTCGGAGCAGGTTGATAGAACACCCTGTAGATGACTCCCTGGTCGGTAGACATAGTATATTGAGTACAGATATTTTGTGACTTGAAGTTAATTTTAGTCAACATTGGTCGGTAGCTTTACAAAGACTAATTTGTCGTGTGTTCGGCGCGGGGAATCAGAAAACGTGTGCAAGTGAAGTGTAAAAGTATGATGTCGGTTTGTGAATTGGTGATTATTTCGAGGTTTATCACACAAAAACAAACATTTAATAAACGAATGCTATCTTCACATCACGTTGCCAAGCATCTGATAACCCTGAAAAAAGGTATGTTAGAATAGTAGTATTATCCAGTATAATTTCAAGCAACCAAACAAGTCCGCCTGCTCAGAACCCATACGCTGGGTCTGCGGGCAGATTGGACGTACATTTTAAAACCCAGCATATGGGCTCCTGGGCGTTTAAAGGTTAAAATCAACGATCTTAATACACTTGAGCAAAAGTCTTTGATAACACTGTTCAGATTTTTTACCTCAATAATACCTACTTCGCACTATTATCCTGAATTCAAATTGTTTATTTTTCCATGAAATCGAGATTTTGTTTCACTGGTCTTTGCATTTCTAAAACACTATTGGCTTTCTTTTTGTTTGGATTGCGCGATTTATGTTCCAATTTGATAGATCGCAAATTAAGGTTAAGAAGTGTAGGTGTGTTGTATGAAGAGAAGGAAGGAAGGAAGGATTAACGAAGCCTGTTTTGTCGATAAGCATCGGGGATGTTACAGTTCCCATGTGTCTTACTGATCGATATAAGAGATAAAGTGATCCCATTACAGCCCTTAAGAGACCCTTAGGGTTGTGGAGGTTAAGACTTGGCCACGAGCTTGATGCACGCCTTTACCCTCGCAATATATGTCTGTTTCGCATCTTAAACCCTCGATCTATCGGCTTGTAGCGTAATATTTCCTTAATAAACTACGCTATGGCGTGCCTCTTAATTGTATTTATTTAACAGGTTTCACAATTTTCACATGTTTCTGCGTCCATCTGAACGTCAGTCGGTTTTATCTGGGGCACCGGTTTATCCATTGTAACAAGTCGTATTTTACTCAAGAATGTCATTTGTAGCTATTTGGACTGATACAACATTATACGGGGTGAATCATAAATATGGCTATACGTTGGATCGCGTTGTGTGATGAAAATATTACCATTACAGGAAATATGAAATTACCGTTGGAAAGGCAATCATTCAAATTACAAATATGGAATAAAACAAAACAGTGTAGAACTTATGTCATTAGTCAAAATGGCATTGAATATGCAACAGCAAATTACAATTGCAGCATGGGCAATAACGTATGCTCATGATCGTGAGGCCGCAAGACGTGAGTTTAACGTAGCATTGCAGCCGTCGACTGTGGGGAAGTGGAGAAAACGACTGCTGGAAACGGGAAGGATGCAGAAAATCAAACCTTCTGGAAGGCCTCGCATTAGCACGGATGCAGAAACAACGAAGAGAATTGTGAAGGCGTTCGACGCTAGCCCACAAAAATCAACCCGCCAAGCTGCATTTGTTTAGTTTTCTTCTATTGTTGCAATTTGAAGGATTCCCTTTCCAATGATAATATCATATTTCCTTTAATAATAGTATTTTCGTCACAAAATGCGATCAAACCTATAGCCATATTTCTGAAACACTCTATAGGTGTGTTGTATGAAGAGATGAAAGTAAGGAATAACGAAGCCTGTTTTGTGACAAGCATCGGGGGATGTTACAGTTCCCATGTGTCTTACTGATCGATATAAGAGATAAAGTGATCCCATTACAGCCCTTAAGAGACCCTTAGGGTTGTGGAGGTTAAGACTTGGCCACGAGCTTGATACACGACTTTACCATCACAATATTACACATCTCGACCTATCGGCTTGTAGCGTATATTTCCTTAATAAACTACGCTATGGCGAGCCTGCGAATTATATTTATATATTTAACGGGTTTCACAATTTTCATGTGGACTTTCACCGGTGTTTTTCATTATATATATATGAATAGAATAATAAACGAATGGAGGAAAAAACAACGGGGATGTATACCCATCAATAGGAACATCAAACTCGATGCTATTCTTTTTGCAGACGATTTAGCTCTTCTGGCACTTTCCGAAAATTATTTGCAACGATCAATTTATAATTTACAAAAACAGCTGCCAAATTTAATATAGAAATATCAATTAACAAAACTAAAATTATGGCATTTCATGGGAAGGACCCCATACAAAGTAAAATCTGTCTCCAGAATAACATTTTAGAGAGATCTAATCAATTTAAATATCTTGGATATTATCTCTCTATCTGGGATGAAAAGGATATCCCTGAAAAAATTACTAGTTATAATAAAAGTTTGGGAATTATTAATCAAGTTATGAAACCATTCCTTGTACAAAAAAACACCAGATTACGTTTATATAACACTTTGGCTAGACCAGTGTTGACCTACGGTAGTGAAGCATGGACACTAAAAATACAACATGGAAGCAGAATAACGGCTTGTGAAATGTGATTCATGCGCAGAACAGCGGGTTACACCAGATGAGATCGGAAAAGGAACACCGATATCTTAAAAGAATTGAAGACTACGCCAATTTTGGAATATATTAAACAGTACCAACTAAATTGGAAACACCATCTTGAAAGAATGAGTTCAAATCGGATCCCCAAAGCTTTTTGTAATTATATACCAAGAGGACGAAGATGTCTGGGCCGTCCTATGAAACGCTGGAGGGAAAATTTTCTATAGGATCGTAACAGGCCTTCGCCTAATACTTGGAAGGAAGGAAGGAAGAAGAAGAAGAATAAAAAAGAGGAAGAAGAAGACAATTTTCACATGTTTCTGCGTCCATCTGCACGTCAGTCGGTTTTATCTGGGGCACCGGTTTATCCATTGTAACAAGTCGTATTTTACTCAAGAATGTCATTTGTAGCTATTTTGACTGATACAACATTATACATTAAACGCATTACCAGTCAGTTCTAGCCAGTCCAATTGGAGCGCATACCTTGTAAGACTTCTTCTTCTTCAAGGTTTAGGCTTATTTACAGTCTGTTCCGGCTCCAAATTGCTGCACTTTCCATCTTTTCTTTGGTCTTCCCAAACTTCTTCTTCCTCTATTCTCAGTCATCCTAGCCAAGTGTTCTTTCCAGTTTGTTCTGTATTTCTCTATTGTTGTGTTTAATTCCTCTACTTTTAGTTGTCTTATTTCTGTGTTATGTTTTTTGTCTGTTCTTTGGTATACTGCTATTGGTCTGAGGAATCTCATTTCAGCAGCTTGTATTCTGGCTGATTGTTGTGTAGTCACTGTCCATGTTTCGGATCCATAAGTAATAATAGGCATTGCCATTGTCTTGTGTAATTTCATTATAGAGTCTTTCCTACCTTGTAAGACGTAATTTGAATGGCGGATGACATAGCACGTGAAAAATAAACAGCCGAGAGAGAAGTTACTTATTAATAATTTAGTTAGTCTTTTATTTAAAATAATTTTAAAATATAGGGTGTACATAAAATAATACAGTTATTTTAAGTAATAATATTATCACTGAGATGAGGTGTAGGAAGTTGTGTGTAGACTGAAATGAAACAGGAAAGAAGATTAGTTTTAGTTGTATGAGTGAACGGATAGCTTTCTTTTGTTTTGTTTCTATGGCAACTCCTTAATATAAAGCGTTTTGTGTTTTGCAGTTTGAGGGTTGTAAATCAGTTGTGACAGTTTTATGTTCGTTTCTTAGGCAGTTTAATCGTGATCCCCCCAATTCCAACAGCATCTGTCGATGGCATAATCAGTTCGCAATGACCGGTTGTCTGTGTAAAGGCAAAAGTGTGTGACGACCAAGAGTGTCTGAGGACAATGTTGTTGCTGTACATTTCAAGCGCAGAGTTAGGGTAGTCAGTAGGATTTAGAGCCTGTAACAATTGAGTGGGTCAGTGGAATAAGGGCCCATCCCAACTGCACTAAGTTTGGAGAAAAATTACATTTTATTAAATTCTACATTGAGTAAAATATAAAGAGCACACATTGATAATATTTGGTACATGTCTTGTACATAAAATAAGCTTTCTGCCTGCAAATGTATAGATCACTATGTTGTTTCATATGTCTAATCAAAGAATAAGAAAATTCAGAATATAAAAGAATACAACATAAATAAACAAATTAAATAACACTTTTAACTTAAATATTGCATTAATCTACGTATTCTACGTTTGCAGCATTTGTATCGTCATCATCATCATCATCTGATTTAAGGCTACTGTTAAAATGTCTGGTGTACAGGTGGTAAAAATGTCATGTGAGTCATGATGTCTTCTTTATCATCCTACCGCTAGGAAATTTTGTTGTCAATATTACATCTCGTAATACAGGACACTTTCCTTCCTTTTTTTTTTTTAAGCTTATTACTTCCTCTAAAGCCAAATCACCGAAACTGGATTTTACATACATTATATGTCTGTTTTCCACGAAACGAAACTGAGATGCTTTTCTGATGTCTACCTTATGCTTGTCCAGCGTCACATTTCTCTTTGTGAACATTTTATATGTTATCCAAATCTTTAAAATCTTCTGCATTTATCTCAATTACTGTGAATGGTTTCTTTGATCACCTCTTTCTTATGAGGTGAGCCCACTGTTCAGGTGTATAAACCACTTGTGTTTTTCTTTTAACTTTTTCAATCACACCAAAGTCAGCATCACAGGGGAAGAAAGTGTGACCTGGTACAAGAAATTTATGTTAAATTTCTTCAAACCAACCACAATCAATCATGTACAGCCAAAGTCCCATTATTGTATAATTCTCGTTTTGAACATCACATGAATCACTATATACACTATAAGTTTCTTTTTATTAGCACCTTCTTCAAATCAGTGGCACAGCTTTTAATAAACAACTAGCAATTTCGTTCGCGCCTCTTGAAGCAACTGATTCAGGCCGATATGTATTCATTTCCACTGTTGCATAAAATGTTCTGCTTAGTTTTATTCCTCTCTTGCACATTTATTTTTCTTTTCTTATATTTTATTACACTATTTCCATTTGCACAAGAATCTGTCGCATCAGCCATTCTGCATTTACTGATATTTGCCGGCAATGCTAGTCAGTATTGCAGCGGACCACAGAGTAGCGGACAATGTACGGTCACGTGTCAGCAGTTGGGATGAGCCTTTATTTCCCGCGCGCGTGAAGAAGTTAGAAATTTTTCTTAGACATAAAGTCTCATTTAACCTCTTTTGAGCAAAGTTAAAATTATGAGCTTCTAAAGATTTACAGAAGATGGCCATAGGATACATAATCTGCAAATAACTAAAAATCAACCATCGGCTGGGATGGGCCCTTATTCCACTGAGCCCCTCAATTGTAAACAGTAGGGACCCATGTGTAAGACCTTCCACACTGTCATTACTGGATTGGTCGTCATGGTCCAGATGATAGGGCTTATGTCCAGTGGCCTCCAGATCACCGGATGTCACAGCATGCGATTTTTTCGCTTGGGGTTTTGTAAAGGTCAGAGTCTACGTGCCTCCATTGCCTGCTAACCTGCCCGAGTTTGAGAGACAGGATTCGAGAAGCCGTTGCTGTCATCAATCCAGACGTTCTTATTAATTTATGGGAAGATTAGCCTACAGGTTGGATGTGTGTCATGTAACAAACGGTGCTCACATTGAACACCTATGAACTTATAATATAAACTGGAACGCTACTCTCTCATTTAACATGAGTTGTGTTTTTGTCACAGTTAAAGTATAATTCATCATCATCATCATCATCGTCATCATCATCATCGTCATCATCATCATCATTGATGCAAGTATTAGGCCGTGTGGCCTGTTACGGTGTCAAAGAGGAATTTTCCAGTCCACCGCTGTGGTCTCGGGGTAGCGTACTGCCTTGTCACGCAGCGGGCCCGGGTTCGATCCCCGGTCGGGACAGTTTTTCTGGGTGAGGTTTTTATCGGGGTTTTTCCTCACCTGTAAGACAAATGTCAGGAAAACTTTACAGCCCAAACGGTCCCCGAAATAATATGGCCATCGCAATCATCATCATTCATATTCATCTTAGGTCAAACTTAGGATTAGGGACTCTCCTGGCGCACCATTATCATCATCATCATCACCCATCATATAATCGGGTACAGGTACGCCATGCCAGGAGAGAAACCAGGAATGTCGAAAGACAACCTGGGGCATTAAAAAAAAAAAAAAAAAAAAGGAATTTTCCATCCAGCGCTTTTTTGGAGGTCCCAGCGGTTGATCTGTCTGATTCATCCGAGGCTTGGTTTGAGACTTGAAAGCAAATGTAAATTTTTTCACCCAATGGGTTGCTGGCCCAGAGGGGTATTATTGTGGGGTTCCCACTAATGTAACATTTCCTCTACATTAAGGTGATGTGGTTATACCGCCAGTACTCGGTCCTCAGAGCTGGTTGCACCAGGAGCAGGTTGAGGATGAGATTTGGATAGGAGAGGTGATGAAATGCACATCACTATCCCTTGCAACCCTTAAAGTATAATTCAACTCCTTTAAAATCGCTATATTCTTTTATGTACACCCGGTATAATATCAGAGTCGCTCTTCAGATTTTGACGTGAAATGGCAGTCAATTTTTTGTGAGATTCTTATTCAAACTGGAGTTTGTTTTACTTGTCAAGAATTTGCGGCTTTACATTTTTTGGAAGGAATTTTTAAGCCATTAAAAATAATCCACCCCAGTCGGGTTTCAACATGACCAGAGCTAGGACTGACTATTAAGTTTATAAAACTTTGATTCAGTGGTACAATAAATCCATCCTCACGGAAAACAAATATTTGATTTCAGGACAAAATACATATACCTACATTGGTTTATCGTGATATTTTAGTAACCGAAGTATTCACTGGTTGTAACATATGTATGTATTTGACATTTAACAGTTTGAAATAGTACAATACATTTATTACGTAAATAACACATGTTCCATATAAATGTAATAACTTCCCATTCATTCTGTTGTTTATACAACAAACGTATAAAATATAATCCATTATCCACATTATCACTATTTACTCCATCTTGCCGCCATGTCCGATTGAGGCATAGAATCTATTAGAGGCGCAGTGTCCACTCCCGGACTTCTAAGTGCTGGTGATTTGCCTCCTGCAGGTCCCCAGGATTCCCCGATGACTAGAACAACGGCTCCGCTGTCCCCTTCACCACTTGCAGCTTCTGCTGTAAACAAGTAACTTAATAAGTAAGTTTGCAACAGCAGGTTTATTTAACTAGATCTTTAATACAGGGTGTCCGCAAAGTCCTGCTACCAAAACAATGTAATTTAGCTTGTAAACTATTTGAGATAGAGACATGCGGTTTTTTGCAACGTATTCTACATTCACGTAGACTTTCGCTGCCGGAGTACTATGATGATCTTGATGAAGATTTTCGGGCTGTTGGCCGTGGTCGTGAGGCTTGTAGTTCCCTGACGTTTCGTCAGAGACTGCCAGAGACAACCCTTGAGGATGCCAGACGCAGTCTCTGGCGAAACGTCGGGGAACTACAAGCCTCACGACCACGACTACAGCCCGAAAATCTTCAAGATCATCATATTCTACATTTCTCAAAGTTTTGTTTACATTTGTTGCAGATAGTGATATAAAAGGCAATGACAACACCACAGGAAAATACCCAATGTGTCTGGTGGGAGCTGAGACTAGTAAATCACCAGTAATTGTTCAGCGAAATTTCCGCCGGCAATATGGAAGAGATCCCTCATTTGTCATTAGCTGTCCATTTCCATTATATACTGAATTTATACGTGTGACCATATATTTAGTTTTACTGATATTTACTTCCAATCCTAATTTCTTAGTGTTACTCAATAGAGGGAAATTTTGAGGAAGTGGCTAATTCAAATACCTAGGAACAATAATCAAAAATAGGAATGAGATGCACAAAGAAATTAAACATAGGCTCAATTCTGGAAATGCGTGCTATTATGTATTACAGAGACTCTTGATGTCCCAACTCCTTTAAAAAAAAACGTTAAACTGAAAATATATAAAACTATTATTCTACCAGTTATATTATATGGGTGCGAAACATGGACTCTTACTTTAAGGGAGGAAAGGAGATTACGAGTATTTGAGAATAAAGTTCTTAGGAAAATTTTTGAACCAGAGAGAGAGAGAGAGAGATGAACAAACAGGTGAATGGAGAAGACTACATAACAGTGAACTACATGGTCTTTATAGGAAGCCAGATATAATAAGAACAGTTAAATCTCGTAGACTGCGATGGGCAGGACATGTTGAACGTATGGGGAATGGAAGACGTGCCTGGAAACTTCTTGTAGGTAAGCCAGAAGGAAAACGCCCAGTTGGTAGACCAAGAATGAGGTGGGAGAACAACATTAACTATGATTTGAGGGAAGTAGATTATACAGGGGATGATTGGAAAGCATTAGCTCAGGATAGGGATGTATGGAGAGCTTATGTCCGCGCGGCCATGAACCTACGCGTTCGATAATGCCAGGGAGTAAGGAAGTAAGTAATATGGAAGAGATCCTCCATCCAAATAATCCGTAATTAGATGAGCCGTGGAATTTCTAGCGACTGGCAGTGTAATGGACTTGCCACGAAGTGGACGGACCAGGTGTGAGCCAACTTGCATTTCAACTCAGACCTCAAAAATCAGTCCCTCGGGCTTCACGGGAACTGCATTTACCAAAATCAACCATTCATAAAGTCCTCCATAAGCGGCTGCATCTTCAGGCCTATCTTCTTCTTCTTCTTCTTCTTCTTTTCTTATTTACTAGCCTGTTCCGGCTCCAAATTGCTGCTCTTTCCATCTTTTCCTTGCTCTTCCCAAACTTCTTCTTCCTCGTGAATAGTTGTATGCTGCTTTCTGTATTCTATTCTCAATCATCCTTGCCAAGTGTTCTTTCCAGTTTGTTCTGTATTTCTCTATTGTTGTGTTTAATTCCTCTATTTTTAGTTGTTGTCTTATTTTAGAGTTATGTTTTTTGTCTGTTCTTTGATATCCTGCTATTGGTCTGAGGAATCTCATTTCAGCAGCTTGTATTCTGGCTGATTGTTGTGTTGTCACTGTACATGTTTCGGCCTATAAAGTACAAATTACACAAGCCTTGCTGCTAACTGCTGATTCCACGCTGAACGCAACTGACGAAGGCAATGCGTATCTGCAGAGGGCGATGTTCTCTGATGAAGCGACTTTATTTGTGTCTGCACATGTTAACCGCCATAACATTGTGATGTGGGTACTGGTGATTTACCAAACTCAACATACCTCCATACACATTGGGTATTTTCTGTTGTGTTGTCATTGTTGTTTAAATCACAATCTGCAACAAATGTAAACACAACGTTGGGAGATGTAGAATACGTTGCAAAAAACAGCATGTCTCTATCTCAAATAGTTTACGAGCTAAGTTCCACTGTTTTGGTAGCAGGACTTTGTGGACACCCTGTACAATGTTTACTCGCTATTCAATGTTGAGACCGTTGTTCATTGCAGTAATTTGTTAGCATTCAGAAATTATTCATCTAACATCTTACTCTAATAATATTAAGAAATTGGAACTGGAAATAAACATCAATAAAACTAAATATATGGTCACACATAGAAATGCGTTACAAAATGGAAATGGACAACTATTGACAAATGAAGGAAATGTTGAGGAAGTGGCTGAATTCAAATACCTAGGAACAATAATCACAAATAGGAATGAGATGCACAAAGAAATTAAACATAGGCTCAATTCTGGAAATGCGTGCTATTATGCATTGCAGAGACTCTTGATGTCCCAACTCCTTTCAAAAAACGTTAAACTGAAAATATATAAAACTATTATTCTACCAGTTATATTATATGGGTGCGAAACATGGACTCTTACTTTAAGGGAGGAAGGAAGATTACGAGCATTTCAGAATAAAGTTCTTAGAAAAAAAAAATTGGGCGAAACAGAGATGAACAGACAGGTGAATGGAGAAAACTACAGGTAATACTTAGCTACATGATATGTATAGGAGGCCAAATATAATAAGAACGGTTAAGTCTTGTAGACTGCGATGGGCAGGACATGTGGCATGTATGGGGGATGAAAGAGGTGCATGGGAGCTTCTTGTAGAAAAATCAGAGGGAAAACGCCCAGTTGGTAGACCAAGAATGAAGTGGGAGAATAACATTATCCATGATTTGAGGGAAGTAGATTATACAGGAGATGATTGAAAAACAATAGCTCAGGATAGGGATGAATGGAGAGCTTATTTTCGCACAGCCATGAACATACAGATTTCTTAGTACCAGAGAGTTTAGTCAGTTATTTAATTAATATAGTACAGGAAAAAACGATTTTCCTGTTGACCTTGGACTATGTCAATAATTTACTTTCAGTAACTTCGAAATGGTTAAATGCTGCTATTTTTAATTTTGCAATAACGGTTTATAGTGGAATTAATTTAACTGCCTAAATACAATTTAGTAAAGGTTTTTCTCGGGGTTTTCTCCTCTTTTCCCCTGCCACAATTCCATTATGTGAGTTCTAGCGGCGTGTCCCCATATGGGGCTTTCGTACGTGAGTACTGGCCTTAATAGTGCCTTGTAGATTGTTAGCCCTGTGTTTATTCGAATTTTGTTATGGTTATTTAAAATAGGGTATAGCAGCTTCAATGTCCCATACGCTTTGCCTAAGGTATTTTGGATATGCTGTTTAAACAGTAGTTATTTGTCGAGTGTTACGCCAAATAAATGGCTTCGTTTTTCCACTCGATGTTGTGTCCATAAAGATTTAATTGTGGAGGCATGTATCGATATTGAGAATACCTTTTTGTATAAAGAACTGCTTGGGATTTATCTACGTTTATTTTTATTCTCCATTTTTCCAACCATTCCACCGTTTCTCCACACTCGTCTCATCCATTTACCTTCATTTCGTTGATATGCCACTGTGGTGGTGCGTCATGTGTGGTTGGCCGGCATCCTTATATCACAGATTTACGATAGAATAAAGGTTTTAATCTGGTGTAAGACTGACATATACACAAATCTCTAGCATAATTAAAAATTAGAAAAAATGTTCAGATTGTCTTACCAGTTTTAATTTAAGTTACACGAAGCAGGAAAATGCTGTAAAATTATTTGTTTGACTTCATTAGGGCGTTCTGAATCCTGAAGTAATTCAATTAGTGACTCGAGTCTTCATTGCTAAGGGCGGGACAGGCGTCTCGCCTGACCTACCAGAGGCTCTGTCAATTTATCCAGCAGTTCGCGTGACTTATAAAGAAACTATGGTGATTAAAACATTATCGATTCATGGTTCGTCTAAAAAGTTTATGAAAATTTATGATTGTTCAAGACAAGATAAATAAATCTAGTTCTTGGAGCGAGTTTAACCTTCTTAAGAAAATATTGAGAGAACACGAGAATAGCCTCTGGATCGGAAAGAGTTTATGGACCGAGTTCAAACTTGTATTTGGCAAATACTGGCTTCGAATCCCGGGGTCGATCAATGTAACTAGGATTTTCAATACTTATAGGATTAATTACACTGAGCAACAAAAAATATACTTTTTTTAGTCTCAGAAAGAAAAATATGTGATTCTGATAGTATTTTTCTCCTGAATTCAAATATATTATCGGTTTTCTCCATCGCGCAAGGTTTCCGAGAGACAGACATTTATAATTTCAAACACTTTAATATTTTATACATTCGTAACTACACAATATTCCTGATGAAAGTGTTCCCCGTGCTCATCGCTCACTGCGCCAAGATAATAAATGGACGAAAAAAAGTTTATTAAAAATAATTTATGGTGAAATTAAGTGTTTCTTACCTCTCCTCATATCGATCTTCTAAGTAGATCGCGATTTCGAGACCACAACGGTCTCATCTTCAGTACTTCTTTGGCGACTGATGTCATGTCGATCGGAAGAAACTCTTCTTCTTCCCTCTGTTAGTGGACCGATGAACCTCTGGATCAGGTCAAAATTTGCGGGAATTTCAAAGTTCATAAGTTTTTCTTTGTTTTTCTGAATGTGGATCTTTTACCAAACCGTGAGTTCCTTTTGTTTGTCTATTTGTTTAATTAGACTGGCTTTTGATTCAATTAAATGTTTTTCAGACCAAGCATGAGCAGCTACTGCTGACCTTTCCACTTCTACATTTTTGATGTTTCTAAGATGTTCGTTCACCCTCGTTTTCAAATTTCTTTTCGTTTTTCCAATATAAATGTTGTCACAATCCCTGCATTTGATCTGATATATTCCTGATTTGTTTTGTTTAAACATATTTTATCTTCTTGTAAGTGGTTTAACGATCTGCGCTACTCGAACTTCTGATACTAGATGTCTAAATATTGGTTGTCTTGTACTTTTGCACTATGAACGAGAGTTTAACTTTATTTGAAATGTCGCAATTTGAGTTATATTGCATTTGTCCAACACTCGTAAATATCTAGGAGCATGTCTCGTTCACTGTTATTTAACTATTTAAAACGATTAAAACCAAACACAGCGCATTTACGAGTGTGTTACCTCGTGAATCCCAGGACATGCGCAGTGGGTCATAACAGGGACTCTTGCTTTTTGAAGCGACTCATTCTTTTTGTCGCTAAGTGTTATAGCAGGATTTTAATATTATAATACATATGAAAGTTCAAGTTAACAATTTTGTATTTTAAAATTCTTTTAATATTTAAATATAACTTAAATAAAGAAAAAAACATCTAAATAATTCATTGTTGGTTATTGTTGAATAAAAATGTCTCAGTAACAATTAAAGAAATTGTGTTTGTAGAGAATGCTTTTAAAAAAATTGTCTTAAGTCATTGTTGTCAAAATTATAAATCCTTCTGTTATAACTGTAATAAGAACACCTGCTTAACTTCATATTCTTAAATGAAAGTACACTAAACTCTGATTGGATGTTAAAACAATTAACTTTCTTGTTTAACAAATTAAATTTTAACCTTATATTTAATGAACTATTAACCAATAGAATTTAAAATTACCATCATGTGATGTAATAATGGTCTTTAAAATTATAAAAGAATTACAATAGTCATTCTGCATACAACTTTCAACAAAGATAGAAGCAAGAAGAGTTCTCAAGATAAAATGTAATGTTTAATACAAGAATAATTGATTCCAGAAAAGAAAATAATTTATTTTAATTGATAGTGAAGAATAATACCACCTACATTTACTTGATCTGCTGGGAAATTAGATAGTGAATAAATTTACAATTATTTCTACAAGAAACATTTTTTATGATTTTGAAGTGTTTACCTATCCAGTGTACCGACATCCGACCTAGAGAAGAGAATCCGGCTCTACCGAAAATTAAACCCAACCTGAACCAGTAATTCTTTTTGGGACACCAATCCTTCTTCAAAATGTTACTACAACTTCGGGGATGAAGAGAATTACTGCATCAAAATGTCACCACAACGTGGCACAAAGCATTTACTTCTTCAGTGTAGTTGAATTCTGTGGCACTCTGTATATTTAGTATTGCGATTAAATTAATTGCAAATCAATAAAGCACCATAAAACAAGAACATAACGACTTTAATATGAATTTTAGAAGCCAAGAACACAACAGCATCATTAATCAACCTCTGCAAAAACAGTTGCTTATTATATTTCACATCCGCGCATAATGCATTTCATTTGTTGAGAATAGAGTATCGTTCTTTATAATGTTATTTTCTGCTAAACATAACACATGTAAATTATTTCTTCACAAAAGATTGATTTACGAGCCATCGATTAGCATTTTATATAAAACAATAATAGGGGGGTTTCTTTCCATTTTAACACCGTTACTAAGTAACAATGAAAACTTTAACATTACGGACACAAAGCGGACCTCTCGTAAACACGTTGTGGTATTAGAATCAATATGGTTATTATTATTGAATCTCCAAATATTTTGAAACCCTATTTCGCCACAAAGGCATGTTAGGGTTGTAGCTTACTGTAACAATATTATACTATTGTACTATTGTACTATACATTGTAAAACAGAAATATTATCTTATGGTTTTGAATGAGTGTTATGAATTACATAAATCGTCTGTAACTGTCTTAGAAAATACTACATATTGTTATGAATTTCATAAAATGTTTATAATAATTTTGGTTCTTAACCCGTTGAAAATGACATTTATATCTGTTGGCTAGACATTTAATCTCTCATTTGATTTTTTTCGGAAGTTATGACTCGAATATCTTGTAATTTGCTTTAAAGCTGATGGAAACCTGAAAAAAACTTAACAAAAAAATAGACAAAAAAAAGTCATCTCTTGATTCTATCAACCGATCGGGGAACTTCGTGAGCACTCGCAGAAGCCTTATTCACATTAACACGTTTTCAGTAATTGTACTGTGTTGTTTGCTAGTTAACGCAGTGCACACTCAAGTAACATAAAAGAGAGGCCAAGGCTTCTTACGATCCTATAGACAATTTTCCCTCCAGCGTTTCATAGGACGGCCCAGAGATCTTCGTCCTCTTGGTATATAATTATAAACAGCTTTGGGGATCCGATTTGAACGTATTCTTTCAAGATGGCGTTTCCAATTTAGTTGGTACTGTTTAATATATTCCAAAATTGGCGTAGTCTTCAATTCTTTTAAGATATCGGTGTTCCTTTTCCGATCCCATCGGGTGTAACCCGCTGTTCTGGTGCATGAATCTCATTTCACAAGCCGTTATTCTGCTTCCATGTTGTCTTTTTAGTGTCCATGCTTCACTACCATAGGTCAACACTGGTCTAGCCAAAGTGTTATATAAACGTAATCTGGTGTTTTTTTTGTACAAGGGATGGTTTCATAACTTGATTAATAATTCCCAAACTTTCATTATAACTAGTAATTTTTTCGGGATGTCCTTTTCATCCCAGATAGAGAGATAATATCCAAGATATTTAAATTGATTAGATCTCTCTGAAATTTTATTCTGGAGACAGATTTTACTTTGTGTGGGGTCCTTCTCAAGAAATGTCATAAGTTTAGTTTTGTTAATTGTTATTTCCATATTAAATTTGACACCTATTTTTTGTAAATTATAAATTGATCGTTGCAAATCATTTTCGGAAAGTGCCAGAAGAGCTAAATCGTCTGCAAAAAGAATAGCAATTGAGTTTGATGTTCCCTATTGAGGGTATACATCCTCGTTGTGTTTTCCTCCATTCGTTTATTAATCTATCCATATATATATATATATATATATATATATCCTTCCGTAGTAATTTTGCCCGAGGGCAGGCCCTTCACTGCAATCATAGCATTTTCATGCTATGATTGCAGCTTTACTAGGGAAATAGGTGTGGTAGCTTCCCGTTGCTTTCCACACCGGTGAGGGATGATAGTGATAAGGATGATGACCATATGATTTCGGGGACCGTTTGGGCCTTAAAGCTTTCTTGACATTTGTCTTACAGGTGAGGAAAAACCCCGATAAAAACCTCACCCAGAAAAACTGCCTCGATCGGGGATCGAACCCGGGCCCGCTGCGTGACAAGGCAGCACGCTACCTCGAGACCACAGCGGTGGACATATATATATATTTAATGAAAAGGACCGGTGAAAGTCCACATCCCTGTCTTACCCCAGTGTTGATCTTTTTCCAAGTACTGAATATATGTTCTGTAAAGTTTCGTTCATTTCCAATGAAAGACAATCGAGAACTAAAATTATGTGAACTAGTTATTGAACGATCTAGTATGTATCGGCGAATTGTTCTCATGCACACTTATTTACCCTAACTGGAATATTCTGTGGAAGGGAGACGAGATTGTATGAGGCTTACATTGTTACGACATGGAAATTAGCTTCAGGCTAAATTGTGATAAAACGAATGCGATTACGCAGCCCACCGAGTTCCTGGGCAATAAAACAGGATTGCATAACAAGAAGACATCAAAAGTGTATAAAAAATCTGATTCAAAAAACTCAATCTCCGGTCCTTTATCTAAGCCACTATGAAAACTTATATGCATTGTCATAAGTAATGGTACGAGTGATTTCCAAATTATCGATAAATTCACGACTCACGAAGTGAGGAGTGAATTTATCTACAGAATTTGGAAATCAAGAGTGGCATTTGTTAGGACTATTTAACGAATAAAATTAAGCTGTTTACTCACAAATCATTGTTTAACTATAGTTATTTTAAAACATTTATATATTTAATGTAAACGGTGATGTTCGAAAACAAATGAGAAACGATTGTTACGCTTCCTGACGCTTCATTTGTTTATCACTGCAACCAGATCATATTATTAATTGCCAAAGGAACGCAATATTGTAAGAATGCGCCCTACTGGAGAAATTTATAACCAACATCATAGGTATTAATTAATTTCTGGTGTCCTTTGATGTAAATATGTCAATTATATTTTTCTGCAACGTCATTTCTTGGAAAATAATTTGCTTAAGAAAGTGAAAACAGCGGTTTCTTTCCTTTTTGTGATATAATCAATTGCTACAAATGTTTTTATATTATCTCCCGCATGCGCTATCTGCTGACATTCATGCACTATATACACAATCTGGTAGACGCATTTCTCAGAGGGTCAGTCACTGCAAAATATAATGCTATGACCTATTCAGAATGTTAAAAAGGAGGAGCTTTCTTTAATATGATAAACTTCGGTTCATAAATTCGAGGCGAAACACGGCTGTGATTGGTTGTAAATAAGAAATTATTGAAATGTGATTGGTCATTGACTCCCATTTGGGGCATGAGTCGAATTGAATAAATTAACGCAGGAAGTCCATCCTGATTGTTGAATGGCTACCGTACTCGCTTTTCGATATATTCTTGTGTAACTAGGATGCATTTGAAGTGATTAATCGATAAAAATTAATATGTAGTATATAGGCATCACAGTTTGTGGTTACTTTATCTTCTTATTTAGGTGTACGTAATTTGTGTCACACTTCTTTTGTTGGATTGGCCGCGGTGGACAAGTGGTTCTGAACCCGAGGGTCGCAGGTTCAAACCCGGCCGGGCTCGATGAATTTTTAAGGTTGGAAAAATCCAATGAACAACACCTCCGGGAGAGACTTTAAGCCGTGGGTCCCGACTCTGAAGATATTCAGGCTTGTAAAAGATCCTTAAGCCTGAATGAAAAGGCCTCTAAGCAAAATTTACCGAATTTTCCCGTCCTAGTACTACCTTGATTTCCTAGATGTCAGTATGAGGCGGAACGCTGACCACGTACCACTCAAATTACTCTATACGAAAACAAGTGTAACTAAATTAGTATGGTTCAAATTCTTCCCTGTAGGGGGAGAGCGCCTAAATCTCTGTTAAGGGAAATATGGGCTTACAAGAAGATTCTTCTCTTCTTCTTCTTATATTATTATTATTAAATAGAATCGCCAGGTTGAGGAACCAGCTATAACGGCTGGGGGACTCGACATGCTAACCACATGTCACCCCTACACTGGCTGTTGATCATCTACCTCTGTGATTGACACATGTGGATGTGAAGGGCCAGCAGCCGGCTGGTAAAAGGGCAACCGCTGAAAAGTGGAAAGACCCTCAATCGGAAAATAGAATCGCACAAACAAAACAAGCAATAAATACTTTAAACTCTGGTGGAGCAAAAATATTACAAAAAATAGAAAATTACAAATATATCAAACCATAATTCAGAGCATTTTAACATACGGTGCTGAAGTCTGGCAAATTCCTACCAGGGAAACGAAAAGAATTTTAAGTACAGAAATGGATGTTTTAAGAAGATCAGCTGGCAAGTCTAGAATTGATAGAATACGAAATAAAGAAATTAGGGAAATTATGGGCGTGCAAGAGGAGCCGGACATCATAGACATTATAGAAAAGAAAAGATTACAGTGGTATGGCCATGTCAAAAGAATGCCAGAGCAAAGATTGCCTAAAATTGTCATGGAATGGATCCCAATGGAAAGGAGGAAGAGAGGAAGACCGAAGAAAACTTGGATAGAAGGAGTACATGCAGCTATGAATATCAGAGGAATGGAGCAAAATCAATGGATGGACAGAGAGGAATAGCGTTTGGTTTCCGGAAGACGGTGGTAGCTGCCATGATACCGGATTATTATTATTATTATTGTTGTTGCTGTATTTGATGCCGACTGGAAACTAAAATACCGAGTCCACTGTACAAATTGTATTGTTTCAAATATTTAAGAATAACATGAACGGTGCAAAATGTTCCTTAAAAGTGATGAAAGTAGAAGGAAGAGATGCTTTTACCTTCAGAGGTTGGGCTGGACGTTAATGCGTCTTCGAGCGGTCGTTTGTTTTCATCCGGGAACTGGACGTGTTTAATACTGGGGCGGTGCGAAGGAACTTCCAGTTGCTGTAGTGGAGCGGGCGACCTACTTGCGTCATCTGGAAGTAACAGCGTGGAATGTGGGGCCGTAGGGCTCTGCGTCGTTTCGTGGTAGGTGGCGGGCCGTCGGGTGCTCAGGCAGCTGGTGGCTGTCGCCCGGGGTACGTATCTCGCTGGAGGAACCTGCAGGCAAACCAACGTAACCCAGGTCAAGAATATACAGTACTGCCAACATTTACAATTCAATAAGTTCTCTGGAATCTCCATCTGAAGTTCCCTTATCATATTACATAAATAAATAAGTAAGTAAGTAAATATGTAAGTAAATAAGTAAGTAAATAAATAAGTAAGTAAATATGTAAACAAATAAGTAAGTAAATAAGTAAGTAAATAAATAAGTAAATAAGTAAGTAGGTAAATAAGTAAGTAACTAAGTATGTAAGTAAATAAGTAAGTAAATAAATAAGTAAGTAAATAAATAAGTAAACAAATAAGTAAGTAAATAAGTAAGTACAAATAAGTAAGTAAGTAAATAAGTAAGTAGGTAGGTAAATAAGTAAGTAGGTAAATAAGTAAGTAGGTAAATAAGTAAGTAAATAAGTAAGTAAATATGTAAGTAAATAAGTAAGTAAATAAGTAAGTAGGTAAATAAGTAAGTAAGTAGGTAAATAAGTATGTAAGTAAATAAGTAAGTAAATAAATAAGTAAACAAATAAGTAAGTAAATAAGTAAGTAAGTACAAATAAGTAAGTAAATAAGTAAGTAAGTAAGTAAGTAGGTAAATAAGTAATTAAATAAGTAAGTAAATAAGTAAGTAAATATGTAAGTAAATAAGTAAGTAAATACGTATCTAAGTAAATAAGTAAGTAAATAAATAAGTAAACAAATAAGTAAGTAAATAAGTAAGTAAATAAATAAGTAAATAAATATCAATGAATCAGTGAATGAATGAATTACTCATTGAATGAATTAATTAATCAATGAACGAATGAAAGAATGAATGAATGAATCAATGAATAAATACGTACGCACATACGTATGCACATACATAAGACATCAAAAGAAAAGTAAATGCCTGAACCGGGATTTGAACTCAGGACTTCTAACTTGATAAGTTAGTGTGCTACCATCTACGCTATCCAGGCTCCTAGCACAAGCACCTATTTTTCCTATGCGTAGCCGAGTGGTTAAGACAAGAGGCCTTAGCGCAGAGCTATGGGACTTGCTCTGGTTCGAGTCTCCATGGCGGAATAAATTTTCTCATGGAATTTCGGCCAGTAGCGACTCCAGGTTGAGAAGACCAGCTATAACGGCTGGGAGACCCGACATGCTGACCACATGTCATCCTTACACTGGCTTATTATCGTCTACCTCTGTGATTAACACATGTGAACGTGAGGCCAGCAGCCGGATGGTAAGCCAAGGGCCTTCTAGGCCTGTCGCGCTTGGAGTTTTTTTTTTATATATTCTCTATCATGAGGGATAGCGGAAACTGTCTCACTGCCCTCTCGTGGTTTCTATAATAAATAAGCTAGAAGGCCTACAACTCAATGGTATTAATAGGCTGTTAGTTTATGCTGATGATGTAGTGCTATTGGCCGATAGCGAGGAGATACTAAAGGACAACACGCACACACTATTGAGTAACACTAAGAAATTAGGACTGGAAGTAAATATCAATAAAACTAAATATATGGTCACACGTAGAAATACATTATGTAATGGAAATGGACAACTAATGCCAAATGAGGGAAATTTTGAGGAAGTGGCTGAATTCAAATACCTAGGAACAATAATCACAAATAGGAATGAGATGCACAAAGAAATTAAACATAGGCTCAATTCTGGAAATGCGTGCTATTATGCATTGTAGAGACTCTTGATGTTCCAACTCCTTTCAAATAATACACTCGCAGTCGAGGGGATGCATAGCTGTGTGCTGGATATGAGTTCAAAGCAAAACTGTTTTACGTATTTCATATATTTATCACACCTCAAGTCTACTGCTGTGATCTCGAGGTAGCGTGCTGCCTTGTCACACAGAGGACCCGGGTTAGAATCCCGGTCGGGACAAGCTTCCTGGATGAGTTTTTTTACGGGGTTTTCCTCACCTGTAAGACAAATATCAGGTAACTTTGAGGCCCAAGAGGTTCCCGAGCATCAACTGGCCATTATTATCGTTATCATCATCATCCTTCACCGGTGTGGAAAGCAACGGGAAGCTACCACACCTATAATTCCCTAGTAAAGCTGCAAGCATAGCATGAAAAAGCTATGATTGCAGTGAAAGACCTGCTCTAAGGCAGAACACTATAGAAGAAATCATACCTCAAAATTTATCCCATCCTAACTAATACCTAGCGCAGTGTGCTCCCAAATAAATTACTTTGTTTTTATATTTAGTTGAATGACTAAAAGATATGTATTATGGTACGGCAGTGAGGCCTGGACAATTCGCAGTGTAGATGAACAAAGACTAACTGCGGCAGAAATGAAATTTATGAGACGTACTGCGGGCTATTCAAGGACAGACCATAAAAGGAATTCTGAGATTCTCAAAGAATTACACACAGAATCAGGCATGGAATATGTACAAAAATACAGAAACAACTGGAAATCTCACGTACGAAGAATGAGCAGAATAAGAATACCACGTCAAATCTTAAATTACCAGCCACCAGGCAAGAGATCTTTGGGTAGACCCTTCAAACGTTGGATTGAGACCGTAACAGACCATTAGGTCTATCACATGAAAGGAGGAAGAAGAAGTAAAAGAAAAATAATAATTATTACTGTTATTATTATTATTATTATTATTATTATTATTATTATTATTATTATTATTATATTTTTTAGGATGGAAAAATCCAAGGAAGGGACTTTAAGCCGTGGGTCCCGAGTCTGAAGGTTTTCAGGCTCGTAAAAGATCCTTAAGCCTGAATGAAAAGACCTCTAAGCAAAATTTACCGAATTTTCCCGCCCTAGAACTACCTTGGTTTCCTAGATGTCAGTATGAGGCGGAACGATGAGCACGAACCACTCAAATGACATCTATACGAAAACAAGTGTAACTAAATTAGTCATCATCATCATCCGGTATCATGGCAGCTGCCGCCGTCTTCCGGAAACCAAACGCTATTCCTCTCTGTCCATCCATTGATCTTCCTCCATTCCTCTGATATTCATAACTGCTTGTACACCTTCTATCCAAGTTTTCTTCGGTCTTCCTCTCTTCCTGCTTTCCATTGGGATCCATTCCATAACAATTTTTGGCAATCTTTGTTCTGGCATTCTTTTGACATGGCCATACCACTGTAATCTTTTCTTTTCTATAATGTCTATGATGTCCGGCTCCTCTTGTACACCCATAATTTCCCTTATTTCTTTATATCGTATTCTATCCATTCTAGATTTTCCAGCTGATCTTCTTAAAACATCCATTTCTGTACTTAAAATTCTTTTCATTTCCCTGGTAGGAATTTGCCAGACTTCAGCACCACTAAGTTAGTATGGTTCAAATTCTTCCCTGTAGGGGGAGAGCGCCTAAATCTCTGTTAAGGGAAACATGGGCTTACAAGATTATTATTATTATTATTATTATTATTATTATTATTATTATTATTATAGCTTTAATATTTTAGTTCTTTCCTCGTCATCTGTTCATTGCATAGCCTATGCCTATTACCTATGGAATATTAATAAGTTATAGATAATCCATAATTATTATTTTATGTATAATCTAGTCCTGGTGAAGTAGAAAAGAAGACCATACGGTCTTAACTGCATCAGGTAAAATAAATAAGCCATTAAAATAATTATTACCTCCATATCCAGCTGATTATAAAAATCGACATAAATATGATACCAGCTAATCAAATGACAAAGCACGACGATTACGAGAAAATATCATGGATCAGACAATATATGTTTGTTACACATTAAATAATATTTGAATTAGATGTTGAAATGTTTCACAACGCAAGAATAAAAAATGTTTATTTTATGATTGGGCCATCTAGCGGATATTGCAGCCTGTTACATCTATATTTTCCATAATGTAGTTTTGATTTGCATATAATGCAAAATTAATGTGTGGCCATCACTGACCCAACCTCTGCAATACGTAACCTGCAAAACGCCATGGGTTACTCTCATCCTAACCACGATCAATGCTGTATCTACAGCAGGCAGTGTTTTAATTCTGTTTAAAGGGGTTCACTCTACACCTGCCACAAGCAGCATCCTAAAATATAAGTTATTTATAATTACTATATCAAAAGTAGGGCTTGGAATTTTATGTAGTAAAAGTTAAGATTGCAACATAGTATAATGAGAAGTTAGACTTCTGACTGTCTTTTGTTTAGATTTCACACTGAAACAGTTGAATAGTATAATGAGAAGTTAGACTTCTGACTATCTTTTGTTAAGGCTTCACACACAAACAGTTGAATAGTGTAATCAGAAGTTAGACTTCTGACTGTCTTTTGTTTACGTTTCACACACAAACAGTTGAATAGTATAATGAGAAGTAAGACTTCTGACTGTCTTTTGTTTTGGCTTCACACACAAACAGTTGAATAGTGTAATGAGAAGTTAGACTTCCGAATCTCTTTTGTTTTGGTTTCACACACAAACAGTTGAATGATATATACTATCTGCATTGAAATCTTATCTTTATTACATACAAATCCTAGCGCTATTCATAAGTAATGCCACGAGTGATTTCCAAATTTATCTAGAGAATTTGGAAACCAAGAGTGGCATTTGTTAGGACCATTTACTGAATAAAATTAAGCTGTTTACTCACAAATCACTATTTAAATATAGTTATTTAATATATATATATATATATATATATATATAATGTAAACGGCGATGTTTGAAAAAAAATAGAAATGCTTGGTTATGATTCATTTGTTCATCCACTGCAACCAGATCATATTATTTTTTGCCAAATAGGATCGCAATATTGTAAGAATGCACCCTAGTGTAGAAAAAATGACACACCAAACTCTTCTTCTTCTTCCGTATGCAGTATTGGGTGATGATGCCCGTTCTGCTACTACAAAAACTGATCTTTCCATCGGTTGAAGGGTCTTCCGAGGTCTCTCTTGCCTTTAGGGTTGAGTTGGTAAATGATCTTTGGTAGACACATCAAACTGTATATTATATCCAACATTATAGGTTATTACTTTTTTAGGGAACAACTCAGTAAAATCATCATTTAAAACACAATTATTGCACACTTACTTACTTACTTACTCACTGGCACTATCGAACCCGTAGGTTCATGGCCGCGCGGACATAAGCTCTCCATACATCCCTATCCTCAGCCAATGCTTTCCAATCATTCCCTGTATAATCTACTTCCCTCAAATCATAGTTATTATTGCACACACAATTATCAAATTACCTAATTTTTTTTATCAAGGAGTTGATATCTCTGTTTGATTATACTATGAACAGATATGTACCAACATTATTGTGAATGCGTCAATGGGAGGAGGACTGTCGGTTGCTGTTCTCATATATTACCTGCCACATGGAAGATATTTGTCCAAGATTTTACGACCAGCTGCGATTCTGAGTAAATTGTTCGCAAAGAAGAATACAACTGTCATCATCAATGATGATAGCGGCGATGATTAAGGGAGGCAGTGAAAATCTTCATCGGCCAGTAACGTAAATGACACAGCATCAAAAATTGATCCAAAGTATAATTATATTGTAAGAAATCTTAATAAAATTTAGATAAAATGTGCAAAAAAATTGTATTTTATTTTTTTAAACTATGCTCCACCTCTTCGATCGACTTGGAAAAATTATATGTTGTGGAAAGAGGTCCGATTGTCTAATAGAAAAAAACTCGTGTAATTGCATCTCGTGAGCGAGTGACCGAAAAAAAAATCACGAAAACTAAAATAATTGTTTTCAGGTCGTTACGTTCGTGGGATCGAGTTCTCGATTTTTGCTATGAATCGCCTTGAATATATTTTGAACATATATTTTTTTCTTAAGAATCGGTCCAGTAGATCCTGAGAAAAAAAAATCTTCACCAAAAATACTAGTTGTATTTTTATCTTTGTTCCTAGTGCAGCTACAGGGTTCCTAGTGCAGCTACAGGGTTCCTAGTGCAGCTACAGGGTTCCTAGTGCAGCTACAGGGTTCCTAGTGCAGCTACAGGGTTCCTAGTGCAGCTACAGGGTTCCTAGTGCAGCTACAGGGTTCCTAGTGCAGCTACAGGGTTCCTAGTGCAGCTACAGGGTTCCTAGTGCAGCTACAGGGTTGAAATTTGGTATGAGTTTGTAACCCATCTGACGCAACTTTTGGCCAAAATTTGGAACGAATACGCGTGGGGGCCGCTCTCCCCTAACTTAGCCGGCTGTGGCCTTTATAGTGTAATTATTGTTACATGCTCCGTGCGTTTGAAAACCAAATAGACCAAACATGGCGGTTCTTAGTGTACATTTTTAATTCGGGATTTCAGGTAAACTCCTACATCCATTGGCGACTCGTGAATTTATCTAGAGGATTTGGAAATCAAGAGTGGCATTTGTTAGCACTATTTAACGAATAAAATTAAGCTGTTTACTCACAAATCATTATTTAACTATAGTTATTTTAAAATATTTATATATTTAATGTAAACGGCGATGTTTTAAAACAAATAAGAAATGTGAGGTTATGTATATTCACTGCAACTAGATCATATTATTTATTGCCAAATAGGATCACAATATTCTAAGAATGCACCCTAGTGGAGAAATAATGAAACACATCAAAATGTATATTATAATCAACATTGTAGGTTATTAATTTATTTTTTTAGTAAACAACTCAGTAAAATCAAGGAATCTGTTCATTATTTGCTATATTCAATGCATTTGTTGCAGAATAATAATGCTCTGACCTGTTCAGAATATTAAAAAGGAGGAGCTTACGTTTTCACAAAGGCAGGAGCTGATAAAGACAAATCGATAAAGAGTAAGGTGAAACCTGACTGTCATTAGTTCTAAAACAAAATTCATTGGAACGTGATTGGTTATTAGCTCCCATTTGGGGCGTGAGTTAAATAGTGAAGGGAATTCCTCCATTTATAATTCTAAACATATACATTATTTTGCTTGAATGTACAGTGAATGACATGGAAATGGAAGATAGTGAAAGGGAAAAATATGTTATGGATCAGCCTAGGTCAGTAGGAGCTGGATCGATTCAAGCCCCACTGTACTCTGCTTACAGTTTTATGACCTCCACCAGGGTTTTCAAGTTGGCAGCAATACAAGAGGAGAGGAAAGCTATAATCTATTTCACTTAGACAGAATTACATCCATCCCAGGCCCCGTCTCCTTTTATGTTAAACGTTTATTTTTCAGTATAAGAACTTCAAATATTATAAATGTTCAATTGAGTTGGTGTTTATTTGATGAACATCCATATTTATTTAATTGAATAAAAATGAAACTTAGTTTTATTTGATTTTCATATTTATTAAGATATAATTCAGTGACAGCTGTTTCGGTACACTGTACCTTCTTCAGACATGTTAACAAATTATGAACTGTTTTATGAAAAGAACCCTTAAAAACACAAGAAAAGAAACAAAAATTAAATTTTATAAAGTAATGGCTGTTCCTGTATTGATGTATGGATCAGAATGTTGGACGATCACTAAAAGACAAGAACAAAGATTGGAAGCAGCTGAGATGCGATTTTTAAGAAATATAGCAATCCACATTTGTGCAGTAATTTTTACGTAATCTGATCTATATGAACATGTTTGAAGCATTACAATTAGAAGATTTTCATTACATTATTTATTAATTTTATAATACATTGATAATATGTATTTATGACTGTAGGTGACAAATTTTAGACATATTGTATTCATTCTCGACATGAGTGGGCTTATAGTGACTATGTAACTCATGCCCCAAATGGGAGTCAATGACCAATCACATTTCAATGATTTTTTATTTATAACCAATCACAGTCGTGTTTCGCCTAGAATTTACCAACTGAAGTTTATCATAATAAAGAAAGCACATCCTTTTTAACATTCTGAATAGGTCATAGAATTTTTTTGCAGTGGCTGACTCTCCAACAAATACGGCTACCAGATTGTATATATAGTGCATGAATGTCAACACATACCACATGCGGGAGTTAATATAAATACATTTATAGCAATTGATTATACCACCAAAAAAAGAAACCACTGTTTGCACTTTCTTAAATGTATTTTTTCCCAGGTAATAACATTCCAGAAAAATATAATTGTCATATTTACATCATAGGACGTTAAAAAAACGAATTAATATACAGTTTGATGTGTTTCATTTTTTCTCCACTAGAGAGCATTCTTACAATATTGCGTTCCTTTGGCAATAAATAATATGATCTGGTTGCAGTGATGAACAAATGAAGCAAATGAAGCGTACCAATAGTTTATCATTTGTTTACAAACATCGCCGTTTACATTAAATATATAAATATTTTAAAATAACTATATTTAAATAATGATTTGTGAGTGAACAGCTTAATTTTATTCGTTAAATAGTCCTAACAAATGCCACTCTTGATTTCCAAATTCTCTAGATAAATTCACTCCTCACTTCGTGAGTCATGAATTTATCGATAATTTGGAAATCACTCGTGGCGGCATTACTTATGATAAGTAAGGAAATTCTTTACAAATTCTAATAATACAAACATTATGATTTATTTGAGTTTTATTTTTTCTAATATTACTTACTTAGTTACTCACTGGCACTATCGAACCCGTAGGTTCATGGCCGCGCGGACATAAGCTCTCCATACATCCCTATCCTGAGCTAATGGTTTTCAATCATTTCCTGTATAATCTACTTCCCTCAAATCGTAGTTAATGTTATTCTCCCACCTCATTCTTATATATATATATATATATGGTGTGTGTGTGTGTGTGTGTGTGTGTGTGTGTGTATGTTGTGAGCTATTTCCTAGTCTTTACCGTGCAACGTGAACTAAAATCCAAAACTAGCGAAGTTATTTGTAATAAGGAAGTCGTACATTGAATGAAGTGTACTCTAAAATATTCATAAACAAAATGGCGAGGTTATCAAAACAGAACACGCACTACATATCATGTATACGTGAAGTTTAATTTAGATACTGGATAATTGTGCACTGTTGCAAGAAGATACAGCCATGTTCATTTACGTATCGTGAATAAGATTTATTAACACTAACTCGTTGAATTTTATATAAAGATGTCACATCCTTTACAGGCTTTGCATTTTATACATCTGGCTCTTATGCATTTAGGTACATTTTATATCAGTACATTCAGATGCTCTGTTTTCAATCCACGTAGCACAAATAATTCTATATGTACTAATTCCAAGCCAAGTTCCAGTTGTACTGTAAACAAACTTGGATAAGGTATTACTCCGCCGACTGCGCCTATTGAAAAAGCCGTGGTGCTTCTTTTAGCCGCCATATGGTTGAATTGTGTATGGAACTGTCATCGATAGAAACTTTGTTCTTAGGCAACATTGTATTTTACGGGAAATTATAATAATAATAATAATACATAATAGATAATAATACATGATAATAATAATGATAATGAATGATAATGATAATGATAATAATGATAATGCTAATAGATAATATAATAATGATAATGAACTAATAATAAGCATAATAACAATAATAAGATATGATCCTGCTGCTCATCCCCCCCTCATCCGCCTCCTCCTGCTACCTGCTGCTAATCCATCATCCCAAAAGATACTAATCCCCATGCTCGCCTACCCCCTCCTAATACTCACCCATCCCCCCCCCCACCCTCTCCCTCCCCCTCCCCCCCACCCTCCCGCCCCCTACCCCCCCCCCCCTCTTCACCCCCTCCATAACCCCCGCTGTATTCTTTTCCTGCCCGCGGTTTCGACCCTTTGTCCTGGCCCCCCCCCCCGGTTTTTCCACCGTCCCCGACCATCCTTCCCTCTCCATTCCCCTCTCCCTCCCCCTTCCCTGTTCTCCCTCCCCTCCCCTCCTCTTTCTCCGTATTTGACTTACTCTAACTTTACAAATTAAATATATATGTACAGTATATAAAGAAAACGAGAAAAATTATGAATACATGGTAGAAAGTTAAATAAATAAGAAAAAATTATTATTAATTAGACCACAGGTAACTGTAAAAGCGTGACTTAAAACTGGTATAAGACTGAATACAAGGACTGAAGCAAGAATAATTGAAACAATAAATCCATTAAAATTAATTGTATATGAAATTAATACCAATAATCAGGAACTTTCTCTATTTCTGAATTATTTATGACAAATTATATCTGGGGCTACCTAATAAGACGTTTACGATTTTTTCATTAAATCGAGATACCATCCATAGTAATTATGCCCGAGGGGGTGCTATGCTTTGCAGCTTTACTAGGGAATTATAGGTGTGGTAGCTTCCCGTTGCTTTCCACACCGGTGAAGGATGATGGTGATGATAAGGATGATTTTCGGGAACCAATGGGCCCTGAGTTTCCTGACATTTGTCTTACAGGTGAAAAAGAAAACCGAAATAAACCTCACCCAGAAGTCTGTCCCGACCGGGAATCGAACCCGAGCCCGCTGTGTGACAAGGCAGCACGCTACCTCGAGACCACAGCGGTGGACTCGATAGATACAGTATCCTTTATTTATAATTCCTTTACGAGCATAATATGTGCTCCATGCTGACTCGCCTATACATTCTGCTGTTACTTTCACCACATCCTCAATGTAGGATATCTTTCACTAAACTGTTTAAAAACATTCATAAGTAGTGCTACGAGTGATTTCCAATTTATCTACAGAATTTGGAAATCAAGAGTGGCATTTGTTAGGACTATTTAACGAATAAAATTAAGCTGTTTACTCACAAATCATTATTTAAATATATTTATTTTAAAATATTTATATATTTAATGTAAACGGCGACGTTTGAAAACAAATGACAAACGATTGGTACGCTTCATTTGCTTCTTTTGTTCGTCACTGCAACCAAATCATATTATTTATTGCCAAAGGAACGCAATATTGCAAGAATGCATTCTAGTGGAGAAAAAATGAAACACATCAAACTGTATATTAATTAATTTCTGATGTCCTATGATGTAAATATGACAATTATATTTTTCTGGGAAAAAAATACATTTAAGAAAGTGCAAACAGTGGTTTATTTTTTTGGTGGTATAATCAATTGCTACAAATGTTTTTATATTAACTCCCGCATGCGCTATGTGTTGACATTCATGCACTATATATAAAATCTGGTAGCCGTATTTCTGGGTGAGTCAGTCACTGCAAAATAATGCTATGACCTATTCAGAATGTTAAAAAGGAGGTGCTTTCTTTATTATGACTATTTAACTCACGCACAAATGCTAGTCAATGACCAATCACGTTTCAATGAATGTTATTTTACAACGAATGACAGTCGTGTTTCCCCTCGCTCTTTATCGATTTATCTTTATCAGCTCCTGCTTTTGTGATAAAGAAAGCTCCTCCTTTTTAATGTTCTGAACAGGTCAAAGCATTATTTTTCTCCAACAAATACATTGAATATAGCAAATAATTAAAAGATTCCTTGATGTTACCGAGCTGTTTACTAAAAAAATAAATGAATAACCCGTAATGTTGATTATGATACATAGTTTGATGTGTTTCATTATTTCTCCACTTGGGTGCACTCTTACAATATTGCAATCTTATTTGGCAATAAATAATATGATCAAGCAGCAGTGAATGAACATAACCTCACATTTCTCATTTGTTTTCAAACATCGCCGTTTACATTAAACATATAAATATTTTAAAATAACTATAGTTAAATAATGATGGCACTGTTCCAACTCAAGGTAGCACCAGCGGCCACATACGGTATTCAGATAATTTGGATTCACCTAACAGCGAAAAACCTCAAGAAATTGGAGAATGTCAAAGCCAGATATCTCAAGAGGGCCTTGTCACTCTCAAAGTACACAAGAAACAGCTACGCCTACAGAATAGCACATGAATCCTACTTCATTGAGGACATCAAGCTTCGCTTCAATCTATCAGAAACCCAGGCATATAAAGACGCCATCAAAGAGAGACAAAACAAAGCCAATGCAATACCGATGGAAATAATGGACACAGAAACGATGAAAACCGATGTGTGGAAAGGACCGAACTTCCAACTTCGCCACCTATACACACGCTTCGCCGCGCATGGTTTCCACTGGAAAATATGTCAGAATCCGTCATACCACGACCCGAAGGAGGACTGCAGATGTAAGCTTTGCGACGAGCCATGCTCCAGGTACCACCTAATGAAATGCCAAAGCAGAACTCAGCCTCTCACCAAAATTACAAAAGACTGGTGAAAACTCTAAATGTACACATTGTGTTTAATAAAATCAATTAAATAATGATTTGTGAGTAAACAGCTTAATTTTATTCGTTAAATAGTCCTAACAAATGCCACTCTTGATTTCCAAATTCTCTAGATAATTTGAAAATCACTCGTGGCTTTATTTATGATAAACTTTAGTTGGTAAATTCTAGGCGAAACACGACTGTGATTGGTCGTAAATAAAAAATCATTGTAACGTGATTGGTCATTGACTCCCATTTGGGATATGAGTTAAATAGTCCTTATGAATGAATTACAAGACGTAGTGTATAAAAATAGTGTCAAAAAAGTGTCGTCGAATGTAAACAGAGTTTCATATGTTGAAATTGGCTCGGAGGATGTGTAATGTCTATGAAGGAAGCGGATATGCGAGTGGACGTTCCGAAGTAAACATTGCATAATGTGTCGTGTAACTTACAAATATATGTGACAAAATACAATCTCACGTTCAGATTACTGCAGTCACTAAGTCTACACACCATTGTATACTCTATTATTTTACTACAAAAAATACAAGCTTCCGCTAAATTCATGGGAAAAAATCTAGTCTGAATATTTGTGCACTACTGCCATATTATACTAGATTTTTTTTTTCCAAAATGTGAAAATTAGCAGTTAAATGGTTCTGACAAAAAGAAAGAACAGAAAAATAACCTAAATTATATGCAGTTAAATGGTACCGGAAATAAACAATAGAAGTAGATATGTTGGACTATTTATCCCATAGACCGATAATTTTGCCTCTTTCTGTTGATAAAATTGTCTCTTTCTGTTTGTAATGAGAGATCTCTCCACAAGTTAACTTATTTGATAAAATTGTCTCTTTCTGTTTGTAATGAGAGATCTCTCCACAAGTTAACTTATTTGATAAAATTGTCTCTTTCTGTTTGCAATGAGAGATCTCTCCACAAGTTAACTTATTTGATAAAATTGTCTCTTTCTGTTTGCAATGAGAGATCTCTCCACAAGTTAACTTATTTGATAAAATTGTCTCTTTCTGTTTGCAATGAGAGATCTCTCCACAAGTTAACTTATTTGATAAAATTGTCTCTTTCTGTTTGCAATGAGAGATCTCTCCACAAGTTAACTTATTTGATAAAATTGTCTCTTTCTGTTTGGCAATGAGAGATCTCTCCACAAGTTAACTTATTTGATAAAAATGTCTCTTTCTGTTTGCAATGAGGAGATCTCTCCACAAGTTAACTTATTGATAAAATTGTCTCTTTCTGTTTGCAATGAGAGATCTCTCCAAAAGTTAACTTATTTGATTAAAATTGTCTCTTTTCTGTTTGCAATGAGAGATCTCTCCACAAGTTACTTATTTGATAAAATTGTCTCTTTCTGTTTGCAATGAGAGATCTCTCCACAAGTTAACTTATTTGATAAAATTGTCTCTTTTATGTTTGCAATGAGAGATCTCTCCACAAGTATAACTTATTTGATAAAATTGTCTCTTTCCTGTTTGCAATGAGAGATCTCTCCACAAGTTAACTTATTTGATAAAATTGTCTCTTTCTGTTTGCAATGAGAGATCTCTCCACAAGTTAACGTATTTGATTAAATTGTCTCTTTCAGTTTGCAATGAGAGATCTCTCCACAAGTTAACGTATTTGATAAAATTGTCTCTTCTGTGTGCAATGAGAGATCTCTCCACAAGTTAACTTATTTGATAAAATGTCTCTTTCTGTTTGCAATGAGAGATCTCTCCACAAGTTAACTTATTTGATAAAAATTGTCTCTTTCTGTTTGCAATGAGAGAGATCTCTCCACAAGTTAACTTATTTGATAAAATTGTCTCTTTCTGTTTGCCAATGAGAGATCTCTCCACAAGTTAACTTATTTGATAAAATTGTCTCTTTCTGTTTGCAATGAGAGATCTCTCCACAAGGTAACTTATTTGATAAAATTGTCTCTTTCTGTTTGCAATGAGAGATCTCTCCACAAGTTAACTTATTTGATAAAATTGTCTCTTTCTGGTTTGCAATGAGAGATCTCTCCACAAGTTAACTTATTTGATAAAATTGTCTCTTTCTGTTTGCAATGAGAGATCTCTCCACAAGTTAACTTATTTGATAAAATTGTCTCTTTCTGTTTGCAATGAGAGATCTCTCCACAAGTTAACTTATTTGATAAAATGTGTCTTTTCTGTTTGCAATGAGAGATCTCTCCACAAGTTAACTTATTTGATAAAATTGTCTCTTTTCTGTTTGCAATGAGAGATCTCTCCACAAGTAACTTATTTGATAAAATTGTCTCTTTCTGTTTGCAATGAGAGATCTCTCCACAAGTTAACTTATTTGATAAAATTGTCTCTTTCTGTTTGCAATGAGAGATCTCTCCACAAGTTAACTTATTTGATAAAATTGTCTCTTTCTGTTTGCAATGAGAGATCTCTCCACAAGTTAACTTATTTGATTAAAATTGTCTCTTTCTGTTTGCAATGAGAGAGATCTCTCCACAAGTTAACTTATTTGATAAAATTGTCTCTTTCTGTTTGCAATGAGAGATCTCTCCACAAGTTAACTTATTTGATAAAATTGTCTCTTCTGTTTGCAATGAGAGATCTCTCCACAAGTTAACTTATTTGATAAAAATGTCTCTTTCTGTTTGCAATGAGAGATCTCTCCACAAGTTAACTTATTTGATAAAATGTCTCTTTCTGTTTGCAATGAGAGATCTCTCCACAAGTTAACTTATTTGATAAAATTGTCTCTTTCTGTTTGCAATGAGAGATCTCTCCACAAGTTAACTTATTTGATAAAATTGTCTCTTTCTGTTTGCAATGAGAGATCTCTCCACAAGTTAACTTATTTGATAAAATTGTTCTCTTTCTGTTTGCAATGAGAGAGCTCTCCACAAGTTAACTTATTTGATAAAATTGTCTCTTTCTGTTTTGCAATGAGAGATCTCTCCACAAGTTAACTTATTTGAATAAAATTGTCTCTTTCTGTTTGCAATGAGAGATCTCTCCACAAGTTAACTTATTTGATTAAAATTGTCTCTTTCTGTTTGCAATGAGAGAATCTCTCCACAAGTTAACTTATTTGATAAAAATGTCTCTTTCTGTTGCAATGAGAGATCTCTCCACAAGTTAACTTATTGATAAAATGTCTCTTTCTGTTTGCAATGAGAGATCTCTCCACAAGTTAAATTATTTGATAAAATTGTCTCTTTCTGTTTGCAATGAGAGATCTCTCCACAAGTTAACTTATTGATAAAATTGTCTCTTTCCGTTTTGCAATGAGAGATCTCTCCACAAGTTAACTATTTGATAAAATTGTCTCTTTCTGTTTGCAATGAGAGATCTCTCCACAAGTTAACTTATTGATAAAATTGTCTTTTCTGTTTGCAATGAGAGATCTCTCCACAAGTTAACTTATTTGATAAAATTGTCTCTTTCTGTTTGCAATGAGAGATCTCTCCACAAGTTAACTTATTTGATAAAATTGTCTCTTTTCTGTTTGCAATGAGAGATCTCTCCACAAGTTAACTTATTTGATAAAATTGTCTCTTTCTGTTTGCAATGAGAGATCTCTCCACAAGTTAACTTATTTGATAAAATTGTCTCTTTCTGTTTGCAATGAGAGATCTCTCCACAAGTTAACTTATTTGATAAAATTGTCTCTTTCAGTTTGCAATGAGAGATCTCTCCACAAGTTAACTTATTTGATAAAATTGTCTCTTTCTGTTTGCAATGAGAGATCTCTCCACAAGTTAACTTATTTGATAAAATTGTCTCTTTCTGTTTGCAATGAGAGATCTCTCCACAAGTTAACTTATTTGATAAAATTGTCCTCTTTCTGTTTGCAAATGAGAGATCTCTCCACAAGTTAAACTTATTTGATAAAATTGTCTCTTTCTGTTTGCAATGAGAGATCTCTCCACAAGTTAACTTATTTGATAAAATGTCTCTTTCTGTTTGCAATGAGAGATCTCTCCACAAGTTAACTTATTTGATAAAATTGTCTCTTTCTGTTTGCAATGAGAGATCTCTCCACAAGTTAACTTATTTGATAAAATTGTCTCTTTCTGTTTGCAATGAGAGATCTCTCCACAAGTTACTTATTTTGATAAAATTGTCTCTTTCTGTTTGCAATGAGAGATCTCTCCACAAGTTAACTTATTTGATAAAATTGTCTCTTTCTGTTTGCAATGAGAGATCTCTCCACAAGTTAACTTATTTGATAAAATTGTCTCTTTCTTTGTTTGCAATGAGAGATCTCTCCACAAGTTAACTTATTTGATAAAATTGTCTCTTTCTGTTTGCAATGAGAGATCTCTCCACAAGTTAACTTATTTGATAAAAATTGTCTCTTTCTGTTTGCAAGTGAGAGATCTCTCCACAAGTTAACTTATTTGATAAAATTGTCTCTTTCTGTTTGCAATGAGAGATCTCTCCACAAGTTAACTTATTTGATAAATTGTCTCTTTCTGTTGCAATGAGAGATCTCTCCACAAGTTAACTTATTTGATAAAATTGTCTCTTTCTGTTTGCAATGAGAGATCTCTCCACAAGTTAACTTATTTGATAAAATTGTCTCTTTCTGTTTGCAATGAAGATCTCTCCACAAGTTAACTTATTTGATAAAATTGTCTCTTTCTGTTTGCAATGAGAGATCTCTCCACAAGTTAACTTATTTGATAAAATTGTCTCTCTTTCTGTTTGCAATGAGAGATCTCTCCCACAAGTTAACTTATTTGATAAAATTGTCTCTTTCTGTTTGCAATGAGAGATCTCTCCACAAGTTAACTTATTTGATAAAATTGTCTCTTTCTTGTTTGCAATGAGAGATCTCTCCACAAGTTAACTTATTTGATAAAATTGTCTCTTTCTGTTTGCAATGAGAGATCTCTCCACAAGTTAACTTATTTGATAAAATTGTCTCTTTCTGTTTGCAATGAGAGATCTCTCCACAAGTTAACTTATTTGATAAAATTGTCTCTTTCTGTTTGCAATGAGAGATCTCTCCACAAGTTAACTTATTTGATAAAATTGTCTCTTTCGTTTGCAATGAGAGATCTCTCCACAAGTTAACTTATTTGATAAAATTGTCTCTTTTCTGTTTGCAATGAGAGATCTCTCCACAAGTTAACTTATTTGATAAAATTGTCTCTTTCTGTTTGCAATGAGAGATCTCTCCACAAGTTAACTTATTTGATAAAATTGTCTCTTTCTGTTTGCAATGAGAGATCTCTCCACAAGTTAACTTATTTGATAAAATTGTCTCTTTCTGTTTGCATGAGAGATCTCTCCACAAGTTAACTTATTTGATAAAAATTGTCTCTTTCTGTTTGCAATGAGAGATCTCCACAAGAATATAAAAGTCTCTTTCTGTTAAAATCCCACTTACCTTATTTGATAAAATTGTCCTCTTTCTGTTTGCAATGAGAGATCTCTCCACAAGTTAACTTATTTGATAAAATTGTCTCTTTCTGTTTGCAATGAGAGATCTCTCCACAAGTTAACTTATTTGATAAAATTGTCTCTTTCTGTTTGCAATGAGAGATCTCTCCACAAGTTAACTTATTTGATAAAATTGTCTCTTTCTGTTTGCAATGAGAGATCTCTCCACAAGTTAACTTATTTGATTCAACAATGTACGATGGATATGCTACAGCAAGAAATGCTGAAAGAAAACTTCAAAAATTACCAAAAAAAAGTTTGTTTTGTTCCTCTAAAAAATTTAATGTTGTATAATGAATCTGCATTATTGTTAATTGTTACTTCTCATACAATCATCTGTTATTGATTTTTCCCAAGCCCAAAGAGATTTAACGGTAAATATATGCTATTTGTCCACCACTGTGGTCTCGAGGTAGCGTATATACAATATTTTCTATGTTTTAAATATATTTTTATTCACGAAGAATAACAAGTATATTCAATTTATTGAAGGGAACTACTTTTTCCCTTACTTTATTGCTTCTACATCGTACGTCGGTGTCCATAACCAATGAAAAGCGAGCAGGTCACGTGGTTTTGTTTTGATGAGGATAACTATAAGATCGGATGCCTTTATGGGAGGAAATAGTCATTGATGAAATGCAGAAACAACACAAGACGACCAAAGAAGGTTTTAGAGTAGATATCACCAGGAAGAAATAGATTGGGACGACCTAAACACGGTTGGAAGAATGATACACCAGGAGGGGGATTGGAAGAGAAGGAGTATTTATAAAGAAGGAAATGAAAATTGGGAGCAGAGAAACAAAGCCATTTGTAACAATTTAGGATAATAGACGATGACACATTGGATTCAACTAACATTCCTTTGATGTTTTTCTGTTGAGTTGGTTCCCGCTCTGTATTCTGTAGTGAACACTTACCTTTCTTCTTTTGAAGACATCATTTTCTGCTGTACCACGTCCCGCCTTGTACTCTTGGTATTGTGATATCACGCACAGTAGGGAGTACACCTGCACACAATAAGCACCTATTATGTACACTACTAAATATACAGAATTGCAATGCAGTTCAGATAACTGTAGCCTTCTTGGTGCGTGGCAGAAAGGAACATTACCGAGTGAGCAAGGAAACTACTAGCCAAGCAAAAAACATTTTTAATAATAATAATAATAATAATAATAATATAATAATAATAATAATAATAATAATAATAATAATAATAATAATAATAATAATAATAATAATAATATAATAATAGTAATAATAATAATAATAATAATGATAAAAATGATAATAATAATAATAATAATGATAAAAAAGATAATAATAAAATAATAATAAGAAAAATAAAAAAATAATAAAAATAAAAAAAATAAAAAAATATATAAAACAATAAAAAATGAATAAAAACAATAAAAAAATAACAAAAGATAAAAACATATAAAAACAATAAAACACAATAAAAAAAAAATTAAAAATACTAAAACATTAATACCTCATAGTGTTTCCTCCCACTGTAAATTTAATTAACTGTGTTTTTTTATATTTTGGTAATGCCCCACCTTTTTTTAAATTTCCTTTAATTTTTTGTACGTGCCCCCTTTTACATTGAAATTATTATGAATACCCTAGTTTACGCATTCATATTCAAAATATGTCTTTACGTATTTACTATTGTAGAAAATAATGATTGTTCCTTTATACACTATGTGTTGAACAGTTTTAGTTTGCTCTCTATGATGCAGTAAGTGGCAATAAGTACGGTAAAATGAGAAGTACATGTACATAGGAAAATAATGCAGTTTGTAGTAGAGGAAAAGGTGAATAAATTGCACAAGCGAGTTGGGCATATCTGGCTATTGTTTACACAAAAGCTCACTTTGTTTCGTGCACAGGTCGTTGCATGAGGTCATACAAAGTGCAGTGACTCGTTATCCTGGACACTCCCACCTGTTCATTGTTTAACTAACTGATTAACTGCACTTTCGAACCTAGGATCCTGCCCGCGAGGACATAAGCTTTCGATACGTCCCTATCGTGGCGATGGAGGTATTTATCAAAGTACATATCGGCACGTGAAATACCACAACAGCTTTTAACAATGAACTTTAGGGTCAGTGACAATTAGGTTTGTTTTGTTTTGATATTTATTTGTCCATTTGTTTTGAATCACTCTTTGTAAAAACCGTCTTAGCACCTGCCTTTACTAAAAAAAACTGCTGATGGTTAATAAATATACATTTTCGCTTTATAATTGTTTTCATGAATTGTGTAGAAATATCCTTCCGATTCCGCGTTGGACAGATTCCGCTTTATACAAAATAAATACACGTAAAATTACTATTATTTCGCCGGGACCAATAAATTTGTTCACAGTGGACAGATTTCCGCATTATTCACGTTGCGGATTAAACAAATTTTACTGTACATCAAAGTACAGTTTTTTCATTATTTAATAAAAATAAAAAGTAAAGTGTTCCCACAACAGGCCTCAGGAGGCCCTTGGGGTAGTAGGAGGTTAAGGCTCCCACTATTTCTAGACAATCGGCACTTTATGTCAGCCGGGTTATCAGCCCTGCGTGACTCCCGCCTTTACCCCAGAACAAGCGTCTGGTACTCATTTTAGTTAGAGGCTGAGTCGACCCCAGGGCCATAGTGCCGCCAGAAGGTTTGGGTCAGTTTAAAAATCCTGACCCCAACGGGACCTGAACCCTCGACCTTCTGGCTTGTAGCGCAATGCCTTAACCACTACGCTACGGCGTGCCACCTTAATAAAAATAGTTTTAAGATTTGTTAATATATTTACCTAATGCGTTATATAAAAAGCGATAGATTAGTTTATCATAGTTTATTACTTTCTTTGTATTTTTTCTTTCTTTTCTTTTTATGTGTAGTAGATTCGAGCTGTTATTACTTTCTGTATTCATTCTATCATTAATTTTTTTGTATTTAATTTTGTTGTATTATTAGACATTATTTTCATTATTATTTAATTTGACAGATAATTAATTGTTTAGTGTGACTATTATTGTAATTTTGTGTATTTATATGTAACATATGTTTGTCCTGATGAGTGGAAGAGAAGACCACATGGTCTTAACTCCACCAGGCTAAATAAATCTATCTAACCCTTGAATTCGTAATGTATCCTTTCGGATACATCAGTTGGTTCAGTTAATTTAATAATTTAAATAAATCCGAAGAAAACTAAGAAAAAGAAACAACTTAAATGTGTGTCAAATTATCCAATATACCTAATAATAACAGTTATACAAGATTCCGTTTTCACTGCGGTCCGCCACATTCAAATAACTATGAGAAGAAATTTGTGTTTTGCCAATTTAAGGGCTAAATAAATCTATTCTTAATCTATTCTAGTACCAGAGGACGGTTTTTATAACATTAGATGATACGGATTTAGCAGTTGGAACAGCAAATTTTCAACTCTGACAATGTATTCATATCCTTGTATTTTGTGTCTTTTTCGTTTGTTTGTTTACACAACAATTCCATCACGACTGTGGCATACGAATTAGTGTTCTAATGGATCCGAGTTTACAGTTTTAATGACAATGAGGAAAAGTGCACAAAAATGTCACGAAGAAGTCTGTTTGCACCTGTCAGAACACAAAACGTGCTGCAGTGAAACAGTAAGCGGGGATTTCTAAGTAACTTATTCATAATTCTAGTAGTTTTAATTGAAGTTGGAGATTAAATTAATATGTAATTATGTTTGCACTCTCTCTTTAACTTTCATTCATTTTATTCTCCTTTCATTAATATAACATGCTCAGCCTTTGAAATCATTTATGGTGCACAGATAATTTTATGTCGCAGAACGAAATTAAATCTGTTATATTTCCTTGTGTGTCGTGCAAGGGAAAATAATTTCGTGTAAATAAGTTATGCGATAAATGCTGTAAATAAAACGAAGTAAAATAAATAAAAGAAAACAAAATTAATTGAAGTAAAGACGAGAGATAGAGAGAAAAATAGCATGACACGCAATCTCATGCATGGGATACAGACGTTCCTGTCACAAAGCCACCATGTCCCTGCTAGAAACAGTCTGTATTAAGCGATGCAGTATTCCAGAACTTACTTGTATAATGAAATTAGATATTAACTTGACTTGGTTTAAATTAGACGCGTTTTGCTTTAGTTGTAGAAATAAACAATCCTGTTATGTATTCACGTAGACTTTCACGGCCGGAGTTGCTATGATGATCTTGATGGAGGTTTTCGGACTGTAGGCCGTGGTCTTGAGGCTTGTAGTTTCCCGACGTTTCGCCAGAGACTGCTTCTGGCATACTGAAGACAACCCTTACCAGTCTCAAGACAACCCTGAGGATGCCAGACGTAGTCTCTTGCGAAACGTCGGGGAACTACAAGCCTCACGACCATGGCCTGCAGCCCGAAAATCTTCATCAAGATCATCATAGATCTTGTTATGCCTTGTGTTTTGTAAACAAAGTAACGAGAAGTTAATCGATATTCATTTTCTATATATATATATATATATATATATATATATATATTATGACCTGTTTACTTTAATTTTATTTCGATATAATATATTTATAATATCTATCTATCTATCTATATATATCCATCCACCCATAGTAATACTGTCCGAGGGCAGGTCCTTCACTGCAATCATAGCATTTTCATGTTATGATTTGCAGTTTTACTAGGGAATTGTAGGTGTGGTAGCTTCCCCTTGTTTTCCACACCGATTAAGGATGATGATGATGGTAAGGATGATGATGATGGTAAGGATGATGATGATGGTCATATGATTTCGCGGACCGTTTGGGCCTTAAAGTTTTCCTGACATTTGTCTTACAGGTGAGGAAAAAAAACGATAAAAACCTCACCCAGAAAAACTGTTTCCGACCGGGGATCGAACCCGGGCCCGATGTGTGACAAGGCTGCACGCTACCCTCGAGACCACAGTCGGTGGACACACACACACACACACATATATACACTGGTGTCCAAAAGTTTAGGATAATTTGTAAAACGGAAAATCAAAATGCTTAAAGAGGAGCAAGGAGTAAAAATTATTTATCAAAACGTTTCTCAGTACATTTAGTTTAGTTTACATACTAAATTATAATCTCTCTTCAACAATGAAAAAATTAATAGCAATTATAAATGAAAATTGCATTGTTGCAGTTAAGCCCTGTTCCATAAATCTTCATTTTTAAAGAGAGTTATGATATAATCAGATGTATTGTAAGAACAGATTGCAGTAAAATGGCACAAAGATAACATCTGGACCCTCTGCTTCGGGGTAGAATTATTGGGCGGCTAGAAATAGGACAGACACAAACTGAGGTCTCCATAGCACTTAATGTGCCACAAAATGTTATATCTAGGTTATAGCGACGGTTCCAAGAGACCGGAGACGTTAGGCGAAGACCAGTGGGAGGTCGTCCAAGAGTTACAAATCCTCAGCAGGATCGATATCTTGCGTTAACTGCAAGAAGAAACTGAACAATGTCTGCCAGACAACTGAGTTCAGAACTTGCGGCCGCCTCAGGTATCAGAGTATCCAGACAAACTGTCTATAGAAGACTCAGAGCTGCTGGTCTGTATGCTAGACGGCCTGTAGTGTGCGTCCCACTCACCCTTGATAACAAGAGAGCACGTTTACGGTGGAGTCAGGAACATCGCGACTGGACTCTAAATCAGTGGAGCAGCGTGCTATTTACAGACGAGTCCAGATTCAGCTTGAACTGTGATTCGCATCGCGTGACTATCTGGAGGGAGCAAGGAACTCGTTAAAACCCCATGAACATCATGGAAAGACATCCATTTGGTGGCGGTGGTCTCCTGGTATGGGGAGGTATAATGATGAATGCACGCACAGAGCTTCACATCTTCGCAGGTGGCACTGTTAATGCTCAGCGGTATAGAGAAGAGATCCTGGAACCTCATGTAAGACTTTTCAGGGGAGCTGTGGGTCCAGAATTCATATTCATGGATGACAATGCCCGACCTCACAGGTCGCAACTGGTGGATGAGTTTTCTTCAGGAGAAAGATATCCAGCGTATGGAGTGGCCAGCGAGGTCTCCGGATATGAATCCTATAGAGCATGCATGGGATGCCTTAGGGAGACAAATTGCATCTCGTCAGCCTCCTCCGAGGACACTTCAAGACCTTCACATTGCTCTTCATGAGGAGTGGAATTTGCTGAGCATCGAACTCCTGAACAACCTCATCACTAGCATGCCACGTCGATGTGAGTCTTGTGTAGCTGTCAGGGGTAATCACACCCCATACTAATCATTTGAACCATTGTTGTTCAACTTTTATGTTCGAATTCTGAAATGCAGTTTTCGTTTGTTGTGAAAATGACAAGTGAATGACGTATTCATGCCATTGTTTCTTTCGTGCCATGTTTCTAATTATCTGTGACATACCCTTACCAAATTTTGTATTATTCTGACAAATGCTTTATAATAAGTCGGCAAATGAACTAATTATCCTTAACTTTTGGACACAAGTGTATATATATCCACCCATAGTAATTCTGCCCGAGGCAGTTCTTTCGGTGCAATCATAGCATTTTCATGCTAAGCTTTGCAGCTTTACTTGGGAATTATAGGTGTGGTAGCTTCCCGTTACTTTCCACACCGGTGAAGGATGGTGATGGCCGGATGATTTTCGGGGACCGTTGGGCCCTAAGCTTCCTGACATTTGTCTTACAGGTGAGGAAAAACCCCGATAAAAACCTCACCCAGAAAAACTGTCCCGACCGGGGATCGAACCCGGGCCCGCTGCGTGACAAGACAGCACGCTACCTAGAGAGCACAGCGGTGGACTATATATTTAACTAAGCTAGTAACAGTAGGTATTATGAAATTTAACGACGTTATTAAAAAATCCTGGCTCAAGTCGGCGCAAGAGAGCATCTTACCGACTGCTCCTCTAAAGCGAACGATACGAATACTGCATGAAGAAAGACTTATACCGCCCGATTTGTACTCAAAGGAGACAGCACACGTAACAACTTACTGGTGTGAATCGCTCTTCATATAATATAACTGGTAGAATGACAGTTTTATGTACTTTCAGTTTAACGTTTTTTGGAAGGAGTTGGTACGACAAGAGTCCCTGTATTGCATATTAGCATGGATTTCCAGAATTGAGTTTATGTATAATTTATTTGTGCATCTCATTCCTATCTGTAATTATTGTTCCTAGGTATTTGAATTCAGCCACTTTTTCAAAATTTCCCTCATTTGTCATTAGCTGTCCATTTCCATTATTTAATGTATTTCTACGTGTGACCATATATTTAGTTTTATTGATGTTTACTTCCAGTCCTAATTTCTTAGTGTTACTCAATGGAGTGTGTGTATGCCCCTAGTATCTCCTCGCTATCGTCCAATAGTACTTCATCAGGATAAACTAAGAGCTTATAATCAACGATTATAATTTTTAGATTATCCGGTAACAGTATTTGAAATAAGTAATAGATTAATCTAATATATAAAAATGTTTGTTTGTTTGTACTTTATGCGCGGCCATACCGTTGATCCGATTGTGATTGGGCTTTTTGAAAAATGTTCAGGAGATTCCTGGGATGAACATAGGCTATAAGAGAGTTGTGATACTCAACTCCTACACCCTTAAAAATCGCCATTTGTAATGGAAAACGTGAAAAAAGAATCTCTTTGGACGCTTAAATGGCTTACGCTTCCTAAACCATAACAAATACACAAAATTATGTACACAGAATTGAATATCTCAAAAAGCTCTACAAAAAAGTCCGCGACAGCATATGTTTACCTCTTACGGATAACTCACAATAACCATTTTTGTCTTTCATTGATGTCAAGATGATCGAGACAAGTACGTAGATTCCTGTGCAAGCATAGCAGCACATGACGGGTATTCTTTTACGGATAACTCACAATAACGAATTTTGTGTTTTTGCTCATTTATGCCAAGAAGATCGGGATGAGTAGATCCCCGGACAACGCCGGGTAAACAGCACGGGGTAACTAAAAATAATTACGATATATATTTTTCCTACTACTTATTTAACTAAACATAAAACATTAATTTTCGCATTTCATTCAGCTCATTTATATAAAGAAGATCGGGATAAGTATTCCCGGGCAACGCCGGGTAATCAGCACGGGGTGTCTAAAAATTTTTAATTTATAATTATTTTTCCTTTGACTTATTCAACTAAACATAAAAGCACATTAATTGTCATTTAGTCCACCGCTGTGGTCACGAGGTAGCGTGCTGCCTTATCACACAGCGGGCCCGGGTTCGATCCCCGGTCGGGGCAGTTTTTCTGGGTGAGGTTTTTATCGGGGTTTTTCCTCACCTGTAAGACAAATGTCAGGAAAACTTTAAGGCCGAAACGGTCGCCGAAATCATATGGCCATCATCATCATCATCCTTATCATTATCATCATCATCCTTCACCGGTGTGGAAAGCAACGGGAAGCTACCACACCTACAATTCCCTAGTAAAGCTGCAAGCATAGCCTGAAAATGCTATGATGGCAGTGAAGGACCTGCCTTCGGGCATTACTATGGATGTCATTTATTTAGGCGTAGCAGCGCACGCCGGGTATTAGCTAATATAATATAAAAAAGGCTAAGTTGTCCGGAGCAGACGGCAGAATAAATAATGTTTTTATGAATCTGCTGTGAGATAAAAGTTGTGAACTTTCCCCCCCAGTTCTTCCAAGTCTCTAACACTTGACAGTTTCTCACGAATTAACGTCTTGAAAATTATTTTTCTTCTTATTCCTTTCTTTGTCTTCTCTGCTTCGTTGAAATGTTCTCTTAGAATTTCTTAATAACATTGGACATTCGTGTGTCTCTTGTTTTCTAGAACTATTTATTTTTTAATGTGCATTTATGAGTTCACATTTCATGAGAAGCGACGATAAAACGTTAGCTGAACGACCCAAGAATAAAGATTATAAAAATAACTGTATTTTACTTTTGTATTTTAGAACATAAATTATTTTTATTGTGCTCTAGCTAACATCCGCGTGCGCCTAAATAAATAAAATGTGGTTTTATGTTTAGTTGAACAAGAAAAAATAAAAATAATTGTGGTGTTGGCTTGGGAAAGGTAGTAAGTCATAAAAGCAAGTTTTACAGAGTAAGAAAACAAAATTGACACTTTTGAATTTAAATATATTTTGTAAAGCTAATATGGAGAAAATGGACAGCTAATGACAAATGAGGGAAATTTCGAGGAAGTGGCTGAATTCAAATACCTAGGAACAATAATCACAAATAGGAATGAGATGCACAAAGAAATTAAACATAGGCTCAATTCTATAAATGCGTGCTATTATGCATTGCAGAGACTCTTGATGTCCCAACTCCTTTCAAAAAACGTTACACTGAAAATATATAAAACTATTATTCTACCAGTTATATTATATGGGTGCGAAACATGGACTTTTACTTTAAGGGAGGAAAGGAGATTATGAGTTTTTGAATATAAAGTTCTTAGGGAAATTTTTGGACCAAAGAGAGATGAACAGACAGGTGAATGGAGAAGACTACATAGCAGTGAATTACATGGTCTTTATAGGAAGCCAGATATAATAAGAACAGCGAAGTCTCGTAGACTGCGATGGGCAGGACATGTTGCTCGTATGCGTAATGAAAGACTTGCATGGAAGCTTCTTGTAGGTAAGCAAGAGGGAAAACGCCCCGTTGGTAGATCAAGAATGAGGTGGGAGAACATCATTAACTATCATTTGAGGAAAGAAGATTGTACAGGGAATGATTGGAAAGCATTAGCTCAGGATAGGAATGTATGGAGAGCTTATGTCCGCGCGGCCATGAACCTATGGTTTTTGATAGTGCCAATGAGTAAGTACAGATTCGTTTGAAGAAAGTAAAAAGTACTGATAGCAGCTGTAACGATTTTGTATCAAAATAAATAAGAAATCTTTTTTATTTAATCACTAAACATAATGGATTTTCATCAAGTAAACACGAAATCAATTGATTACTCGAAAACTACTATTATTATCCGTAAAAGGTAGACATATGCTGTCGCGGACTTTTTTGTAGATTTTTTTAGATTGTTAGCAATTTGGGTAGCTACAATAAGTAGCGACTCCTGGTTGAGAAAACCAGCTGTAACGGCCACATGTCACCGATATACTGGCAGGATGATCGTCTACCAATGTGTCACATTCAGTAGCAGGCACTGAGCAGGGCATTTAAACCCACAGGCCAACCATTTAAATACCCCAACTACCCTTTTCGCGGCACTTCAGAAAATAGACCATTATTCACAAACTGTTAGTCGTAGAAAATTCAAATTTTGTACATACGTAAAGGAGATATCCTAGTAGGATTTGATGGTGAAATAAGGTGGGTGATTGACATCACATGGTATCGGCGTATCAATTTCAGGAAGTGGAAGTTCATCTTCACTTTCACTTTGTGAATCTTCTAATTCAGGAATCAGTTCACCACCTGAATCATTATTATACAAAATATTCACTAATTCTTCTTCAGTGAGATATTTTTCTTCCGCCATGGTTTCACTTACGCACAAACAGCGCGATAACGGGAAACATATACGACTGCATTGGAGCCTGCAGGCAAGTTTGGGTGAACGAATTCCATGTGTTGTTTGTTTTAAAAATTAAATGTGTCAAACGGGAATAGAAAATGTACATTTACATGCCATCTATGATCTCCAAGACATACTAAGCCAACACAATATTTAGGCGCCGAATATAAACGCGGTTTGTTCGCGCCCGCTCTAAAACGAGTTAACTGACCGACGACCGCATACACGAGTCTCTTTAAACGCCTTAACTGGTTCACGGTACTGAATGTGTTAACACATGTAGATGTGAGGCCAGCGGCCGGCTGGAAAGCCAAGGGCATTCTAGGCCTGTCGCGCCATGGAATTATTAATTAATTTTGTGTATTTGTTATGGTTTAGACAGCATAAGCTATTTAAGCGTCTCAAAAACGCTTTTTTAGTGCATCGATACCCCCTTTTTTTAGCTCAGACCCTATAGTACGAAGGGTAAATCTAATATATAACAATGAATGTTTGTTTGTTTGTTTGTTTGTTCGTACTTTATGTGCGGCCATACCGTTGATCCGATTTTGATGGGGCTTTTTGCAAAATGTTCAGGAGATTCCCGGGATGAACATAGGCTATAAGAGAGTTGTGATACTCAACTCCTACACCCTTAAAATCGACCTGGTAGTGTAAAACGTGAAAAAAATAGGTCTTTGGACGCTTAAATGGCTTACGCTGCCTAAACCATAACAAATACACAAAATTAATGTACACAGAATTGAATATCTCAAAAAGCTCTACAAAAAAGTCCGCGACAGCACATGTTTATCGCTTGCGGATAACTCACAATAACCATTTTGTCTTTCATTGATGCCAAGAAGATCGAGACAAGTACGTAGATTCCTGTGCAAGCATAGCAGCACATGGCGGGTATTCTTTTACGGATGACTCGTAATGACGAATTTTACCGTTTAGCTCATTTATGCCACGAAGATAGAGATAAGTTTGTAAATTACGTTTGTGAGGTGTTTTGTAGAAAACGTTTGTACATTACTCTTTGTGCGATGTTTTCAAAATAATAAATATCTTTGTTGGAAATATTTGCGTTCATTATAAACAACTGACTAACGTTAACAGTGTGGGAAATGTTTATTAGTTGAAAACTACAGGAGCCCATGACACCAATCAGTGATAAAATGGCGGCAAGTACGTATTTATTGTTTATATTGTTTCAAATAAAGTTCAGTTCATTAAAAATGTAGTGATTTGTTTCGTATAATGTATATTAACACTACCTTTAGAATATTTTAGTATATACATTGTACGTAGTATACATAAAGGGTAGTGGTTTTCCTTCCCACACGTGGTTTGTAATATGTAATATTACAGTATACTTCTTCTTCTTGTTCTTCCTTCCAAGTATTAGGCCAAGGCCTGTTACGATCCTACATAAAATTTTCCCTCCAGCGTTTCATAGGACGGCCCAGTGATCTTCGTCCTCTTGGTATATAATTATAAACAGCTTTGGGGATCCAATTTGAACTTATTCTTTCAAGATGGTATTTCCAATTTAGTTGGTACTGTTTAATATATTCCAAAATTGGCGTAGTCTTCAATTCTTTTAAGATATCGGCGTTCCTTTTCCGATCCCATCTGGTGTAACCCGCTGTTCTGCGCATGAATCTCATTTCACAAGCCATCATTCTGCTTTCGTGTTCTTTTTTAGTGTCCATGCTTCACTACAGGTCAACACTGGTCTAGACAAGTGTACATATTTAGTTATTTATATGTTGGCAACCCCGAAAGGTCCCGCGCCGTAGCCGAGCGGTTAAGGTAGGAAGCCTTGGCGCAGAGCTACGGGACTTGCGCTGGTTCGAGTCTCCATGGGGGAAGAAATTTTCTCATGGTATTTCGGCCAGTATGGGACCGGTGCCCACCCAGCATCGTGAGGCAATTGGGTAGCTACAATAAGTAGCGGCTCCAGGTTGAGGAACCAGCTATAACGGCTGGGGGACTCGACATGCTAACCACATGTCACCCCTACACTGGCTGTTGATCATCTACCTCTGTGATTGACACATGTGGATGTGAAGGGCCAGCAGCCGGCTGGTAAAAGGGCAACCGCTGTAAAGTGGAAAGACCCTCAATCGGAACCCCGAAAGGTAGGAAGTTGAACTTTCATTAATGGTCGCCATTGCTGTAAGTATGGCAAAACGCACTATCGGGCAAAAAGAATAATTTATCTATGACGTTCCATTGATTAGAAGAATGTGTACGTCGTATACACAGCGCAGCGTTCGGATGATTTGTGACAAAGCTCACTTTATGATGGATGACGTCAAATGGAATAACGTTTACTCATAAACCCGTATTAAGCGATCCTTAAAAGCAGCGACTTTTTTCCCGTGACAGTTTTGATTCATACCTTTTTTTGCATTAAATGCCCATACGTCTGATTATCTACATGCATTACTCATGTTATTTGAAATCATAGGAACAAATGGTATTAAGGAAAAAAAATTGTTTTGGTGTCCCCTAAAACCACCCAGAGTTTGTCGGTTTAAATAATTTTCACCCTGTATATAAATATATTTGTTCAATCGAACACATGTCACTTCTTCTCACAAAGAAAACACATTCTTTTGATTTAGAACCCTTTTCAATGGAGCAGTTAAACTTTATAAAACATATTTTAGAACTTTTAACCTTTCAAAAGTGTTTTCAAAGCCACATTTTTCTTTGAAACAGTGAAGTTAAAATTAAGTTACTACCTTTCTAAGACTTTACGGAGGAAAAGTTTATATAACCAAGTACATAACTGCGCATGCTCCTATTACTTCTTACAAGAAGCGAACATGAGTTTCCGTGTGGACAATGGCGTTTGAATTCATGTATATATGTATTGAAATCACGCGGTTGGCCATCTTAAATGATTACAATGAGCAGCAAAAAGAAACTCAGAAAAAAATGTGATTCTGATAGTATTTTTTTCTCCTGAATTCAAATATGATACCGGTTTTTCTCCCATCACGCAAGGTTTCCGAGAGACAGGCATTTATAATTTCAAACACTTTAATATCTTCTACATTCGTAACTACATAATATTCGAACATTCGGACTCACCTAGAAAGTAAGAAATGACGATTGTCTGCTATATTTCGCCTGTGGAGCATCCCTCTTGATGGTCCAACAATAATCGGCCAGCATATTAGGACTCCATTTGCCTTGATATCCGTTTTCCATAGCTGAAATCTCCTGAGTTAGCTCATTTGTTTTATTTTACAATGGACAAATGGACGAAAAAAAAACAGTTTATTAAAAAATAATTATTTAAATCCATTAATTGAAACTGAAATAAAAACAAAACTGTGAGTGATGAAGAAATTCCGAATACATATTTGAAAACACGATACAAAAACTGCATTAAGTACATCTATTGATACTCATGAGACAAAAATCATGTTGACCAGTGTGATTAACCCTTAAATTCGTAATGTTTCCTTTTGGATACATCAGTTGATTTAATTAATTTCATATTTTAAATAAATCAGAAGAAAACGAACAAAAGAAACCACTTAAATGTGTGTCTAATTATGCAATATACCTAATAATGACAGTTACACAATATTCCGTTTTCACTGCGGTCCGCAACATTCAAATAACTAACAGAAGAAATTTGTGTTTTGCCAATTTAAGGGTTAATTACCTAATATTCAGCGTGCGTTGATAGGCAGTACAGGACGTCAGAAGAGCACCATGTCAAGTGAGACGTAAGGTACATAAACAAATGACGTTTATCTCATTAGAGAATAAAGTCAAATTTATTTTGTAACAGTACCAAAGTAACAAAAACACTTTCGTTGATCACAATAACACTTGTGTCAACAGTGGAGAAAACACATTTGTTTCTCTCTTCTGCACTGGATGTGTAACTGCTCACTACAACAGATGTTCATTGTGACGACCACCAATGTAGTTGTACACATTGTACACACGTTTCATCACACATGGTGTCCGATTAATGACTTGTGCCAGTATTTCTTCTTTGGTCTTTATAGGAGTCTCGTACACCATACGACACCTAAAGAAATAGCCCAATGGTGTTAAATCCGGTGATTGTGGGGGCCATGCAATAGGACCACTCCGGTCTATCCATCTCTGTACGAATTATCGGTTAAGATGACCCCGAACGTCACTTGTAAAGTGCGGCGGTGCGCCATCGTGCTGAAACCATAGTTCCTGACAGACATTCAATAGTAGGGTAAACGTCTCGTGCAATCAGGCGATCTTCTGTCGGAAATCAAGAAGTGATATTTGTTAGAACTATTTAACGAAAAAATAACTGCTTACTCAAAATCATTATTTAAATATAGTTGCCGGTATTTTAAAATATTTATATATTTGATGTAAACGGCTGTGTTTGAAAACAAATCAGAAATGTATGGTTATGTTTCATTGTCTATTCACTGCAACTTGATCATATTACTTATTCCAAATAGGATCGCAAAATATTGTAAAATTACACCTTAGTGAAGAAAAAATGAAACATATCAACGTGAATACTCGTATTATAACCAACATTATAAGTTTTTAATTTATTTTTTTAGTAAACAACTCAGTAAAATCATTATTTAAAAACACAATTATTGAACAAAGAATTATCAAATGTGTAGGTCGAAGGAATCTGTTCATTATTTGCTATATTCAACGTATTTGTTGGAGAGTCAGTCACTGCAAAATAATGCTCTGACCTGTTCAGAACATTAAAAAGGAGCAGCTTTCTTTATCACTAAAGCAGAAGCTGGTAAAGAGAATTCGACAAAGATCGTGGTGAAACACGACTGTGATTGGTGGTAAAACAAAATTAATTGAAACATGATTGGTGATTGACTCCCATTTGGGGATGAGTTAAATAGTCAATGCATCTAGATGAGTAGTATTTGGTTCGTCTCCAGTAGGTTGTAACACTAATTTATTCATCATCAGATTTATCTACAAACAATTTGCGATATTCGCTGGGATGAGCTTTGCATATATGAATATCTAAGTCTTTATAACATCTATAGCTATTTCCTTTGTTTTATTAGAGGCTTGAAAAACTATCTCACAAGTACAGTAAAACTTGCGCAAAGCGGAATCGAATGGGACCAATTTTTCTTTCCACATTTGAAAAATTTCACAATATAAAAAAGCTAAAACTTATTAATAATGTTAGAATATAGAGTACCGGGAAATTCTCGTATAAGACTTGAAAACATAATAATAGTCCCTTCGATTGGTACCTGAAAAAATCACTAGTTATAATAAAAGTTTGTGAATTATTAATCAAGTTATGAAACCATCCCTTGTACAAAAAAAAAAACAGATTATGTTTATATAACACTTTGGCTAGACCAGTGTTCACCTATGGTAGTGAAGCATGGACACTAAAAAGACAACATGAAATCAGAATAACGGCTTGTGAAATGATATTCATGCGCAGAACAGCGGGTTACACCAGATGGGATCGGAAAAGGAACACCGATATATTAAAAAGAATTGAAGACTACGCCAATTTTGGAATATATTAAACAGTACCAACTAAATTGGAAACACCATCTTGAAAGAATGAGTTCAAATCGGATCCCCAAAGCTGTTTATAATTATATACCAAGAGGACGAAGATCTCTGGGCCGTCCTATGAAACGCTGGAGGGAAAATTTTCTATAGGATCGTAACAGGCCTTGGCCTAATACTTGGAAGAAAGAAGAAGAAGAAGATATAGAGTACCATGTACGTCTTTTTACATACATTGGATAATTGTAGTTCCTCTGCCGTTGAAAAGTGAAGTGTAGTATGTATGAGCGACTTCGACGGTAACGCGCAAAAAACAGTCCCGTTTCGTCAGCGTTAAAAATGTTTCTTATGCGCGTATCCTGAAATTAAAATATCCTGTTTCGGTTTCCGCTAACTGTACTTTCGTCCACATCCTTTGATTCCCCGCAAATTTCATTCCACACTGCATTGTGTCGTCTTTTAAAACTGTACAACCAACCTGAAGATACGTTAAAATCGTTATTCCCTAAGAATTTAGCAACAGTTAGAACTTGACTTTGGGGCATCGGTCCGGAAATTTGGAGATTTATCTTCAATCATTTTCATTTTTTCGTTTAATGACAATGATGAATACGTTTCAGCCATCTTTATTCCGTAAATTCAGAACGCTACCTGTGAAAGATCGGTTTCAGAACTTAAACTAATTTAAGATATTACAGTGCAATGGTTGTTTGTAAAGACATGTATCTGTATTTTGCACAACGGGTGTGCAGTGTGACCGATATAAACTTTCTGGTACAGGTTGAATCTCTACATCCCCCGGTGGCAGGGATAATTCCTTATTGTTTTTTTTGCCTAATGGGAATTCAATGAAGTGGAAACTAATTTATTTCTTTGTATTTCCGGTTTATAAAATATTTTTTCATGAATTGTATAGAAATATCCTCCGTTTCCGCGTTGGACATATTCCGCTTTATACAAAATAAATACACGTAAAATTACTATTATTTCGCCGAGACCAATAAATTTATTCACATTGGACAGATTTCCGCATTAATCACGTTCCGGATTGGACAAGTTTTACTGTAGATAAATATATTTAAAAGGGAACATCTATTCAGTAGGTACGCCAGAGAGAACGATAATTGTTATTAGCTTGCATTTTATGATAGTGCGTGATAAGATGATTATTTGGAAAACGCATAAACTAACCCATTGGGAGATATATCTGTGTTGTATAGAACTCTCTAATAGTTTCCATGGTAACATATATACAAGCACATCTACTTGCATTTTAGAATATAGGTACATTAATGAATCTAATTACTGTATATACTAATGTAGCAAGCTTGCAATTGTAGTAGAGGTGGAGAGGGGTTATTATTCCTTAAAACATTTCAAGTATCAATTCCTGGAAAGGACAACTCTTTATCGGAGGTTTCAAGACTATTTAATACAACAGAAATTTAAATTACATTCCATTATACTATGTCTTTATATACATCCATCCGTAGTAATTCTGCCCGAAGGCAGGTCCTTCACTGCAATCACAGCATTTTCATGCTATCCTTGCAGCTTTACTAGGGAATTGTAGGTGTGGTACCTTTCCCGTTGCTTTCCACACCGGTGAAGGATGGTGATGATGATAATGATAAAGATGATGATGGCCACATGATTTCGGGGACCATTTGGGCCTTAAAGGTTTCCTGATATTTGTCTTACAGGTGAGGAAAAACCCCGATAAAAACCTCACCCAGAAAAACTGCTCCGACCGGGAATCGAAGCCGGGTCCGCTGCGTGACAAGGCACCATATATATATATATATATATATATATATATATATGTGTGTGTGTGTGTGTGTGTATGTGTCCACCGCTGTGGTCTCGAGGTAGCGTACTGCATTTTCACGCAGCGGGCCCGGGCTCGATGCCCGGTCGGGACAGGCTCCTGGGTGAGGTTTTTTCGGGGGTTTTCCTCACCTGTAAGACAAATGTCAGGAAGCTTAGGGCCCAACGGTCCCCGAAAATCATGCAGCCATCATCATCATCCTTCACCGGTGTGGAAAGCAACGGGAAGCTACCACACCTACAATTCCTTAGTAATGCTGCAAAGCATAGCATGAAATGCTATGATTGCAGTGAAGACCTGCCCTCGGGCAGAATTACTATGGAACGATATATATATGGAGTGGTAGCCTAAGTTTTCAGTGATATACAGGGTGATGAGAAGGCGAGTATTTCAGTGGTTTACTAACATTCATAAAGTTGGAATAACTCTGTGATTATAAATTTCCAGACCCATGTTGTACTAGGCTTTTCTCCTTTCAAGAATTCATTCCTGAATTTTTGCTGTTGAGTTTTGTTACGCCGTATATATTAAATGAAAAATACAGTTAAACCTGTTTTAGCCGGAACCTTTATAAGAAGGAAATCTATAGAGACGGAAAAATCTCTAGAACGGTACAATTTTATATGTAAAATCGTCCTGTATAAGCTGGAAACCTTCATAACGTGGAAACGGAATGGTTTTTAAAGTACCAATAGTTAATTTTTACCTCAGTAAGACGGAAAATTATTCTTAAGCACGTTCTAATTACAGTATTAATGACCACACGTGAACATTCTGCATATGACGCTACTGCATTATATCGCTTTACCTTCTTGTGTTGCCATTGTATTGCGGGGATACCCTTGCTTATGTGTGACAGCGGGGAATCCCTCGCTTTTCCTCGCCTGCTTACATAACCTGCGAGGGGGCTGTGTTGCCTGCACTATTTTGTCTGTATTTCAATCAATGCGTTATGTCTTTAAAGCGTGCATGTAAACCCTTACACTGCGTCAGAAAATTCAAGCTTGTAATTTGGGAACCCTTTATAAGAAGGAAAACTGCCAAGACGGAAATATATTAAGGAACCGTCATGTTCCTTCATAAACAGGTTTTACTGATAATAAAAAAAATATGTTACGTATATTTTACATATGAATTTACCGTGTGATAGAAAACATATGTGTGCATTTAGTCATCGCTATATGCATTTTTTTTGCTTTTAGCACATAATTAGGGTTAATAGAATAAATAGAAATTTGCAGTACTCTGCACATCAATTAAATCAGTTATGCAAAGAATATAATTTAAAAATATCAAAACAAAAAAAAAACAGAAATAACGGCATTTTGGGGAAATGAACATATAAGATCAAAAATCATAATAGAAACCAAACCTCTGGAACAAGTAACAAATTTTAATTATTTGGGTTGTAATTTCACCATAAACACAAAAACTGAAAGAGACATACATATGAAGCTGTCGAAATTTCAAATGATATGCGGAACTATACTTAAAACATTAAAGAATAAAACAAGAAGAGATACTAGATTGAAGTTTTATAAAACATTGGCAGTTCCTGCATTACTTTATGGGAGCGAAACTTTGGTAATGACCAAAAATACTGAGTAGAATACAAAGCGCAGAAATGAACTTCCTTAGAAGAACAAATGGCTGCACAAGATTGGATCGGATAAAGAATGAAGATATAAGAGCAGAGTTAAATATATATCCACTGAATGATAAAATCAAGGAATATAGAGATAAATGGTTTAGACACGTAGAAAGAATGAACGTAACAAGATTACCAAAATCTGCATTTAACTACAAACCAAGAGGTTCAAGGGACGTAGGAAGGCCAGTGAAAAGATAGACAGATCAACTGAGGCGGAACAGGCAATTTGCCTATCCCGTGAAGTGAAGAAGAAGAATAAACAACAATAAGCATGGGTTATTCAAGACATCAAAAATCAATAACTTGACAGATTTTACATGTATTCTGGAATAGATAATATGTTATGTTGAGGATCATAACCCGAGAGAAAAGATTGGAATTAGTGGTTTGGTTCTATGTATTAAGCTGGAATTAACAAGTATGCAAATGTACCCGAAGTATTGAACATTTATGATTCGTTGTGTATCCTGATCGAATTGCAAGGTGTGTGCATGATTGGCTTTCACAGGAGATCATTAAAATGTGCTAAAGGGATGAAGACCAGATCATCGCTTCCAGCTGTTAATTCCCTCGGCATGCAGTAGAGGCAAACCGCAGTCAAATAAATGTCCTTTGATGGCCAGTTACCTAAATGCTTCAAAATATAATGCTAATTAAATTTAATAGACGTTTATACACGAAGCTGCTATCATGGAACTTTATATAAAATACTCTGCATTGTTTTTATTTCTGTGCGGATTATTTTAAATTTTTTTCTTCATCTCCTTTTGTTTTTATGACTTTATTTTTTTTTTACATTTTATGCGTTAATATTTGAGGCGCTTAGAATAATAACGGCAGATATCAACCAAAATTAATTTTGAGATAAATGAAATGTTCTGTTTCTTTCCCAAACGTGGAAAATAGTTAACATTATGTGATGAAAGTTAAAAATTAAATTGTACCTGTTGGTAGGTGCCGTCGTCCTCAACTTTGTTAAAATATTGTATATAAAATTAACAGGAGCGCTTTCGGAAGTTATCTTCCATCTTCTGCAGGTTGAGTTTCCGCTATTTGTTGTTGTTGTGTACGTTGATGTTTACTCCAACTGTTTGTAGCAGCAACTCACTTGTTCTTGACGATCTCGTATAATGGGTTTGACTGGGGTGCGTTCTCATTGAGAAGTGAGGTGTTGTTTGTTTCCTTCATAATTTCGAGGTTTTCAAATATATTTATCCTAGCTGGAATGTTTTCTCGGTGGATTATCGTGAGAGTGTTTTCAATTGTGTTCATTCGATGACCTGCGTTAATGAGATGTTTAGCATAGCTTGATTTATCACCCGCGTGTATGAAATCTTTTAGGTGTTCTTTATATCTTGTATTGACATTTCTGCTTGTCCTGCCAATGTAAAATTTATTACAATCTTTACATGTTAATTTGTAGACTCTCTTGTTGTTGAATTTGTTGTGTTCTTCTATGCATGCAGAATATGGAAGATAACTTCCGAAAGCGCTCCAGTTAATTTTATATACAATATTTTAACAAAGTTGAGGACGACGGCACCTACCAACAGGTACAATTTAATTTTTAAACTTTCATCATATGACTTCACCTCAACGGAATTTGATATGAAATTTTACTGGTTTTGTCAAGAGTGAGAATACATACTACAGAAATGATCCTGTGAAGTATGATTGAGAGATCAGGGCTTGCTTGGTTCAGGTTAGGGACATGGACATTTTTAAAAATTAGCGACGATCACGATATGCGAATATGTCCAATGTGCGGGCGCTTTGAAGACGAGTTACATATACTAGGAAAATGTAACGATTTAGAATATTGGAGGCATCAGTTATTACCGGAAAGATTTCTAAATTCAAATCGCGGAAGATTGGCATGCTACGAGTTACTGGTAAACCCAAAAAATTGGATAAACCTGGGTAGATTTCTGGACAAAACGCGGAAAATAAGAACAACACTTATTCATGAATAAATAAATATGTTAACAAATTGCAATACCATTAATTCTTAATAATTCTACATAACTAAGTTAATGTATAATGTAATTGTATTGATATGTAATTGTAATATTATTGTGTTTTATTTGTTTTTTTTTTTTTAAACATCACCTTATTGTAACGGACTGTCAACAGCACGTACGGCTTACTGCCCGTACGATCCATATTTCTAAATAACATTGTATGTATCTTACTTTTACAGTGTGATTATAAAGTCCTTATGTACTAGTTTTGAGTTAACATTATGACTTGATATTTTCTGGGTAATTAAATTAAAGGATTGCACGTCTATGTGCAAATTCTTCAACCTTTGTGATTAATAGTTTTCCTGATTTTGTGTTATTTATTAGAACAAAAAATATAGAAAACAGAAAACAAATGGTGTAAAATTGACTTTTCCTTCATGTAACATCTTGAAATACTTAATCCAGCTCTATTTCCAAATCTTCAAATTTTTCGTTATCATCAACACCACCATGACGAAGACTGTTATAAAAAATCATGGTAGATGGGTGGTATATATTTCATCAGGTCATTGTATTTATCTGTCTCTGTTCACTGTACTTCTGCTGTAACATGAACGTGTAGCGGACATAAAGTAAAACACTCATAGTTGGGATATGTCATTTTTACGCAGACAATATGTTCGTTTTCACTTCGGACAAATTTTAAAGGTGGAAAACGAGAGCTTTAGCATAACCCAATTAGTTTGATACTTCATCACATGGCAGGTAGATGCAGCCGTGCACGGCCATGCTTCTATCTCAAAATTCGTTGTCGGTTGGGATCTGCTTTTATTATTCTGAGAGCCTCATTCTCCTTTCATAATCTTAATTTATTTTGTCCGTATTTTTTTCAACTTTCTCTTTCTTTATTTATTTTCTTATTAGTGTTTTCCTATTTTTTCTTCTTTTATATCCATCTCTTATTATTTCATTAGTTTGTTATTTTTATTAGATTTTCCTTCTCTTTACATATATTCTCTTTTTCGCTGACTTTTCTTTCAATTCTGTTTTTCTCCCTCCCTCTTTATATATATAGGGAAGTTCGGGTAATGTAGACCCTTCTGTTTGAGTGGACCCTATATCTTCTTTAGTTGGTGCTGCCCTCGAACAGAAAATATTTTAGCTTCTTCCATTCATCAAATTTGACAGGTTCAAGGCCAGTTCATTTTATTCTCCGATGAATTTTTAATGATTATACCTCATAATGTTTACTTGCCAACATTAATTTAATATAATTGTGTAGTTGTTTGATTTGATTACAATGATGTAATAAAATACTACTTACATTGAGGCACAGTAGGAAAAAATCCAACGTGAATAAAATTGCTGTCAGCGGGTTGAATTTTGTCTGAAATAAAGAAGAGATAAGTGTTAAGATCAGGGCCGTATTTGGACCTAGGCAGCTGCTTAGAAGGGGAGGCTTTTAAGCTGTTTATGTTAATTTTATATTCAGTGAGTTTCAATAGACTTATGGCCACTAGCGTGGCGCTGCGTGGGCAGCGCAATTTGATGACTCACTGCCCGCAGTCACTTTTCCCGTTAGCGGCTACAAATCGAATGAAACTCACTATATATATATATATACACATTTTATTCGTAACTCTTCAAAGTAGTAAAGCAACGGTTTCCCAACCTTTCTCGACTCGCGAACCCCTTCCACACGATGTGAGTTGGGTGAACTACTGACTTTTAAATATACATACAGTAGACATGCATAAAATTTAATTCCAAGCAAAAGGTTTAATAACCTTAAATTAACTTAACCCTTAACAGTTAAAACCTAAAGTTACTCTAGTTACGGCTTAACAACGTGTAGACCTAGTTGTAGCGAAATCAAATGCATTCCTAACGTTGTTACGTAACTGTAAATCAGACATTCGCGGTAAATATTCATTTATTGTGGAAATAATTTGATAAATTCCCGATCTTACACATATGTAACAAGGGGCATTATAGGGGTAATTTAATTTCAAGTAATAATAATAATAATAATAATAATAATAATAATAATAATAATGATAATAATGATATTTTTTTTCATTTCATTTATTATTTTTTTTCAGCATGCCCCATTACCATAGTAATATTACATGCATAACATAACAAACAGAAAATCAGATAACATAACATTACATAACATCACATATTTGGTTTTTGTTTACATGTTTTTTATCTTCGTCACTTGTTAATCACTCATTTTCGTACACTATTGTTTTTATATATTTTTTGAAATGTCTTAAATATTTGTGTATTAGGTCTTTCTCCGTCACAGGCCATGTTCCTCCTTCTTTGCTGATTTCTTCTTTCAACTTATTTCTAGAATGCTGCTGCAATTCACAATTATAAAGGAGATGTTCTACATTTTGAATTGCGTTTCTACATGGACATGTTGCGTTGTTTAATATTCCAATACGATAAAGATGTGACCATTTCAGAAAATTCTGGAGTTATTTCACATTTAAGTTTTAATCTGTCTCTGACTGATGGGAAGAACTTCTTACATGTGGCTCCTTTATCTGCGTTGTCCCATTCGTTCTGCCATTTAATGGTTCCTTCTTCTTTTACTTGGGCAACTATTGATGATTTAGGTATTTTTGTATATTCTACGGTTACGCTGGTTTCTGTTGCAGCTTGTTTTGCCAATTGATCTGCCATTTCATTCCCATAAATTCCAACATGTGTTTTATCCAGCCGAAATGTACTATCCAATTTTGTTCTCTGAGGTTTGCTATTGTTTGTCTTATTTTTGATATGATGTATAATAATAATAATAATAATAATAATATAATAATAATAATAATAATAATATAATATAATAATAATAATAATAATAATAAAATAATAATAATAATAATAATAATAATATATAATAATAATAATGATAATAATAATAATAATAATAATAATATAATAATAATTAATAATAATTATTATTATTATAACAATGCCGCAGAAGTGAAGGAAACAATTGAATGAGTCATTTCAAAAAGGGATCATCTACAGCTGATCAAATTTTACAGAAGGAAATAAAAACTGATTCAACTTGTTCAGGATAAAGCATTGAATCTGAAATTGCTACTGAATAAAGTCAGAAAGTGGTAAATGAATAGTGTAGCTGATGCATTCTCACGTGGAAACGATGGAAGTGGGCATCTAAACATGGAATAATGAAAAAAATTAATTTTAGAAAAATCGGAGATAATCCCTTTTCGAAATGACTCATTCATAGGTGTAACCTCGAAACCCGTCATTACGGAAACATTTTGGCGACACCCTTGAAATATTTTGTGTACCCCAAAGAGGGTTCGCGAACCACAGGTTGGGAAACGATGTAGTATAGGAATGTACGCACAGTGAAATGAATAAAACTGACAACAATACGCTCAAATTTAATCAATGATCTGCCAACGATAAACATGCTTTTATTTGTACGTAATGTCACAACGCGTATGTTAGCACTTTCTTCAATGTTATGCCACCTTTAGTAACTTATCGGTGTACATTACGCTATGTTAAGAACTCTCAATGGTATTAATAAGCTGTTAGTTTATGCTGATGATGTAGTACTATTGGCCGACAGCGAGGAGATACTAAAGGGCAACACGCACACACTATTGAGTAACACTAAGAAATTGGGACCGGAAGTAAATATCAATAAAACTAAATATTTGGTCGCACGTAGAAACACATTATATAATGGAAATGAACAGCTAATGACAAATGAGGGAAATTTTGAGGAAGTGGCTGAATTCAAATATCTAGGAACAATAATCACAAATAGGAATGAGACGCACAAAGAAATTAAACATAGGCTCAATTCTGGAAATGCGGTTATTATAGCATTACAGAGACTTTTGTCATCTCAACTCCTTTCAAAAAACAAACTGAAAATATATAAAACTATTATTCTACCAGTTATATTGTATGAATGTTAAACATGGACTCTTACTTTAAGAGAGGAAAGGAGATTACAAGTATTTGAGAATAAAGTACCTAAGGAAATTTTTTAACCAACAATAAATGAACAGACAGGTGAATGGAGAAAACTACATAATAGTGAGCTACATGATATGAATAGGAGGCCAGGTATAATAAGAACAGTTAAGTCTCGTAGACTGCGATGGGCAGGACATGTGGCACGTATGGGGGATGAACGTGTTGCATGGAAGCTTCTTTTAGGAAAACCAGAGGGAAAACGCACAGTTAGTAGATCAAAAAAGAGGTGGGAGAATAACATTATCCATGATTTGAGGGAAATAGATTATACAGGGGATGATTGAAAAACATTAGCTCAGGATAGGGATGTATGGAGAGCTTATTTCCTCGATAGTACCAATGAGTGAGTTTAGTTAGTTAGTTTAAAATCAAACATACATTAATAGTAGTCTCAAATTTAATATTTACAATTTCTGGTTCATAGGGAAATATGAAACTTTTATAAATGTCTTGTTACTGTTGTTTTCTCCGGTCATTGAAAACTGTACCGAAAGGCCCAGCCTATATATTTTATACAAATATAACTTGTTGAGGACGACTGCAAACAGCAGGTACAACATTGTATTGTTTTTTTAAATATTTAACAATAAGCTCAACGGAACAAATTGCTTCTAAAAAGTATTGAAGACTAATGGAAATTGTCAAATGCCACTGCATTAAAATAAATAAATTTGTAGCCCATGTGTACGAATTAGAGGACACCCTGTTGAAATATTATTAGTTACTGTGGTGTTCTAGATCAGAAGTAAAAATCACGAAGGGAAATCATGTAAATGCATGCAAATTAAGAGGAAGGCAAGCACATGAATTTTGTGGTTTGAGTTTGAAATTATTTCACGATAAAAATGTCTCGCTGAAAATGACATCCAGGCCTAACGCTGTATATTGAGGTAATGTGTGTGCACATAGCGTGTATCTGCACAATCTTATCATCTGTGTAACTTGGTAAAGTCCATTTACTTATTCACTGTATGTAATATACAGTGTGTCCCAGAAACTCCATTCTTCAAGAGCTTTCCGAGGGATTATATTAGAACAGATTTTTAATCCGAAGTAATATATGCATATCTATGAGTATTAGAAGATAAAGTTCATATGAATATTTTTGGACCAAAGAGACATGGACAGACAGGTGAATGGAGAAGACTACCTAACAGTGAGCTACATGAATTTTATAGGAAATCAGGTATAATGAAAACCCATGACTTACGCCAGTGACAACCAATCAAAAAATAGCTCCAAAGTAACGAACCGTGTAGAAAACATCACCACACAATACTCAACTATAAATAAGGACATGATTTCCAACGCATAGCCAGTCTGCAGCCGAAATTTGAAGAGTTAAGAGATCAAAGAGCACGCAGAATCTCCTGGGGATGTCTACCGCAGTAGTAGACGAAACGTTGGGTGTTAATAAAACTAGACCACGGCCATTTAGCCCGAAAGACATAAAATACATAATGAGAACAATTAAGTTTCGTAGACTGCTATGAAGTCTCGCGCCGTAGCCGGAGTGGTTAAAGCAAAAGGCCTTGGCAGCACGCAATGAGACCCTTAGCTCAGAGTAAAACTCGCAGACTCTGTATAGTTAACGTGTGGCTTAATGGTTAAGGCGATGTATTTGAGATTCAAACACTGATGGTTAAAATCACTGCAGGCAACTATTTTGTTCTAATTGGTGATTACATTAACATCTGATTAGAAGTTACTTCAGTATCAGTCGCATTACATGAAAGCATCGTGGAACATCTTAACACTTACGCTGAACTTGCCGATATGCAACTGATTTTTTGCGCGATAGTGTGTTTTGTCGTACTTACAGCAATGGCGACCATGATTGAAAGTTCAACTTCCTACATTTCGGGGTTGTCAACCTAAATAACTATACTGTAATAAAAATAACTTTACTGTAATATTTACATATTACAATCACAGGTGTGGGAAGTAAAACCACTGCCCTCTATGTATACTACATACAATGTATATACAAAAAATATCCAAAAGGTAGTGTTAATATACATTATACGAAACAAATCACTGCATTTTAAATGAACTGAACTTTATTTGAAATATTATAAAACAGTAAATACGTACTTGCGACCATTTTATTACTAAATTGGTCTCACGGCCTCCTGTTGTTTCAACTAGTAAATATTGGCCACACTGTTAACGTTAGTCAGTTGTTTATAATGGACGCAAATATTTCCAAGAAAGATGTTATTATTTTTCTATTATTTATCATTTTTAAACACCATCGCGCAAGAAAGTAATGTACAACGCACGTTTGTGAAGTGTTTTAGAGAATCGAGGTTAATCCGAGATTCTGTAAAAACCATTTCCAAACCTCACATCGCAATATATCATATGGTGCAAGAGCTGCTGTCATGTACGCGGAATACTCGTGGTATCCGAATAGACGCGATGCTCAACGAACAACCTTCGACTCTATTGATAGGCGTTTGCGAGAGCACGAGACGCCAGTGCAAGAAGTGTGGTCATTTTTATTTCTAAAAAACACAGGCGCACACGCACGCGCACACACACGCACGCACACACGCACGCACACACACACGCACGCACACACACACACACACACACACACGCACACTCACACACACGCACACGCACGCACACACACACACTCTCTCTTCTCCATTGTAACCTAATCGAAGCGAAGCGAACCTATTCTAACCGAACCGAACCACACCAAATCTAACGTAACCAACCTTAACGAAACCTCACTTACCCTAACCTTACCTCACTTAACCTAAAGTAATCTAACCTAAGTTGACTTAACCTAAACTAAACTCACCTAACCTAATCTAACTTGATTTAACCTAAACTTAACTCACCTAACCTAACTAACTTACCTAACCTAACCTAACTTGACTTAACCTAAACTAAACTCACTTAACCTAACCTAACTTGACACAACCTAAACTAAACTCACTTAACCTAACCTAACCTAACTTCACTTCCCCTAAACTAAATTCACATTACCTAACTTAATCTAACTTGACTTACCTAAACTA